>JBAMBK010000291.1:600000-1176350 GCA_037043435.1 Drosophila suboccidentalis | reverse complement strand
CTGGCCAAACTGTGGCATCAGATGCCTCCAATGTTGCTCATGCTGTGGATTCTACTGCTTCCAATGTTGGCCAAACTGTATCCTCCGATGCTTCAAACGTGGCTAACAATGTGGCCAAGGAAGCTTCCGCTATAGCCGGCAATGTTGCCTCCGATGCTGGTCACATTGCCACTGATGCAGCCGGTGCTGCTGTCGGCGTTGCTGGTGCTGCAACACATGTTGCTGCCGGTGTGGTAGATGGAGCACTCAATGTTACCAGCAATCTACTCAATGGTCTTGCCAACTTATTTTGAAGGTATTTCCTATTATCGAAAAGAAATAAAAAATATAATATTTGTAAACATTAAATAAATATCTTAAGTGATTATTGCATTGAAATTCGTTGTTTTCATTTGAGAATTTGCAAAAAGTGTTTTCACTAACCAAAGTGGACTTTGTTAGCCTAATTAAAGTTCACAAACATACACAATTTACCATATCTTACAATTAGTTTAAAATTGATAAATGCCTGACTCAACCCGAGAGTTGAAACTCGTCGCCTTCAGATAAGAAATTTGTACATCACAAAATTTATACCGCCGATTTAACATGAATTACAGACCACTTGAGAATAAGAAGTGTAATTTCAGGGCTTAAAGATAACTATTATACATTACACATATTGATTTTATTGCGATCTAATTGTAATGCAACTTACTTGAAGCATATAAATCAAGTTGTTCCCTGAGAAATTTAAACAGTTCCAAGAAATGTTTAACAACATGCAAGTCAAAATTTTTGCTCTATTGGCCATCATTTTGGTGGCTCAAAAAGTCGACGCTGGCACCATTACCTTCGGTGGCTTCATGGGCGACATCTCCAAGGTGGCAGTGGCCGGTGAGAAGTTAATACACCAACTGGAGAATCAGCTGGAAGCCTCTCAGCCTGAAACTGGCTACATGGAACCTGATACTCAAAACCTGTTAAGTGACATGGCTAATGCATTGGGTCAACTAGCTGTAAGTATAAACATTACCATATCTATAGACCAATTAAATAATTTATAGCTTGACTTTAGAACACTATAACTCATTTGAGAATTCAGTACATTTATGTGGAAACTCAACCCAGCAATCTGATTGGAGATGCTTTGGGTGATATGGGAAATGCTCTCGGAGATTTGGCTGTAAGTTAAGTAAGTTTAGTAAGATTAGTTTATGTTAGTTCAGTTCAAAGTTTATCCCATTTAATGCCATAGAACACTATAACTAAACTAAGTGTGGAGATTAAGTCTGAGCCCCAAACTCGCAGTCTTTCGGTAAGTTACATTTTGATTAAACTGAAAGCATATAAATAAATTGAATCTCCCCTTAGACTTCGGGAGCTGCAATCATTGGTGAGCTGGGTGTAAGTATCAAACGTAGACTTTTCAATCAAAATTCCAATTATCATCTAATGTATTTGTAATTTACAGTCGATAAGCGCCAAAACAATTTCAACTGCTGCCCATGAAGCTGCTCCCTACATTAAAAAGCTGAATGCTGCTCTGGGCGATCTGGCTGTAGGTTGAAGCCACAGTATATTTCATTAAAAAAGCTCTACTAATTATGTGATCCCATTACAGAATGGCATCACCCATCTTTAGATGAACTATGAATAGTTTTCGTAAATAAATGCATGTATTTTTATCAATCAGCTTATGAGCTAAGCACTTGGTCTTCTTTGTACGTTTTGTTCGCTTCAATTAAGTGAGTTTATCAACAAGTTTAACATCAATTAGTGGAACGGACCTTGGGTCTGCTCTTGTTTTGAAACCTAAGAACTGTAAACAAGGTCACTTGAGGGAGATTCGCTCAAGTTCCAAGTTAAAATTTCATACAGATGCCAGATTCTCTTGGTTCCTGTTGCTGTTGTTGATCTACAAGCTGGCAACGAAATGGGGTCAAATGATACGTGAATCAAAATCAAAACACGTGATTCCCTACAATATTAGGGGATCAAATTACCCGAAAAACAACCAGCACCACCGCCAGCATCAGCAATCTTTGAACTTTGCTGCACAATTTTAATTGTATACTCTAATATTGGATATTAAAACTATGTGACATTATTGATAACTTCTGTACAAACATTTTTAAAATTTATTATTTTGAAATATTGTTAAAAAAGCTTTCAAAAATAAAAATATTAATGGAATCTTACAGGGACTGCAAATAATGATAATTTTTTTTTTTAAATAATAAAATCACACACTTTTAAGAGACCTAGAAAATAATGGCTTGCATCAAAATGTTTTTTTTTTTAAATTTTACAATTTTTTTTACAATTTTGACTTTTTTTTCAATGATAATCATTATTTTTGAGTAATTTTTTAAAACTTAAACCATAATCATTATTTTTGATAAAAAAAAAAATAAAACTCAATAAATATCATTATTAATATCAATTTAATTAATTCATTTCTTACAAGTTGTTAATATAAGGATATAAAATAATATTGGTAAAACTTTTAACACAGAAGCCGTAAATTAATGCTGAGTTTTATTTTAAGCAAAGAAATTAAAACTCATTCATTATCATTATTTTTGATTTTTATTTTTTGATCAAAATGATTATCATTAAAGAAAAAGTAAAAAATTTAAATATAATCATTAAAACTTATAACTTATAATGGTTACGGTCCCTGGAATTTTAGCTTTTAATCGCTATTTTTTTAGTTAAAAATTTCCAAACTACGAATACCTCTATAATTTTAGATAGTTATTTTATTATTATTTTTCCACAGTTCTAAAATAATTTCATAGTAGGGTATTTAATGGTCGTCTTTTTGCTTCAAAGACAGCTGTTTTTCTCTTTTTAATAATTTTCTTACTACAAGTTTATAGTTGCTGGGCCATTGCTTTTGACAGTTGCTCAGTTCTCGTTCTCGGTTCTCGGTTCTTTCAGATGTTCTTGTGCATCTGAAACTGGGTCATTTCAAGGGGTGAGTTGCCATAAGAATCTAGACGACAAGCGGAAGACATGCATACATATAAGTATGTGTGAATACATATACAAATACACATGTTGTTGTTGTTGCTGCTATTAAGTCGCTTTATTGAGCGGCAAATTTCGATTGTTTGGCAACAGGAAAAGTCCACAACTTGTACGCACGACTTTCCACAAATCGTGCATATTATAACAAACTGTAATTATGAACAATTTACAAGCATTTTGTTAATTAATTTCGGCACCCAAAAATGTTGAAAAAACTAAATATGAACCCTTTCTGTGCAACACGCCCCCAACAACTTCAAGTTGTATATTTATGTATTCATGCTCGTATTATTTTATATCAATTAAAATTCAAAAGCCATGGGCAAACGAACACCTAAGCACGACTTGAAGTGCGTGTGACTGAGAAATAATGACGAGTTTTTTTTTAGTTGAAATCATAGTAGATTCAATGGTAGAAATGCGAGTTGGACAGATACCCTGTACCCAAGAAATAATAAGATAGTTTCAAGAATGTAAGTAAACTAAAGTAGACACAGTTTTTTTTAATGTTATAACTTTAGACTTAAACCTCTTCTACTTTCTTTCTACAGGGTATTAAGTGCGGTATTCTGGCAGCAACAAGTCGTCTAGTCGGCATGTTAAAGTCCCATTTATTAGTTCGGTTGACAGTTGAAGACCTCAAAATGAAATTAGCTTTAAATACAAGGAAAGAAAGAAACAAAAACCAAACCCGTTTGTGGGTGTCATTTAATAATTAAATTACCTGCTGTCTCTCGACTCGGTCAACTATTCGACAGTGTAACAAAAAACAAATGTTGAAAGTCTGAATCGGAATCGGAATTGGAATTGGGATTGGGAACCGGTTCGCAGACGTTTCTATGTTAGTGGTCAAGGTCTAAGGAGCAGGATACAAATGGAAAGCAGACAGCCGGACAACAGAATGCAGTCAAAGCGGAATAAACAATAACATTGCACGGAGCAGCTGAAGCAATTCAGAAAAAAAAAGAAGCGACGAGAATTGCATAAACACTGAAGTCGTATTGTGTATATAAAGTACATGCGTGCGCATATGTATGTGAGTACATAAGAATATTCATACATGAGTAGAATGTGTATACAATGTGTACTTATGTGTGTGTGAGCTTGCGAATGCTCAGCTAAAAATAGAGCTTCAGCAACGTTAGGGTGATTCACTGCAGCAATTGCAATAAGTTGAAGCTCAATTGGAGAATCAAATTGTTAACGGAAATGAATTGCTTTTTAAATAAAATTAATAAGAAATGTTTTTAAATTGATGTTTCAATTGATTTTTAAATAAAATTAATAAGAAATGTCTTCAAATAAAATTATAATAAAAATTATAATATAATAAAAATATATTATATATAAATACAATAAATTACATATGAGTAACATCATTATTATTGTAGGGAGTTTTATGTCAATTCAAATTGGAATTATCTGGGACGGCAAATAAAGATTTTGTTTTTTTTTTAAATAAAAAAATCATTCACCTATAATAACTGTGAGACAGCGAGAAATATACCAATATTCATCTTTATGGCTCATTTATGAATTTTCACCATTTTTCAAAATTTTGCAAGCTTTATAGATTTGCTCAAAATTAAAATTACAACTTGAGTTTTATTTTGAGCAAAAAGTGAAACTCATGAAATAATCATTATTCCTTAAGTATTTGCTCAAAAATAATGATTATTGGTTGAGTAGTAAAGTATAACTCAAATTAATCATTATTTTGTGAGCAAATCAATTAAAATTAATCATTATTTAATAATTTTTCTTAATAAAGCTAATAATGATTAAAGTCTCAGGGAATTATTAATAAGAAAATTTGGAATAATAAATCAGCTAATAATTAGTGCTATTAAATTATAAACCACTTATTTTAATATAGTACTAACGCATGCTTAACTCACATTTTTGTTCGGTAATTTAAATCTTTAAATAATTAAAAATTTAATTAACTCTGAACTCAAAAGTACAACTTTTATTTTCGTTTGATCAGACAATCAAGGGTGCCACAGAAATGCTTTCGTCTTGAATTTCACTGGAATTTGTATGAAATTTAAGTGAAATTCAAGCGAAAGCGATTTCTGTGTCTTTTTTTACTTAGCTGAGACACCCTACTTGCAACATGCATCATGCAACATCAACGTGATTGCACTGCAGCCGAAAGTTGCATGCAATGGTGAGTGTGCGTGTGTGTGTAAGTGTGTTTGAGGGGCAATTTGACTGTGTTTGTGTGCCAAAAGGGTTGCCAAACCACTTGCCTTATATACAAAGTGAAATACATGCAATGCCAGCCAAAAATAAAAAAAAAGTAAATACAAATTTAAAAAAAAAAGCGGGCTCAAAAATCCCTATAATGAAATTTTTAGCAATGCGAATACATTGCTGCTGGTTGCATGTTGGAACTGGCAAACTGGTTTTTATTGATTACGTCGCACACCCCTTGGAAGCCCTGGCAGCAGATGCCAAAGGTTGCCTTATCTTATCGACCACGACCACGATGTGGCCAACTTCTTGGAACAGACACTTGACCAAAAAAAAAAGAAACAGGCGAATCTTGTATTCAAATCGAAAAGAAACTGAAACTGCAGTGCGAGTGAGTATTAATCGTCACAGTTTTCAGCTGTCAACTGTCACTTCAAAACGAGCCTGCAATAAAACTTTGTCTAAGCGACACTTCACACGCACGCACAACAACAACAGCTTCATTAAAATTAAAATTAATTAATGCCTGAGCACACACTCACACACACACACTCACACTCACTACCAGGACCTATGGACCCGACAGCGGCAATAGGTGTCAAAGGGGGTCGCCGTCATTAGGCGCATATCAGTTTTTCGGTGTTCTCTCTTTTTTCTTTTTTTTTTTTGGGCAACCGAAAAAATATTCACAAATTAAATTAAATGAAGTGAGTGTGAAAATGTGGGGAGTGGGTAAAGCAACTGAACAACTGAAAAGCCACACAACAACAAACATTAAAGCGTTTGTGAAACGGGCTGGGCCAAAAAGGAAATACGCTCAAGTGATTTTCATACCAAGCCGCCTGTCAACTTGTTGTTGTTGTTGTTGTTGTTGTTCGCCTGTTGATGTAAAAATCAAGATAAGCAAATTGTTGCCGAAAAATGTTGGTATAAAGGAAGCGATTTGGACGTTTTAATGATGATAGAGCATGACACTGAATAAATGAAAAATAAAAATCCATTTAAATTGTATATCAAAGAATGAAACTGCGTATTTCTCTCAGCGCAATAAATCTATTTTGTGTGAGAAGCTCAAGTGTCAATTTCATTATTATTTTGATAATTCTAAGGAAAAAATGATCAGAAAAATATTTTTGGGTAGAAAAAAAACAAGACAAATATGGAAATTGATTTAAAAAAAAAAGAACGCTTTTTTTATAACCAAATAAATGTAATTAAAAAAATTGTTTAAAATTTGACATTAATTTCTATATATTTTACGCCTTAATATAAGACATTGAAAAAACGGACCTAACACTGCATTGAATTACATTATATACTATATAGTATATACAAAAAAATCTCTAAATATTTTCCTGACAATGAGTGTCAGGAATGTCGGTAGGTACTATTAAAATGTTAACGAAAACAAATTTTAAAATTTTTTTAAAAGTCTCAAAAGTATTTTAAATAAATTACTTATTCAGGCCTGTTCCGAATTTCACTTTCGCTAAGATTTGTCGGAATTGAATTTCTTTAAACTGCTCTAATACCATTTCGGAGATATTCAGCGGATTGATATCACTTTGAGTTGATGAGTTTAAGTCCGATAAAGCGAAAAACGATAATTTTCAAACACTTAGTCTTAATTCAAAGTAAATAAATGCATATCACTAAATGTTAAAAAGTAAAAAGTGAAATCCGGAACAGGCCTGATTATTATAACTTTAATCTTTTTACTAAGCTAAAAAATAAAGTTAAAAAAGAAATTGAATTCAACAAATTAACTTACATTAAAATTGCATCAAAACTCTTAACAAATATTTGGCAAAAAAAATAGTTTAAAATGAAGTTTCCCTTTTCATTAAAAGTTTGTCCTTGAAAACTCTCGCATATATAAATACTATACACATACTATATGCATATGGATATACGTATATAAATAAACATATGCCGAATTTGAAGTTGAATGCAGCACATGCCACTGATGATTGCCTGACATGAACAAAAGTTTCGATAATTATAATAATACATTTTTCATGCGCGGTTTGTCAGTCGCCGTTGCCTGTCAAATTGTCGTTGTCATAAAAATGAAATGCCTAAAAAAAATACAATAAAATGTTAAAAAAAAAAAGGCGTCAAGTGTGTGCAAATGGTGCTATATATGTATCTGTATCTGTATTTGTATCTATAGCTCTTAGCGCAACCTGTTTCACATGTGCAACAGAAACTACAAAAAAAAAAAATATTAATAATAACTGAAGGCGACAGCGAGTGCTGCCAGTTGATTATAATAATTTGGTAGCTGTTAGCGTTTTGTGCTCCTTTTTTTGGCCATTTGTGTGTTTGTCCCTTTTGCGCAACAAGTGCAGGCGAAAAGATCTGTTTTGATTTCATTTGGATGGAAATGGAAACCGGTCCTCGAAACTGGTTATCGGATCACACAACAAAATTTCAAGTTCAAAAGTGAAATAAGTAAGTGAAACAAGTTGCTCCATTTAAATGGGATTTTGGGGGAGCATCCATTTACTTAATATTGGACACCCCTATGAAGGTCTTTGCTGTCAACTGATAAAAAGATAATGCGAGTGCAAAAAAAATTAAAAAACAAAAAAAAAAAAACTGAAAAAACTCAGACTGAGTCTGTCCGTTTGTCCGACTAGCTGCGCAGTCAGCCCGCACATATAAGGCAATGGCAATGATATCATCACCACAGACAAACACACAGATACACACACACAGATACACACACACAGCAAGAGAGACTGTAGAAACCGCAGATACTTAAGTATTTCAACTGGCAAGGCACAGGCATTATTTTTGTATTTCACTCTTTCCACTGCAAATGTTGATAATTTGAAGCATGAAATGCAGAAATACCGCGCACATACAAACACACATACAGTACACACACCAAACACACACACACACACACACACAAGTTCAAGTTTGACATACAGGATCCCATTCAAGGCCCCAACAACAGCAACAACAACAACAACAAAAGCAATAAAAATACAAAACGAGAGAGGCAAAAATCGCAAACAAGTTTCGCTTTTATTTAATGCCTCGAGCAGCGCCAAGTTGCAGATTCCACATGCAATTGTATGTGTGTAAATGTGTGTATCGGTATATATCCATGCCCATATATATAAAAAGCTATATACAGCGTCCCGTCGTTACGTGCCGCAGCATAAAAATGGAACAACTTATGTACTTGGATCGTGAACGGGCCACAGTCCCGGGTCTCGTCTCTGTCTCTGTCTCTGGGTCTGGAACTCCGACTGGGACTGGGACTGGGACTGGGCTTAATGCTCCACTGATTGCACAACGATCGTCGCTGCTGCGCAAACGCAAACAGCAAACAGCGACGGCGACGGCGACAGAGAGCACCATAAAAGGGCGCTGAAGCATACGCAGCCAAGAGAATTGCAGCTCGGCAGATACAATTGTATCTGCACGTCATAGGACGGACTGGGGAACGTCCCAGTCCCAGTTGCAGTCGGTGTCAGTAGGTAGACTCATGTTATATCTATCTATGTGTGTCAGGCCAAGGAGTTGGAAATTAAAGTAAGGCAGGAGGTTTCTTGTGCCAACCATATGTTTAGGTCGCATGTATCTGCTAGATACTTGTACTTGTACTCACACTCGTACTCACACTCGTGCTTTTGTCGCTCACAATGGCCATTTAATTATTTGCACTGTCCAGACTCTGTCGCTGTCGCTGTCTCTGTCGCTGTCTTCATTTCTGTTTCTGTTGCTGTTGCTGTTTCTGGCCCTCGTCTTGACTTGCAACTGGGCAACTTTGTTGCACTGGGCCAGGCAGGGGGGCACGTTGATTAAAGCCGATTTCGCAGCAAGGATGTATCGCTGCTCTCGCTTGATTAATCGCAAATCGTGCGCACACTATCGTCCAGCGATCACGTTTCCTCGTCAAGCCCAGCACTGCCCAGTTTTACTTTATGTCTTTAAAAATAGTCGGCACGCTCGATTGCTGTGGCTCAGATACATTCAGATAGCAGGGAACTACTCACTGCAAGTGTGTAAGATGTAGTCGTCATCTGGGAAATATCTTGTTAACTCAAACTCATCACAAGTCTTCAGTGAATGCTGTATTGAACTGAACAGGACCAACGAGAACCCAAAGCAATGTAAGTTTATTAGCAATATAAGTTTCATTATAAGCTAATTGTAGAGTCTGAATATAAACTAATTAGTTTAAGGCCTTTTCAATACGTCTTAGTTCTTCACTCTTTTCATACGCAAATTTTTACATTTTTATTTTTTGACCAGATGTTGTTTTAAAATTTTTTTCCCAATTTTAGGGCACTATAAAAAGTCTTTGATTAAGTACAATATACGTACACTTCAGAGCTCTTCTAATTTAACATATTGTGCTTTAAACTTTAAAATTGTCAGTACAAAGATATAATTGTATTTTTATATATGTAATTTTATATACAGGCCTGTTCCGAATTTCACTTTCGATAAGATTTGTCGGAATTGAATTTCTTTAACCTGCTCTAATACCATTTCGTCGATATTCAGCGGATTGATATCACTTTGAGTTGATGGGCTTAAGTCTGATTAAGCGAAAAACGATCATTCTTAAACACTTAGTCTAAATTCAAAGTGAATAAATGCATATCACTAAACGCTAAAAAGTAAAAAGTGAAAACGGAATGAAGCTTAACGACAAAATGAACTCTTTATTTATATTAAAAAACTTTTCACTCATTAATATTCTGATATTGTACGGTATCTTACAGTACGTTAACAAAAATTAGAATCTGTGTGTGGCTTCTTTCTCTCCGCTTATCTAACAATGTATGTCCATAATAATGTACATAATGTACATAAATAAATAATTATTAATACAACATATTATAATCTGACTGTTGAAGTAACTTAGAAATAAGCCAATTTACAAATTTTATTATCTTATAAATTATAATGATGAGATATTTTCAAATCAATAATTGAATGAAGTTGTAAACAAAGGGGAATACTATCTCTAATTGTCTCTCAGTTTGTAAATAAATTAAAAAGATCAGCTCAAATCCATTACTCACAACTCTGCACTTTAGAGCTCTGAGATATTACAAGATAGAGACACGCACTTAAGGGTTACAGTGTTCTGTACAATATCTGAATAGAAATACTCTATATATTCGATCTAGTTGCGGACGCATGATTTATTAAAGAGACACAATATCAGCCCATCTCCACTCCAATAAGATTCTGTGTGGCATTGCGATATTTGGACTCCAAAATACAAAATATTTATTCTAAGCAGCAGCATGTGTTTTTTATTTCAACAATATTGGAAATGCTAGAAGATGGAGTCCAATTTCGAATGTCATGTTATTGCGGTTCATTTGGCGAGAGCCATAAATTACAGAATAATTTCAGAAACAGCCAAAGAATACACATATTTAAACGCGTAATTGTAAGCAAATAAACAAGACAGTTTCTGAATGAAACGAAGTGTTTGTTTAGCTTTTGTGAATACAAAAAGAAAAGATGAATCACATGTGAATGTGCACATGACCATAAAAGGCTCAATTTCTGAATGCTAATTGCGTCTCAGGGATTGATAACGAAAGTTGGAATTGCCCAAAAGCCAGGCAAAAGTCAAGTTCGAAGTCAAGGTTCGTTCCAATCATAAATCAAAACATATAAGTAATTATAAATCCAAACTAATGGCCTCGCCCGCTGACAGGGTCGACCTTTTAACCCTTTTGCGACAACACTGCAACATTTTGTTACTTTTCTCCATTCGTTTGACTTTCTAATTATTCGACAAAGAAAACTCGACGCCGGAAAAAATACAAATAAATTTTCCAAAAATACAAAAAAAAAAAAAGAAGCCCAAGAACAGAATGCGAATGCGGCGTGATGTACGACGCCCTGGGGAACGTTTTGTTGGCCCCGAACGGTCGACAAATTGCCTACAGCATAAAATGCAAATCAAAATGACAAAAGCAATTAGATTTAACCCATTTCCAATACGAAAAAAATATATTTGTATATTTCGCTTAAAAAATTTCACTTTTTTGTGGTTATTTCATGTGGAAAATGTACTGCATCATGGCCAAAGGGTCAAACGGTTGCCAACAGTTGCAGCCCGAAAACAGGACAAAGTCAGCTAGCTGCATGCGAGTGTGATCGACTTGCAAATACCCTGTAATCGAAAATAATGTGAATCGTCTGTAAAAGGTAAAAGTAATTGAAATTGTGAAGCAAAAGCTGATACAAAATATTTACATATTTATTTATATAATGACTTTAAAACAGACGACAAATTATTTAAAACTTTTTAAAAACATACTAGATTCTTAAACAAATAAAAATTATGCATAATAATATTATTAATTAAAAGCTGAAGGAATAAAAACTCTTTCAAATTTAAGAAATATATCAAAAACTTTATAAAATCAGATGAAAATTCCCTTTTCAAACCCTTTACAGGGTATGCCAAAAGGATAAGGGGCGCTTTTAATTATTGGCGCCTGTGCATGTGTCTCAATTTAAATTAGCTCTTCTCGGGTCTGAGCCCAACACAAAATTAAAATTCAATTTAAAAATGCCACGAAAAATAGCAAAAAAAAATATGGAATACAAAGCAAAAAAAAAAAGAAGAATCTTACAACAAAAGTCGACTAATTTACTGTTGGGCCCCGGGGGTGGCACTGCCTGGGCACTTCAAAGGGTTGCCATTGCTTCTGCAGTTACGGAAATTAGTTTTAGAATTTATGAGACTCAAAAAAAAAAAAAAAGGAATAGAAAAATAAAGAAGCGACGGCGCATTTAACGCGCTTTTCAATTGCCATAAAGATGATTTATGATCATCGCATTTAATAAGCATAATTATTTCATTTCTTTTAACAATTTGCTACTAGACAGCATCTGGAGCTGCATCTGTCGCGCCGCAATTAACACATGAACGCCATGGTGCATTCAACACTCCCAAAACAGCAGTTGGAGTCGCCTTCACATCCATCCAGAAAACTGCAACTGCAACTGCCGCGATCCTCAGTGACATTGAAATGTGCAATTGGCATGCCGAGAACGAGAATGAGAACGCGAATGAGAATGAGAACGAGAACGAGATGTGTCGTGTCTTCCCCCGCTGCAGAAACCTTGAAACTGACTGACTGACTGAATGACAGACTGACTGAGCAGAACTGAGAGGGGGCGGAGCAATGGACGGGCGGGCTGTCCCGGTCGCGGGATCAACATAAAAGCGGCGTGCAAAAGTAAACAGCAGAACGAGGCTGCAGCCAAAGTTGTAGATGGAGTTGGAGTTAGGGATGAGCTTCGATATTTATTTTATTTCACTTAACTTTCATTCAATCAACGTCTTGCAAAAACTGTCGACAAAAAACCATTTTAAACTTGTAACAAATTTGGAAAAAAATTCGAGTTATCTATATTTAATGGATGCTTACTTAAATAAAATAATTTATAGTAATATAAAAATACATAGAAAAATCGACAACTCTATTTGCGTGAATGCGATTTTCGAGTTCTTTAACTCGATAACTCGATCGCCAACTAGATTTTTGACATCAACTCGATCTTAACATTACGATTTCTAGCTCGAACAATAATTTGGATTTACATCACTAAAATATTCAGCACAGTTTTTCACTTAAATATCTATCAGGCCTGTTCCGAATTTCACTTTCGATAAGATTTGTCGGAATTGAATTTCTTTAACCTGCTCTAATACCATTTCTGCGATATTCAGCGGATTGACATCACTTTGAGTTGATGAGTTTAAGTCCAATTATTGGAAAAACGATATTTTTCAAACACTTTGTCTGAATTCAAAGTGAATAATTGCATATCACTAAATGCTAAAAACTAAAAAGTGAAAGCCGGAACAGGCCTGTATAATATCGATATCGTCTGGTTTTAGTCATAAATATAAATTTTATATACTTTTTATTTATTTATTTAAAGCAAACATTGCTGCCTCTAGTTGATTAACAAATACTATACAATATAAATATTCATTATACAATAGATAGAATAATATAAGAATATTTAAAGAACAGAAAGCCTAAATAAATTTACAAGTATTAATGGCTTATTCCAAATCCCATTCTGCAACCCGACGAAAAACCTTAAATACATTTTGGTCTACGCCAAATTTAAAATACAATACGTCTAGTAAATATCGATGGCCATCCCTAGTTGGAGTTGGGGTTGGGGGCCAGAGATGGATGTTGCTAGCCAGAACAAACATTGTTAGTGCTAAATGCGCATCAACAACGTTTTCGTTTTCCCTCTCACTCCATCGCTCTCTCTCGCTCTCTGTCTCTTTCTGGACAACTGGCAAAGCCTGAAACAATATTTACACGTCGTGCACGAAGTTGCAACTTGAATGTGGCAATGCCTTTTGGCTTTCGCTGTTGATGTTGTTGTTGTCGATGTTGTTGTTGTTGTTGTTGCCGTGTTGCCTCTTGGTGTCGACAGATATGCGAAGGCATTAAAGTATAAAAATAAGAAGCATGCCCCATCCGTGAGACCTGCAACCGCACTCTTTGTTGCACTTGCCTGGCCTTGAAACTCCCTCATACAAAACACAAGAATTATAAACTGAACGCTGTGGGAATGAGCCAAGTTGCCATGAACAGGCCAAATAATTTTTTGGCAACAAAATTTTGCTCATATTGAATTCAGAAAACACTTCAACTCAAGTGTTAATCTATCTTTTTTTGTATTTTAAATATTTTTATAATTATTAAATTTGTTTCTTTAGTATGAATATATTATTATTTTATTTATTTTATTAAAAAAAAAACATATATATTTTTTTATTGTTGGCCATTGTGGCCAAAACGCGTCTCAGTCTGTGTTGCATTTCCTTCTTGCTAACTTGCAACCTTTTGGTCATGGCCTTTTGCCACTCGAGCTGACATTGCACTATGGGCGAAAAGTCGATTATTCTGGCATAAACTACAATTTTAAAGCTAGAGCTTTCAAATTTGGCATGAACCTTATTTGAACTAAAATAGAATTTTAAATTTTTTTTTTTTGGATTTGGACCACGCCTTAGCTTTCCCCTCCTCACCCGACTATGAGAAAAATTTGTAAAATATTTATGTAAAATCCAAATATAAAGCTAGAGACCTGAAATTTGGCACGAATCTTAGATAGGTTAAAGTAGAATTTATGCAGATTTTTGTTTTTTATTGGATCTTTTCTTCGCCCTCTTTTTCTAACTGACTCAGTAAAAAAGTAAAATTTTTTTTTTATTCGCTGAAATATTAAGTGAGATATTTTAAACTTCACATGTTTGCTAATTAGACTTTTATAAAATTAACAATTTTTTTGGAATCATAGTTTGACCATGTTTTCACCTCCATTTCCATCCGATTCCGGAAAATTCTGATTTTTCTACCATATTTTAGCATACTTTTAATCGATTTTGCGCAAAAATGCGCAAAAGAAATTAATAACACTATATACTAGAGGCTTTAATTAATAACTTGCCATACTTAGTTGCTTGCACCATCATGCACTTTATAAGTATTACTCCACGGAAAATAACTGCATTTCATTTTTTTTTTGCTTAAAATACATTTAACAAAACCGTCGACAACAACAACTAGACACAAATTTTAATACATATTACATCAAATAATCATTTTATATACCGTGAGCATCATATTCCATATTCAACTTGATTTCTTTATTAAAGCTTTGCTTATAAAATTACGCTTGAAACACAATGAACTAACGGGCAAATTTTCAAAAGCATGGGCTTTTACAAAACAGCTGACTTTAGAGAGTTGCCACAAGAGAAGAGTTGTCGCATAGCCCGAAAAAGAATATGTTTTAATCTAACTGAAGTGTTAACATTCAATAAATAAAATCACATTTTGAAAATACTACCATCAATTTTTCGACTTTATGCCAGAAAAATCGTCAAATCGCCCAATGTGCATTGGCGCACATTTATTATTGTTTATGCCCCAGACAGGCAGACAGAGTCAGAGACAGAGACAGAGACAATGCAACATCATTTAGACTTGTTGCCGCGTCAAGTTCAAGGGTTCATTTTGAAGAACAGACAATGCCGAGAGAGACCAGCCAAAGATCGTTGCAACATTCGTCGTTCATTCTAACATTATGCCGGCATTCATGAAACGTAGGCGAAACGTCGAGAGTTTCAACTTTGGGCTCAGTTGGTGTTTTCGTAATCTCCATTGTCAGCTTTACATTGCTCGCCGATACGTGTGACCTTAATCTGTATTGACATGTTTCAGAAATTAGATAATAAAGTTGTCGTCAGCATATGTGCAAGTAACCAAACCAAACCCAAGCCCAAACTCAAACTCAAACCAATTCAATCCAAAAACCCGCGCAATTGATGGGCTTGCCTTACATTTGTATCGGGGATTCCGACGAGGCGGCTGCTGCTCCTATGACAACAAACAATAACGAGCACATCTCATAGATAACTCGTTTACATTGAAATTGAAACAAACCAGCCAAGCATAATTTAATCCAATTAAACTATAGATTTATGTACCAGTACTCAACTCAATTCAACTCAACTCAACTCATCTCTCGGCCCATCCTCGTTCCGTCTAGAGTAATAAACCCTTTTTATGGCCAATGCGTGCAGCGACTGTAATATGGGAAACTGAGAGATACTACGACTACAGTTTAGACTGTTGTTTCAGCCAGAATATATGTACATATGTATTTCTTCATTCTACGCCTCTTCTTTAATGACAAAATTTACTGCAAATAATCAACAGCTTTAATCTGACAGCAACTGCAACTTGCAACTTGCAGAAAATGCATTTCAAGTGCACTTCAGTTGATGACAAATGTCATGAAGGTAAAAAGAAACGAAATGAAATGAAATGCAATGAAAAGAAAATAAAGATAAACCACAAACGACATAAGTTATTACATATGAAATGTATGTATGTAGTATATATACATACATAAGTATTATTCAGATCTACATACAAATAGGCGCAGCCAGAGGCAACAAAAGAGAAACAGCGATATATGAATGAGTTGCCTAGGTTTATGCGTGCACACAAATCACGATAAAGTCAATTTTAGCAAGTTTTATAACTTATTTCAGCAAAAAATTGAATTTAAATTAAATGAAACTATTTAAAAATAAAACAAATGAGAACTAAGATGGTTCACTTATTTAAAAATCAAATAAATGCCAACTAAAATAGTTAATTTTAAAAATTATTCTAAAGATAAAAGTAACAAATAAAATACAATACAAAATAAAAACAATCCAAATATTTATTTAAACTCAAACTAAAAATATTTCAAAGCATACGATGCAATTTTAAATTTAAAACTTAAATAAAAGTTAAAGAGTTATAAGGTTTTTGGATTTATAGAAATCTCAAAAACATTCAAAAAGCACAATAAAAAAAAATAAATAAATTATGATGCAATTTATGAAATTGGCAAAGCTAAACAAATATAATAATATAATAATGTACAATACAATATAAAAAAAAAGTTGTATGAACGTTTAAGAAATATGATTGTTCATAATTTCTGAAAATATACATTTGAAGAAGGTATAACTTCAGTACAGTGATAATACAATATAAATGTAATCGAATATATTAAAAACATTATAGAAAGTACTCACAATTAATATTTATAATTGCATATATTTATTTTTATAATAAAAATGTGCGACAATTATGTTAAATTTATGTAATCTATTGAACTAGAATATCTTCTTTTATAGAGAAGCTAGCAAAAATTTGTTTTATGACATTACGATTCTATTCTCCGCATATATTTCTCCTATTCTCCTATTTGTCTAATAACATCAACATTTGCTTAAATTCTTTGATATGTGAACTTGTTATCGTGTTAAGTGTCGGCATAAACGCTTACACATACATGCAAGAATGTTGCACATGTATGCATAATTAGCAAGAACGGCACAGAATTGATAGCGTTGCGGGGTTGCAGGGTTGCGGGGTTGTTGGGGCGGACTGTGTGGCAACTGCACGATTTAACGAGCTGCGACTGCAGCGGCGACGTTCACGTCAAAGGCTTTCAACGCAACATGCCCCCATGCAGCCAAAGACGCAAAGGGGGTCAAAGGGGGAGTCAAGAGGGAGGCGGCAAAGCAGCCAACAGCCCAGAAACCCCACACACGCATTTGAGGAATTATGAGGCGTTGGCAACGCACATTTCACTGAAGGAGCTGCTTGGCGGCGACGACGACGACGACGACGACGACGACGACGGCGGCGGCACCTCAACGGCCTCTTCGACCCCCTCTGCACCCCCCCTCGGAAAGGGACTTGGCCCCCGCTTGGACTCTTAAGCAGACGCAGTGCATGCAACGTAGCGTTTCAATTTATGCGAAGTGATTCGTCATGCGGTTAACTTTAGAATCTGCACACACATACACACACACACACACACACATGTATTAGTATTAGTATGTATTGGTGTGCCACGTTTCAGTCTGTTGCAGCTGTGTGGCAGCATTTGCATTTGCATTTGCAGAAGGGGCATTGAAACCTAGACGACGACGACAACTTCACAGTCAAGTCCAAGGCGAGGTTGCCTTCGAATTGACAGCGAGAAAGAGACAGCGAGAGAAAGACAGAGAGAGAGAGAGAGAGAGAGACATAGGCAACGTCAGCTCAATTGACATTTTCTTGCAACTTTGTTTGACTCTGTTTTTTTTTGTGTTGCAACAATTGCAGCAATTACAAAAGCCCAGCGCTTTGGCTTTGGCCATGAAAAAGTTTAAACACCTTAATGCCTAATGAAATGGCCAAGACGTCGACAATGAAGCGTCGTCTGTCAGTCTGTCTGTCTGTTGTCTTGTTACAAAGTATGTTAGCAAAAAGCCGGACGAGGCTGGGCAACGTGTGACTGATTGATTAGGCCAGGCCTAGACAGACGTCCCTAGTCTCGTAGCCAAAGTTCTGTTTCAGGCCATATCGCTGGCGTTGACACTGCATAATTTGTCAAAATGCATTTGTCCAGATAAATTGTTGTTGCAGCTTGCATTGCAGTCGGCTTTTGTTTGGTTCTGGCCAATTGAGGGCTGGGCCTCAACTGATAACCAATAGCCAATAGACCTGCTAATGAAGTGGTTAAGAGTAAACTCATACGGTGCCCATTGTTTGTCCCATTCAATTGGAGATTATGGGGCATTCAACCTCGACTCGGGGCTGTTCAAACAATTGCGTGAATTCCATAGCAGCATTTTAGGAGGATGTTGATTATTAAGCGACTATTCGGAGAATTATGAGCTAACGATTTCCAGCGAAGTTGAAGCAAGAACACAAAAATTAACTACAAATATATCAATTGAATTGTTCAATAAATCAATCAATGTCTTAAAAGAACGTTTCGATTTTACAAGGAATTCTAATTGCTAATAGAAAATATTTTGCAGAAATCTTAAGGGAGAAATATCAAAAAAAATGTCCACATTTGATTCAATCTCTTTCAGGGAAACATAAAATATGTAAAGTGACAAATATCAATTAACTTATTTATTAAAATAATAATAAAATATTAAATCGCAATCATTTTGTTATAAATGGAAAACTGAAACGATAACATTTTCCACCTCCTTGATGGAAATTTCAGAAACTCGTAAGAAAAACGATATTGAATAATTTGAGGAAATATTGTTAATTTTAAGATGTTTTATAGACTGGATAGTAGAGTGCATCGATTTTTTTCACATAAAATGGTAACCCATTTTTGTAATCTATGCTTAATTCTAAGATGTTTTCACCAAGAAACCATAGTTCTAAAATGAATTCCTGGTCCGCGCTTTTTGAGTTGAAAAATTCATTTTTTTTTTAATATTTATATCTTGATTGTTTATGGTCCGATCCTGACAAACTTGGTGTCAATACTCTTGTTAGGACCAGGACTTTTAAAATCTCACACAAGCAAAGGACGAAATGTCCTTTAAAAATAATTTCCATCCTTGGAACGACGATTTCGCGATTCGTCTCTATCTTCAAAAATTAGTCAGAATTAAACCAATTTTTTTGCCCAAAAAAAATTTTTTTCCTTGAACCTCCATTTTTAATTAACAGAAAATGTAAAACATATTTTATTAAAATTGTATTAAAATTGAATTAAAATATGTTTTACATTTTCTGCAAATAAAGAACACAGGTTCAAGGAAAAAAATATTTGCTTGGCCAAAAAATAGCTTTAATTCTGACTCATTTTTCAAGATAGCGACGAATCGCGAAATCGTCGTTCGAAGGATGAAAATAACGCTTAAAAGACATTTCGTC
Source organism: Drosophila suboccidentalis (assembly GCA_037043435.1). Taxonomy (NCBI): domain Eukaryota; kingdom Metazoa; phylum Arthropoda; class Insecta; order Diptera; family Drosophilidae; genus Drosophila; species Drosophila suboccidentalis. The sequence goes on along the minus strand of JBAMBK010000291.1, from coordinate 1,156,860 downwards.
CTTTGGTTCTATGGAATTTTAAAAGTCCTGGTCCTAACAAGAGTATTGACACCAAGTTTGTCAGAATCGGTCCATAAACACCCAAGATATAAATGTTCGATAAAATGAATTTTTCAACTCAAAAGCGCGGACCAGGAATTCATTTTAGAGCTATGGTTTTTTGGTGAAAACATCTTAGAATTGAGCATAGATTATGAAAATGGGTTACCATTTTTTAATTTTTTCGGGCTCATACAAATAGATGCGCTCTATTGGATAGTTTCAATAAACCAAAAAATTCCCTTCTCACTTTTCTTATAAAATTTAACTTCCGTAATAAATGCGCTTTTATGTGTCTCAATATGTTCCACATTTTATCAAACCTTTTCGAACAGATACAAAACTGACGAACGTTGAACATTAAAAAGGTCATAAGCCGGGGATTACTTTGGATTCGAAATGTAAAAAGATGTTGCTTAGATTTATTACTTAATAATTCGTTATAATTTTACTTTCCCAATAATAGCTAAAGTAGACTTTAAAAAGAAGAAGAAACGCAACAAACAGTTCACAAAAAGATCAAATTCTTTATTCATTTTTTTGAGCACGCAAAAAATGCTTAAGCTACGCACAAATTGTTATTTTGAGGCGGCACTTTGATTTTTTTTTTTCCACACAAAATCTACGACTATAAAAAATTAATAAATTCACATAAAATGCCCACAAAAATAGGCTCAGCATATAAGATTTCCGAAACAGATGGAGACGGAGATGGAGATGGAGAAAGAGACCTTTGGTGTGGGCCAGAGCTGATCTCAGTCAGAGACCGATTCGGAGACGGAGGCGAGGCTCCTAAAGCGGACCATTTTAATTTGTTAATTTACCACAATGTATGCCCCGTTGGTTTGCCTAGCTTTTTAATAGGCAGCTGTGGACCTCTTCAGCTCTGCAGCTTCAATAAAAAAGCAGAATTTTTCTCATGCTCTCGATTGCCACAGCAAAATGTTTATACAACGATTGTGACGCTTTCTTCGGCGGATTTTTGATTTGGATCGCGTTATTTCACTGCTGTTTTCAAGCACTCTCTTCGAAGAGGGTATATTCGTTTACTTTGCTTAAATTAATTGAATCTTAATCGGTCATCAAATATGTTAAATTAATTTAAAAAAAAAATACTTTTATATAATATTTCCTATTATTTAAGCACATCAAATTTCTTTATAGATACTTTGCTTACAATCAATCTGAAATTATTATTTTGTTTTAAAGTTAAAAGTATTATACGTGTAGGTCTGTGTAACTTCTCAATCTTATAAAAAAAAAACTCTTTTAAGAGGTAAAAGTCTAGTCACGAAAGCATTTTCATGCCCCAAAATTTCTTATATACAATTTTGTGACTAATAATGTTAAATTTTACCCATGAATTATTAAAAAAAATTGTTTGCCCTTATTGTATTAAAATTTGTTGTGTCATATATCAAAAAGGCTCCAACGGCCCCATTAGCTCCAATCATTTAAATGTTGCCCCTTCCACTTACACCTGTTTATCTTACGATCGGTATATAATTCGACCCGATCGGACAGTCATAGCACATTTTCCATTCTTCCTGTGTGTATATGCTAGTCGCCTTCGCACCTTTCGTGCTGCTTTCGTCACTAGCGCGGACTGCCGTCCGCAGTGATATACAGTGTGCCACACCATAAATTTGTCAAATTTAGGTATAATAAAGATGTTTTGATGCAGGTTTCTTAAATTAATCTTTTATTTACTTAAATTCCGCTCGAATGATACAAAAATTTCTTTAACCCATTAAGAACCCATGAATAATTTTGAATTTTAAAAAAAGTATATTTTTCAACCTTTTTCCTCGATTTTTTCAAAATAAATGTTTTGATGCGAAAAAATTCTTGAAACAATTCTAAGAGTTCTAAGAGTTCAAACTGAAAGTTCTAGTTATGTGACAGGTCGGCGACTCTAACCACTGAGCCACCGGACCACACAATTCTAAGAGTAACTGCAAAAAAAATTTTTCAAAAATATTTTTGCTAGTATTTTTTTTTTGATTTTTTTAAAATTGCCGTTTGATTTGGTTAAAAAATTTAAAATATAGCGATTTTTTATCTTTGCAAAACATTTAGTTTTTATTTTGTTCCGAAAATTCATCTTTTAACACAATTTTCTACAACCGAATGAAGGGTATTTCCTGTTAAATGTGATAATTTAAATATTTTCCCATCACAGACTCGTGTGACATTTGGCATGTGAATGATTTATGCCCAAAAATTCGTTTCGTTTGGTTGTGTTTTCTTGTTTTGTTGCTCGTACTTCAAAATGAATGCCAAATGCGTAGTTACGCATGATCCACACACACTCCACACACATCGTACACACACACATATCACCCGCCTATATACCCTGCAATGCCTGTCAATACAAAGATTCAATCGTAGCTCGACTCCCATTGGCTGTAGGGGAACTTTTGGAGAGCCCCAAAAGGCCAACGACAACAGCTTTTTATTTATTTTTAATGAATAACAATTTTGTTTCGACTTTACTATAATGAAATAGACAGAGAGATTTTGTTGTTGTTGTTGTTGTTGTTGTTGTTGTTGTTGTTGTTGTTGTTGTTGTTGTTGTTGGTGCTGCTGCTGTTGTTGGCTACTGGGCGGTTCCTGGAATTTGAGCGGATGTGTTGATTTATGTTTTTTATGGGTCACAAAGGGGGAATGACGAAGATCTAGGCATTGCGTAAGAAACCGCATTCACATTGTATTGTGATTGTTATGAAATTCAGAATTAAAGCAAATTAATCTAATTGCTTCGCCAAAATGCCAAAAAAAATAAGATGAAGGGTTACTAAATAGGAGCACAAGTACTCAATCCTGTGGGAAACTTTCATTCATTCTCTTATGGAGAGTTATGAAGAGTTATGAAGAGTACTATAGCTGTGTGGCAATGTATGTAACAGGCAACGTGAGAAATGTTCAACATAAACTAGTGAGAGAACAGTCGAAACTCGTTAATTTCGTTGAAAATCCATCTAGCTAAATATGTACATATATTTTCATGAAAAATCGACATTTAGAGAATTTTGTTCATCGTTATTCATTTGCAGAATAAGGTTTAGCTAATTATGACATGAGGATGATTTAATGTTAAGGCTTGAGATTTAAAATTTTTAAAAACGACAAGGGCAAGCACCCCTTCTTATAAAATCGATATTTTGAAATCACAAATTATTTGAACGATGGTTTTCAAATTTTAACGCAAAGATGTAAGACCACAATCAAAATGACTTTCCGGAAACTTCGAACATTCTTGGAAATCGAATCAGTTCTGGCAAAGTTATGAAATTGTGAAGCTGGTCTGATTTTCGACCTAACAACTTTACAACTCAAAATTTACTACAATTTTTAAATTTTCGTTGTTTTGACGAAAACAGTGTCGAGAACACTCGATTATGATTTTTCCTATATGTGTTTTTTTATTGATGTAGAAAACTTTGCACAGTGGCACCTAGCAGTCATGGTCTAATTGCATTTGGCCCTGCACTGACACATGCAACAAGGGTTAAATGGACATGGAAATTTCGCGATCAACAGTCTTCTGTTCTGCAAAACTCGGCCAATGGGCAATGTGTGTAGTCCGGAGTTGGAGTTGGAGCTGGAATTTCGATGGTGAATGGCCAACGAGGCGCATTAATCCAATTCCAGCGGATGTAACGGTCCATGGTTGACAAACAATTGCAATGTTGCATGTACACAGCACAAAGTTGCAGTTGTGGCAACTCGCAAAAATTGCATGACAATGTGAACAGTTTTTTAATTTTATTTTTATTTTTGCATGCCAATTGGCAGATCGGGAATTGGGAACAACGCACATATTAATCAGAGAGAGAGAGAGAGAGAGAGAGGAAGAGGGAAAGAGTTAAATTCGCGTTGGAATTGTGGTCGAGAGTCATGCAATTAATCTGTTAAGCCGCTGTGACGCCAAGCACACACACTCAGATACATACTCTCAGATACATTAATATCTACATAATAATAATGCCGTTCAGAATTTTCAATTGTAATGAAAATTGGCAAACAAAAAAATCAACGGCAAAAGATGCGTTGGGTGGAGCTCCAAAATTGTATGTGATATACATATGTATATATGTATATGACCATATCATCCATGTCTATGTGGGGGTTGGCACAACACATATGTAACTATGTACACGTATCTGTGTGTGGGGCACTTTCCTTTTCAAATGCCGCAAAAACAAAGGAAAATCCAGTCAAAGTAAATGCCTGACGTGGCACAAAGTAGATTAGATAAAAGTGCAGAGAGAGAGAGAGACGACAAAACACAAAGAAGCAAAGACACAAAGCAAAGTTACTTATTTACAGCTATTCTAGATAGCTATAACTTTTACAATAAGGTATAAACTTACTCAACTGTGCGAATAAAAGCTGTGTACATTTTGTGACTAATCAACACTTTAAAAGTATATATATTTTAAATAAATAAAAATTAAGAGTGAGCTTGTGCAAAGTGATATACCAGTGAATACCCTGTATTTACTTGCTTTCCTTTAATATTTGGTATTAAATAAATAGGTTCTTGATGAGTTAATTATGTGATTTTTTTTGAAAGCTTAAAAACATAACAATTACATTGAAATATATCGCTATACATAATATCTAAATAAACAAGAGAATATATAGTCAAATATCAGATATTTAATAAAATTAATATATATTTGATTCACTATTTTTGAATCCCTTTAGTATCATTTTCTAAAATAAAACAGAAAATACGATATTATGAGAATTCGAAAATTATGTTATACTTGAATTAAAATCTGTAATAATATAGATTCAAATCCGAAACGATCTGATATTTTAAATTCATCGATATATGATAACAACAATGCAAAGTACTTCCAAAGCAACTTTGTGCAGGGACCGAAATCATTATGAGTTTTATTATAGAAATTACATAGTAATGATTATGATTATGATTGTAATGATTATTATTATATTAAAACTCACAAGTAATCATTATTTGTGATTTTTATTTTTTCGTTCAAAATATAACTCACTTTTAAAAAAGATTACCTAATCATTTTAAAGATTTGTTTTTGCATTTTATGGGTCCTCTGGGTTTCTTTTAAAGGGATATGCAAAAATACTTTGTGAAAATCCCACACAAAAGTTATAAATTTTTAAGTGAGTTTTATTTTGAGCAAGAAAAATAAAAATTATAAATAATGATTATTTGTGAGTTTTATTTTTTCGCTCAAATTTAATCATTATCATTATTTTTTTGTAATAATAATAATAATATGTATTCTAGTCATTGATTTTTTGATTTGAATAATTTCAATAATCATTATTTTCGGTCCCTGACTTTGAGTTTTATGAAAAGTAGTTCACATAAACAACGCATTCAAAAATATAATAATTTTATTTTTATACCCTGTAATATTGTTCTATCCTTAACACCCACTCTTATCCTGTCTTGTCAATCGTAAAAAGTGTATTATTTGCATTATATTGATTTTATGCTGTGGCATATTATCGTGTCCTATGCCTTAACTAGATTAAGCTGCCCCAGCGAACGACCACAAAATAGGCAATTTTATTTCTATTGGCCGGGCTTAAGCCAACGACAGTGATGACTCAACTAAGGCGACCACAAGAATACACATGCATACATATACATATGCGAAACTAGATGTAGATACATATGTATCTGTATCTACGCGTACAACTGGCAAACAGAACGAATCTATGTATCTGCGCAGTAAAAACAAATAAGATACACAGCCCGACTGTAATTTCGTTTTTCTTTTTGGCAGCAACGCAAATTGGCAAAAGGAGTTGGCCAAAAAGAAGAGAAAAAAGAAAAACCAATATGGGATGTGGAAAATTCAAACCGCACAGGGCCATTAACAACATGAAACACCTTGTCCCACACACAAGCACACACACACACACACACACACAAGCACACACGCAAACTCCAACGCGACCTCGGCCAAAGCCACAAGCAAAGACTTGGTCTTGGCCAGAATCGAGGGGGAGGCAACAAAAAGAGCCTGAAAACTTCGCGACGAAGCCAAATAACTGGCAGGAAATCCAAAGCAGCGGAAAATAACAAGAGAGGCCAAAAAGAAACTGCCAAAGAAAAACGACAGCGAAATGTTTTCCATGCCAACACACCAACACACACACAAGCATACTGAAGTATCTGTATCTTTGTATCTGTATCTGTATCTATAGGCAGGCAGTCGAAGGCAAATTGACATTAAAACTCCGCAGTGGAGACGAGTTTCCCTTTTACTTTGACTTTGTTGGCACTGACGTAATGCGGCAACTCCAACTTCCAGTGTTGCCGCTTCTACCCCACCTCCCCCTCCCTACCTCCCTCCCTTCCTTCCACAACCCCCTTTGTTGTGGTGTTGTGTATTTTTTTGCGTTTCTTTTCATTTATTTTTTGTCAAGGTTTCAAGGCCCAGTAGCATAGAAAATTCACGATCAAGAACGTGGAAAGTTTGTTGTTGCAGCATGTGGCATGAACGACTGAACGACTACGACTGCAACCCGCCCCGCCCCCGGGGGCATGGTCGAGAGAGCGACACGCGTATTGCGAATTTCATGTATGTACTGCCGATGGGCGGGTGGAGCCCGAGGGGGGCATGGTCGAGGCGGAGTTGTCAGTTGTTTGGTGGTGGATGCCACTGCGTCGGCGCTGTGAGAGAGTCGAGAGTCGAGAGTCGAGCACCTCCCGCTTGCCACATTTTGGGGGGATGGGGGGCTGCCCTTTGTTGAGTATGCTTTATGTTTTATGTTTTATGCGCACATCGTTGTCGATTGTCGGTTGGCTTTTGGTTTTGGTTTGAGCTTAAGCCCAACATGGTCTGAGTTTGGGTTTGGCATTGGCATTGGCATTGGCTTTGGCTTTGTGTTCTGTTCTATCCAAAAGAAGAAGAAGAAGTTGTGTGTGGGCTGAGGTAGGTGTAGACCGACCGACCGACCGACCGGGAGTTGTTGCCTGGACCGTTGCGATTGAGGTTTATTTATGGCCCACAGTATTTTTGGGGTACAATTTTCGATACCACGTGTTGGCTGCCAACTTTCAGGCGAGTTTGGAGCTTGGCCAAGAGCGGAAAGCATTGGCATAGATAATGCCATAAAACACAAAAGAGTCAACAACAAATTTATGTTTCGAGTCTGTTCTAAAATCAGACAATTTGTAAATCTTTAAAAATGAAATAATTATTTGTTACTCTCAATTCGTGAACTAAGAGATTAAAAATATTTAAAAACAAATTTTAAATGTGAATATGCTGAGTAAATTTGGAGATAACATTATATCTTCTTAGGAACTTCGCCTTGACACTTTTTCAACTCCAATAACTTTGCCAAAACTGATCCGATTTCCAAGCGGAATTGAATTAACCCGATTGATAGCCATACAAATGATCGAGTTCAAATACATATTTGAAAAATCACTTCCGCGTGAATCGAGTTGTCGGTTTTTCGATGTATTTTTCCATCACTAATAAAGCTTGATACAAATTATTTTATTGATAATAATTTAAATATAGATTTTATTCGAGTTTAACCTTGAGGATTGTGAACCATATCATACTTAAACCCAACTGAAGCTATTCCTTAAATACATCCAAATGTATCTTGAAGATACATTTACTTTTTACTATGTTTTATTTATTACATTTGTATTAAATATGTTTTGTTTTTCATTTGGTTCATCAGTTGTACCCATATATTATATTTTATATACGTAAATAATGAAATGAAATTTCATTCAATTTCTGAATCCATCGTACATAGAAATGTTGTCACAAAGCCCGAAGCTGAGAACACGTTTTTGGCATTACATAAGCAGAAGAGAAGGCAGCGCCAGCGACGACGACAACAGCGGCGTCAGCACGGGACAGGATTATGGGTCGAAAACAGGAAAGCACACACAAAACAAAAACCGGAAGAACAGGAAAAAGTGGGCGAAATGTCAAAAAAGTGGACAGAAGAGCGAAGAGTGACTGCAAAAGCAGTAGAAGAAGCAGCAAAATCAGCGATAGCAGCGGCAGCGGCAGCAGAGCCAGTTCTACGACGTCGCTGCCCACTCAAAAAAGGAGAGAAGAAGAAGAAGACGAAAAAACACCATCATTATTCGTTTACCTCCTTTATACTTCACACTCTCTTCAACGCTCCCTCCTCTCACTCACTCTTACGTTAACTACACGCCACCAACTCCTGCAAAAAAAAAAAGAAAAGAGATAAAGAAAAAGAAAAAGAGCCATAGAAATGGTGATAAAACAGAAAATGTGCAAACTAATACAAATGCAGCTACATAATAGAGAGTGCAAGTATGCAAGTGGCTGTGTGTGTGAGTATATACAGTGGTGGTAGTGAGAGTATATACAACATGCGAACAGAACACGAAGTTGCTTTCAAGGTCTGGAGAGCGGACAGCAGGTTCTGGAAGGCAGCCACGTCAACGTCAGCGTCGCCGTCGACGCCAGCGTCAACGTCAGTTTGAGCGTCAAACGCCAACGCAGCGCAACGTCGCATTCCATTCTTGTTGCAGTTGCCCTTGGACTTGCACTTGAAAATGTCTGACGGCAGCGACAGCGACGGCGGCAGCGCTGCTTAGTTGTTGTTGGAGTTGGAATTATGTTGCATGGCCAGCTAAGTCCTAAGCATTTGCAATGCGCGCGCATGCCTCAAACCCAACTGCAACAGCAGCGACGCAGCGTCGCAGCGCGCAGACTTCGTTGCCTTCGTACAATTTTCAGCATGCTGCAAATTTCGTTTTCATGCAGCAAATTTCAATTTCATGTTATAAAATCGCACGCAAACACATACAATGTCTGTGTGTGTGTAGCCCGTACATGGATTATGCAGCAGACATGTTTAATGTATGTATGTATGTTTGTACTTGAATGCATGTGTGTGTGTGTGCCTTATGTACTTTTAGCTTTTGCCACACTTCTTTTTCGGCGTTTGCCTCTTTTACGCCTTGCTTCGTTTTTTGGCTCCAACCCTGACAGCAAAATTATGTTGAAGGTCAGCGTGTTAGTGAAAATTACATTATTATTGTATTACATGCACATACATACATATGTACATATGTACATCCTTAAATATTTTATATCTTCACACTCTCTACTTTTCCCCGTCCTTTTCGCCCTGTTGTGACACGATAACAGCGTTTAGACTTAGCCCTTTTCATCTAGCTGACAATTTTGTGCTCCTTCCATTTCCATTTTCAGATCCCAAAACAAATCCTTCTCATGCTCAAAAAAAGCTTTAAAAAAAGCTAAAAGTCATTAAGTTTTATGATGACAGCTTTTTTTAGTCCCATTTTGATACTAAATTTTCTCCATCAGCAGTTAAGGATTCCTCATATTTTCCTTCAATAGCAAATTTTATTCCAAGCATAAGAAGTATTTTTTGATAATACGATTTAAGATTTTTGAATTTAAAAATATTTAAGATTTTTTTTCCATTTTGCATTGTTTTGAAATTTTTCTTTTTTTAAATTTGGAAAATATACAAAAAGACGGAAAACTTTTATAGAACCAAATGCCAATCAATAAAGTTATTAAGTCGCCACTTAAGTAAACTTGTAGGATACAAAATAAAATCAAATTGTACAGAAAAAGTCTATAATTATAGAATAAACTATTCAATCAATGACTCTGGCAAAATATGCCTGCCGACAAAAGTCTATAATTAATTTTATAATTAATGAACACAAGGACTCATTGAAAAATAATAATAGTCATTCAGATCGATTAGCATGTTCTCCAAATAAGCAGTTGGATCAAAAACAATAACATTTACTTAAAGTACAATATTGTTCACTTAAAATATAATTTAAAGATGCCAAGATCGTAAAGAAATCGAAGTTTAAGCGTTTTTTTTAAGTCATTGGCTTATTATTTCTGTAGCACATCTTAAAAATTTCAATGATATGAATAACATGAACACTTTTAATTCACAGAATTATATAGAATATTTAATTTAACAAACTAGGTGGAAATCTTGTCACGTTCGCGATGTCGCGTTACAAATCACTAACAAAACCTATAAAAAAAAATAAAAATAACAGTAATATATCAATATAATTCCTTTAAATGGAAAATTACATTATTTTATTGTGGTTTAAGAGTATTTTCTTCCAAATTACTTACACCACCTTTTATTGACTTTCGCATTTTTCAAGATGAGTCAAAAACGACTTCCATTTTTGTCTCGTTCGCGATGCATTGTTTTCTATAAATAATTCGAAAACGATAAGTCTTGAAATCTTGTGTTGTCTTGTTATAACAAAAATTTTGATGATAAAATGCATTAAACACGTAAAAAAACATTTTTGAAAATGTTATCTTTTGCCATTTTTTTTTAATTTAAAGACGTACGAATGTCGCGTTCTCGATTCTGGAAATACCCATATGTATGTATAACTTGCCTTTATTCATCTTTAGTTGGAAAATGTCGGAATGGCTGTACCTTTACTGCAGGCATCTTGTAACGACGTCTCTCATTCCTTTCCAGGATTTGACCAGTTGTTTACCTGAGTCCATGTAAGGAGTAAGAAATGTGTGGGCGGAGTTAGTGGACGGTTGTCATGGATATACATACGTATGTTTCCTCATATAGGCATTTAGAACCATTTTATTAGCCTACTGTGACACCCTGTATATGTATTACACTGCTTAACACATACTTCATTTATGTATGTATTAGTAGCCATTAAAAAACCCCTGAAAAAAGTGCGTGCGCCTCGAAATCTTTGTTCGCCTTCGTCTGCATCTCCTCCTATCCTCGTCCTTTTTGCTGCTAAACACGCTCTCTCTCTCTGTATATATATATATATCTCCCTCCCTTTCAACGAAAGTGCGATGGAGGCGCAAAGGACAAATGAAATTTCAGCTCAAAATTTTCCATCTCTTTCACTTTCACTTTGGTAGATTTGTATGCTCAGCGCATTTACTCAGCTACACACTTATGTACTCGAAGTTGTTATGAAAATTCATAGATGCAAAAGTATCTAGAATGGGAAATGAATCAGCTCATGAGTGACTGAAAGATACGATTCATTAATAAAAATAATAAATATTTTTTATAATACATATAGTAAATATTAAAAAATATAAAAAATTCAAGTACTTGCATCGCAATTCTAAATTTGATAAACAATTTCCTTTTTCTGACTGATTTTACCATTGATTTAAAATATTTTTGGGAGACTTCTACATCCCCATAAATTAAGGTTGTTAATTTATTTATTTAACATCGTAGTGCTACAAGTTGTAAGGAACTTATGATTATGTCACTAGTCACAATAAGATATAGTTGAATTAATGCTACAGACGATTGACATTACAATTATTCTATAATAATAAAATAATATATGATTAATGTTACAAAATTTTATTTTGATTTTAATAAATACAATTTTAATATAATTTTCTTGATTCTTTATTTATATATGATTTTGTAGGTGCATGAAAAGTTTACTTTTAAAAATGGGTGCGCTTCTAATTATTTATAAGTCATGTGGAATATTGTTCCAAAGGCAACAGCATGTACAAAAAAGTGTTTTTCTGACGATGATGTCTAATAGCTATGATATCGTTTGTTCGTCGTGAGGTAAGAAAGATAAGTTTTTCATATGGGTAATTGGGTTTTTTGTGGTAATTACTTAATGTAACAATAAAAATGATTTCAGATTTATCCACTGCTCTAGTCTAAGGTTACCTTGTATATCTTGTGAATACTTATAAGTTAGTATTTAAACCGACTTTACATTGTCTGACATACTTATAAATGTAACAATAAAAAAGTTGGACTTTTCTTTAAAAAAAAAGTGCAAATCATTCCACAAATCCATTTGCAATTCTTTTTCCACAATCAAATATTCAATATATCGTCGCATATGGTATAAATCTCAAGTCCTACGTGTAAAATAAAAAAAACGTATCTGCAAAATGCAAAAACCTCTAAAACAAAACCTATAAATAAAAGCATTTCAAAAAGAAAATTTTAGTCTAGTTTTTTTCATCAAACGAGTCAAATTTAAGCTAAAAACAGGGAAAAATCAGAACAAAGAAGAAGGGAAAAGTTTTTAAAATGGTTTTTAATGATCGAAAGAATTTAAAAGCTGAAAGATTTTTGGAATCTCAGTACGCTTTCAAGTATGTTGAATACGGCTTGGCAATAATGGGTTTAAGATGGATGCCTGAACAAAATGAGAAATACCGAAAGATATTTGATCTATGGAGTTTCACGGTTTTGACAATTCTCGAAGTATATTTACCAATCGCAATGATGGTAGCCTTTGTGAAGCACATCGATAATATAACACCCGCTGAACTATTGGGATCTTTGGAAATTTTCTTTAATGTGCCCGCTTGCGGAATAAAAGTTATTATATTGGTATTAAATCGTTGGCGTATCGATAAAGCAAAGGAAATGCTGAAAATAATGTACAAGCGTTGTATTAAATATGACGAACGTTTGGAGATTAACAAATTGGTTAAGCGCTGCGATACTTTTACAATATTATATGTTGTGGCATATCTCATGACTCCGATATTAATTTTGATTAGTTCGGTATTATCGGGACATGCTCCATTCAACATATACATTCCCCTATTGGACTGGCGCAAGAATAAACACCATTTATGGATTGCTTCGGTCATTGAGTTCCTTCTTATGTCAACTGGCATCTCGACTTGTCTTCTCGTGGATTGTATGCCCTTTATTTTTGGCCTCACTGTGCGCGGACACATGAAGTTGCTAATACAACGAGTGGAAATACTGAGGAATGATCCCGAAAGCAACGAGGATGATAATTACGAGGAGCTTGTGCTGTGCATAATGGATCATAAATTGATTCTGGAGTAATCTGAAATTAAATTATGGTAAAGTTATATTATTAATACTGTTGTATAATTATAGATACTGCGCCAATATGCGACCTGTCATCTCAAGTTCGTTGTTTGTTCAATTTACTGCAATGGGATTTGTTCTCGCCTGTACTCTGATACATCTGATGTTCTTTGCGAATTTCTTAACTGCTCTCTCTTCGATATGGTATATGATAGCCGGTGTCCTACAATCATTTCCCATTTGCCTTACCTGTGATCAGATTCTTGAGGATTGCAATAAACTCTCCCTGACCATATTTCATTCGAATTGGATTGGAGCCGATCGTCGTTACACTTCGGCCTTGAAACACTTTATACATAATGCCCAACAACCGATTCGATTTTTGGGCGGAGGAGTTTTACCCATTTGTCTGGCCACCTACAGTCAAGTAAGTTTATTGATACTTATTTTTTATGTATTTTCTAATGATACAACTTCCTTTTCAGATGGTCAAGATGGCGTTCTCGTTAATAACGTTCGTCAGGCAAATGAATATATTCGAAGAAGTTAAATGAATACGTTTCTGGAATTTACAAAATTAGAAATTTTACTGTAGAATTTTGTAGTATCAATAAATTTATATCTTAGATATGCACATTGCACACTTAAAGCACTGACATTTTCTTATTGAATTGGATTTGTTATAATAGGAAATTTAAGTTTTTTGTGTTTATGCTCTTGAATAGTTTTTCTACATGGGATCTTTATGTAATTTCGAAGTGAATATTCATGAAAATCAATGTTTTTATTGAGCAAACGATCTTTTCCAATATCTAAATAGCCATATCATTAATTTTATGTTAATTTTTTAACTAAAAAAATGAGTTTCTTTATGTGTAAAAGTATATTTGGAAATATTAACTTTACTTTGTAAATAGTACTTTTGAATATATTTCTGAAAGAGTTGTTGTATTTTAAAGTCAATTCTTAAACTGATTTCGTTTCTCAAGAGTGACACATGCAAATAGGAATTCGATTATACGAGTAGATATGCTGTGGATCTACTCCATATGTTGATATATAGGCCATATACTCATTGCGAGTGCTGACTTCATTTCTCTTATGTACACATGTAAATACGACCAGACTGACATTGGGAGGCTGCAAAGGAGACGTCAAATGGCGCCATTGTTGCCACGAAATCCTCTAACCTGGGGCAGGACAAAAGTCCCCAAACCAAATTCAAAACAAAACTCCAACTCATCCATTTTCAAGTGGAACAAAATGGAGTTTGAGTTCGAGTTATATTTGGCAACGAAATTACGACACCCTTCGGTCTCAGCTGTGCCATAAAGACCCGCATGCATATCTATATGCAAGTATATAAACTGTATATATGTATATAACTTTGTATTGTATATATTATGTGGTAGACTGGGCACCGTTATGTGGCAGTGGTTGTCATGCCAGCATGAAAATTTCAAACCCTATTTTGGGTTTCAAAGTTGCTTCCGATTGGATAAATGTGGGAGTATGGGTAATTACAAATAATACCGGGATGTATTTTTGCTGCTCAACACAGAGAAGGGGGTAGGCGGAGGGGTTTTGGGTAGGGTATGAGCGAGGTGGCATTCGCATCTGTTGTGTACCACTGACACACCCTCAGGATCAGAAGCTACAGCATTTTCTATGCCTCGGGAGGTGAGCTTAAAGGGGGGCGGGGGACGTTGGTTTGTGGCTACTACCACCGAATAACGGTGACTTGATTTCTCTGGCGTAAATTTTCAAATTTGGGTATGATTTTTATACCCGTTGCTAAAAAAATATAAGGAAATGGGTATATAGATTTCGTTGGAATGTACTGGGAGAAGAAACCATCTTTAAATCTATAACGTGTATATAATCTTGATCAAAGTCAACAGCAGAGTCGGTATAGAGATGAACAGCTGAATCTCAGAGACTGAAAGAGCTAGATGCACCAAAATTGGCATTAAACTGTGGAAAAAATCAAATTTGTTTCATTTTTTGTGCCAGCTTTTAAGATAAACCTCTCTTTTAAGAGTTAAACTTTAACTGTTATTATTATTATCCATTAAACCATTAAATCTCATCAAGATCGGATAAATATACCGATATTTAGAGCTGTTTTAAGTTTTTAGGCAACTCAAGCGCCTTAAAGTATGCTGTACATTTGTAAATCTTTAAATTAAATAAAATTCAAATATATCTAAATTGTATAATGGGTATTTCTCAGTCGCGATCTCGTCTATAGCCTTGCCAGCTTCTTTTTTAATTTGCTTGGTATAGTTAGAGTAACTGTGAAGATCTTAGGGACCGCAGAGTTCCTTCTTCTTAGGATAAAGTTACATTCGATGTGTGTTTAACTTGGCCACGCTTTCACACGCAAAAAACAGGAAGTCTTGGGCATCATTATGATTACTTGTGGTGTGGTTGGTGGTGCCCCATGACGTGGTGTCAAAGACTGTGGCACATGTTTAGTCCAAAAATCTCGACGTTTATTTATGGCAAAACTCTCCCCGTTTACCCTCGGGCTCCGTGTACAGCCTTTATACTTGCCATTAATTATGAAAATTAAAGTTGATGCGTGTCGCCGTCGTCGTCGTCGTCGCGCAGCTAAAGCTAAAATATGGCCCCAGCCCCAGGGCTGCAAAACTCTTCCTCCGTCTTCATCATCATCTTTTTATTTTTATTTATTTTCTGCTTTTTCTTCTTCTTATTACATTTCTCTGTCGGCAAGTCTGGTCATTAAAATTAGGTCAGTGCAAAGCAAAAGCACACAATAAAAATATTCCCTCTTTTCTGCAAACTAGTCTCAATTCCAACTTCCTCCTCCTCCTGCTCCTGCTCCTCTGACGCCTCTGTTCTTTGTTCTCTTCTTTTGTCTCTCCCTCCTTTGCCATTTTCGATCCTTTCAACTAGAATAACAACACACACACACACACACTGAGACACACTTTTACACTGTCGAACTTATTACGCAATGGCTGAACGATCTGCCTACCTGACTTAATTATTATATCAGAGCTGTCCCCCCTCCCCTCTCGTACCCTGCTGCTGATCGCAGGTAGAACAACAAAAGGTGGCCACAAACTACGCAGTTTTGACTTTGCCAGTTGGACCTTGACTTTCTGCCGAGTCCTTCGCCTTCGAATCCTATAAGAGAAATCCACACAGTCACACACATGCAAGCACACACACACATGCATATTCCTGGTTTAAAAATTAAGCAAAAGAAATAGCAACATCAAATCAATACACTGCGTACTATTATTTTACTATCGGTCTCACTTTTGAACAGTAACCGCTGTTTAAGTATACACATTTATTACAAAAATATCAGGTTTATATTTTAAAATTTATTTTTATCTCATTCCTGTTAGAAAAATAAGTTAATTTCACTATTTTTAAACGTAGGAGTAGTGGGTCAAATCAACTGAGAGTCACTGTATGTTTGTACATTTGAATTTATCGCATTAATTGATGTTATCGATAGTTCGATAAGTTGCTGCTGCCAAATTCACAACTTGCGTTTATATAAATTTGATATCTTCTACTATTTCGCTTTGAAATTTGAATCTCTCGTTTTTCTTTTAGTTGCTTATGATCCTTGTACATATGTAATTACATTTAATACATACAAACATTTAAACGCCATCCTACACGTGCCTTTATTTTGTTTTTTTTTTCTCTCTTCTTTTTGCAACACGCGCAGCTTTGGGTTTTAATGCAGGACTTTCCATAAGGGAAACAGCAGTCAAACTAACGTACATACATACATAAGTATGTATGTGTAAGCATACATGCATACCCCAGCTAGCAATTGTAAGATCTTTACTGATCGCAATCTTCTTGGAGAGTCTATTTTGACTCTTTTTAATGTTAAAAAAAAGATTAATCTCCTGTGTGATTTAAAAAAGAGTCATAAATGATCCATGTGTATGCCTAAAATGAGATTACAATAACAAAATATACAGCGAACTCGAATTGATCATTTTGCGGACCGAAATGTGATTGCTTTGATTCTTTCTATGAGCGCATATTTCGAACCGTTTGCTGAAGCAAATGAGATTAACAACAACAAAATATAGAGCCATCTCAAAACGATCAGGTTGTTGACCGAAATGTGTTTGCTTTGTTTTGCATATTTCGAACACTTTCGCTCTCTTCGTTGGAATTTTTACTGCAATATTTTGAATTTTGTTTAGCGTTTGACGGTGCAACTGGAAATGTAACTGTTTAATCTCTTTACTTCTTTTGCATTTCGTCAAATCTGAAGTGTTTGCTTTTAAGTTGTCGGTTTAGTACCTAATTGTCTGACGGTCAAGTAAGTCGCTGCTGTTTTTTTTATTATTTATTCTGAGTCATGTCGTTCAGTGATTTTCATTATGAGCCAAGCTCCGATTTGCAGTCATGTAAGTATTAAAAGAATTTTTTTTTTTAATATAAACTTATGTTTCTTTTCAGTGGAAAACGTTCCACAGCCCACTGCTGTAAGTTCTCATTTGCAGTCTTGTAAGTATTAAAAGAAATTTTTTTTTTATATAAACTTATGTTTCTTTTCAGTGGAAAACGTTCCAAAACCTAATTTTTTGCAGCTCATTTGGGAGGAGCTCACATCATTGAGAAAGGAAGTCAAAGACTTGAAGGAGCAAAACTGTCAGAATTCTAAAATGATGGTAAAGATGACGGAGGAGATCCTTGCTGTGAAATTAGAGGCCAGGAAGCACCGCCAGGATTCTACATCCTTTGAGTTCTTTGACTCAAAACAGCTACCACTTTCAACCAAAGAGGCCTTGGAAGAGTTTGAGAACACAATCGAGGAGAATGAAGAGAAACTTCATAAATTTGTACGTATTAAATACATAATTTTAAATATACATATACATACAATACATTCAATTCTGATATTTCAGAAAGAATTCATAGGAAAAATAGGTGGAGATGGAGCAGCCCAGTTTTTAAGGGCAGCCATACGAAAAGTTTTTGCGGATGACCTGGCTGTTACTTATAGTTGGAAGGGGACCGCCACTAAACCGAGCGCTGAGCGATTGTTCGTGGTTACGACCATTAAGAGTACGTACATATATTTTCATAAATTCTTCAGTACATTTAACTAACAACTTTTCTTTTATTAGACGTTTGCTATATAAAATTCTTGGCAACGGACAAGGTTATGAATGGGGTACTCCAAAAGCATTTTGTTCATGCTGGCGACCGCGTTGCGGCAAAAAGAAAACGTACAAATTAAATTATTAAATTAAAAAGCTGTAATATTAAGTAATAAATAAATTGAATAAAATTATTGAATAAATACAAAATGATAATAATTATTTTTTTAGCAGCAAACAATTGGGAATAAGATCCAATTATGACTCGTAACTGACTTTCAAGTGCGACTCAAATAAGACTCAAAGGTGACTCTCAAATGACTCTCATTTGTGACACAAATAAGACTCGAAGGTGACTCTCAAATGACTCTCAAATATGACTCAAATGTTATTCACAAACGACTCTCAATTGCGACTCTTTTAAGACTCAAATGTGACTCAAATATGACTCAAATGTGATTCACAAATGACTCTCAAATAAAAAGATTTGCTCAGAACTAAGACTCCAAACTGAGTCTAAACTGATCAAAAAATAGAGTCATAAATGACTCTTCCAAAGGAGTCTTTGCTAGGGTACCGTTTTCTCACAGGAAACAATCATTTGAGATTCGATAAAGCGCTCATTTAGATTCATTTTAATCAGTCAAAAGACTCTTTTAAGACTCTTATGTGATTCGAAATGCTTACTGGGACAAAACACATAAGAGCAGTCGATGATGTGAAGAGCACAACAGAGGTAAGAACAGCGATATCAACACCAAGAGCAGCAAAAGCAATGAACAAAAGCTAAAAGTCGACCATACACATCAATGAACACCCTTTCAATGAATACGAATGAAAGCTTTTAGAATGCACAATATAAATTAACATAAAACAAAATGAATATAGTTTTTATACATAGTTAAGATTCAATCCACAAGATTATTTGTTTTTACATAATTTACATGCAATTATATAATATTTGTATTGCATTACTTTTGCAGTGTATCAACGAATTCGACTCGATCCGCACTTTTCAATTCGTTTCTGATGTTTTATGCCTCTTCGCCTTGTTTTTTATGCCTCTTTCATTTTTGCTGTTCGTGTGCCATTGTGTTCATGTGCATATGTATTGTATATGTATGTATGTACATGAATGCGTGTATGTACACCTATCGATGTATTCATAAATGCAGAAGTATTTGTGTATTTTGGGATTATGTATGTAGAAAATTGTCAGTAGACAAACGGGATGTCGATTCTAGTCAGAAAATAAAAGGAAAAACAGAAAATGAGAATTTATGTGGATGTGTATATTTTGTGCAAGTGTATGTACTATTTACATAGCAGGTTGCAAAAAAAATAAAATGTATACAATATTAAATATATAGTTCATCATTATGTACAATTTGGCAATTTTATTTTTAAATTACTCGGCAACCCTGTTTAACGCGCTCTGTTGATTGTTTTGCCGGCTTTTTTGCCTCACACACATGCGAGCAGCTCATACTCCTATCATACAAGTTGGCAGTCAATCGCTGTCGAGCTTCTTCGCGCGCAACTCAATGCAACACGTTGGAGGGGAAACGATTTGCGATGCGTTTTGTTTGAACCGCATTGAAAGTGAATTTGCTTGAACATTGCTGCTTCTATCTCCCTCTCTCTCATCTTCTATGCTGCTTTGCGCTCCACCAACCAACCCCCAAGAAAATGTAATGTACGCCATTTCACCCTTCCCGACATGGGAGTTTTTAGCGCCAAAACCTCAGCGAATTTTCCTCAAATGAAAAACAAGCATTTTCCTTGGCTATGCGGCGGCGACGTTTTCGGTGGTGGTGGAAAGTGAAAACCAACCAACCAAACCACCCCAACACCCACCCACCCTTAACAACAACAATAAAAAAAAGGAAAAACTTATAACTTCGCTGCCAGCGTCAAAGTTTGGCCAAGCAGACGTTTCGGCTGCGCTGTCGAGCCGAGGAAAACGCCGAGGCTCGAATCGAACTTCTGTCGACGTCGGCAACAGCAGCGATATCCCATCCACCCACCAACAACAATAGTACGTACGCTCGCCTGTGTGCTCGCATGTTCGCTCTGCCGGCAGCGTTTGTGTGTGTGTGTGTGTGTTTGAATTTCAGTTTCAGTTTGTTGTTCCTCGTTTTGGTGTTCGGGCCTTCGTGTGTACCGTTCGTTTCGTTAGTTGGAATTTCGCTTTTGATCTGGTTGGTTGTGTTTTTTGCATCGCTCTTCGAATGCCGTACGCCGACAGAAACTGAATTGGAGAAGTGGGCATAAGGCAAAGCGAAAAAATGCAAAAGAAGCGAAGAACATAGAAACGGAAACGACATACGTTTTATATATAAATTACATTTATTCCTGCTCACCATATATCATTTAATAAATACGCATCGAAAAGCAATCAAAAAGTGCAGTGCAAAGTTACGAAAAAAAAAAGAAAAAACAAAAACCGGCGCCGCGTCGCTGTTTAGACAATAGTAAGAAAATAATAAAAACAAAAACAATTTTTCTTCCGCTGTGTGTGCGTTTTCTTGTCGCAAATCAAAAACCAAACATGTAAAAAATAACATTAAATAAAAAAAAAAACTCAAGACTTGATAATTTTTTTGATACTAGAAACGTGCGTTGTAAACTCAGCTCAGGTATAAATTTAGTAATATCAAATAAATAGACTGCAATTTTGTGTACATACATTTACAAAAAAAAACAAAACAATTAAAAAAAGAAAAAAAACCTTTTTATACAGTTAAAATTTTACAACAAAAACAAAAAGTAAAGATGGCTAGACAAGTAGGCGACGCTTAAACGCGAGTGCGCTTTGATTCATTGACAAATCAAAAAGCAGAAAAAAGAAGAAAGGAAGAAAACATAATCGAGAAATCTCGAAGAAAATAAAGCACGTGCAAATAACAAATTTATGGCGCCGCGTCGCAACAGCAGCGGCAACTCTCAGCAGCAGCAGCAGCAACAACACCAGCAGCAGCAGCAGCAGCAACAACAACATCTAATAAGAGAGGAGCAATTGTTTAATTTTTCTGCTCTCAGCGCAAATATGGCGCCGATGCAACAAACGGTAAATGTTGTTGGCGTTCAATTGACGCGCTGCTGTTATCCAAACGGTGATTGCGCCAAACTGGACGCACTCATCGCCCTGGACGAACCAGGGCTGGCGGAGTGTGTGCGTGTGTTGTGCAACAACGAGAACTGCAATGTCGGTCAATATATGCATCGCGATTGCTTTGACCAATGGGAGGCGGGCGTGCTGCAGCATCTGAAGAGCAGCGCTCGAGCGCGCAGCTGGTCGGAGCGTCAACGTGTCCAGCAGCTGTGGACGAAAAAGGGCTACGATTTGGTGGCCAAGAGTTGCAACTGCAAATGTGGCCGGGGACAATTGCGCAAGGATCTCGAATGGTTGCCAAATTCTGGCAACTGTTTCACTACAACAACAACAGCAACAACACGGCCGTTGAATGGCGGCAACATCAGTGAGGACGATGACAAAAAGAAGGCCAAAAAGAAGCGTAATCGCAACTCGAGCAGCAACAACAATAACAACAACAATAATAATTCGAAACAACCTTTGAACTCAAATGTTGGCAACTTGACGCCCAATCCCAACGTGGGCGTCATTGGCTCCGGTTTGCCACACAACAACAACAGCAACAACAACGGCAACAACAACAACAATTCTGTGAGCAACATATTGCAGCCGAGTGCTGTTGCCACCTTGAGCAACATTCTCATGAGCAACAACAACATTAACAACAGCAACAATATTTTGGGACTCGATTTGCGTGCTCGCGCCGGCAGCCTCTCCTCCAGCGGCTCCTCTTCCCCATCGGCGTCGCAGTCCAGCGCGGACATTTCACTCTCCCCGGTGCAGCAGCAGCAGCAACAGTTGCACATGCAGCAGCAGCAACAATTGCAGTTGCCAGCAACAATCAACTGCAATAACAACAACAACAACAACGGCTATCCAAACAGCCTGCTGCTGCAGCACAACGGTTTGGGCCTGGCCAAGAGCCTCTTGCCACCACAACAACAACAGCAGCAACAACAGCAGCAACAACAGCAGCCGCCGCAGTTGCCAGCTTTGGCCAACATCAGCAACTTTAAGCCTTTGGCCAGCTACGATCAGCAACAACTCGTGCAACAGCAGAAGAACAAAGAAGTCGAATTATATTCAGAGCGTGTGCGGTAAGTTCACTCTACCTCTCTCTCTCTCTCACACACACTCTCCCTCCTTCTATCTATGTATGTGTGTCGCAAAATTTCCCAACATGTGGCCAATGTCAATAATTCAAAATTTGTACATTTATCAAGAAGAAAAATATAAAAGAAAGACACTTTCAATTACACTAAACAACAAAACTAATTTAAGCACTCAGTTGATAAACAAATTTAAATTATAAAAAGTGCTCCAAAAATTAAAGTTTAAAATTTCCATAAATGTGTAAACATTTTTTTATCATTCATTTTGTTGGTGACTTGAAATAAAATAGTTTTTAATCTTTGAATTTGACAAATTTTTAGAAGCATAAATAAACTTGTATTAAACTATTATTTTGATGTTTCTTATTATTTATTATTTTTTAATAACTCGCACTAATTTTTTTTATTCGTAGTAAGTTATTTTAATTTTTTTCAAATATTTTAAGTCATTCAATATAATTTTAGATTTTTGAATTTTATATTTTATTTTACTGAGAAGCTGCCAAATTCTTAAAAGTATAAAAAAAGTCGATATTAAGAGATTCATATTAAAAATAAGCGAACGAAAATTTAAGAACTTTTATATTTGACGTTTGTTCTTAGCTTTTCAAAAAAAAAATACTTTTCGTCTTCAAAAAAAAAAAACTGATTTTTATTTATAACACTCTATTTAAACTTCCTATATAATTTCGATTTTTTAACATTAAATTTTATTTTTCTCATTAGATGCCAAATTTTTAAAAGTATTAAAAAATTCGAAATTATAAGATTTATATTAAAAATAAGTTAACGAAAATTAATTTTTTTTTTTACTTTACGTTTTTTTTAAACTTCCAAAAAATTGAAATTTTTCAAGTCTTAAACTAATTTCAAATCAATTTTAATCAGCTTAAACGTTTTATAAATTTGGTTGCTTAGTGTTTTTTAAACAATTGTTTGTTGTTGACTTTACGCCATCGCATCGCTTATATAACCTTGATATTTCCTTAATGCCTAAAACCCGACAGCGATTCTTCTCTCTCTTTCTCCGGCTGAACAGCTGCAAAAGCTGCAAAAAAAACTGATAAATTTGTTCAATATTTGCAAGACTGAATATAAATAAATTAAAATGCTTTGCAGTATTTTATTAATATAATTTAAGATTTTTTTTTGTTGGCTTAATATATTTAAGGAAGTTCAATTGCATTATGCAAATTAACCAGACAAACTGACTCCATACAATCTTCACTCTTTCGCACTCGCTCTCTCTCTGTCTCTCGTATCTTTTTGCTGATCTTTCGCTGCAGCGACGGCGCTGCCGCATTCATTTTGCTCGCGTTTTTTGTTGTTGCTTTTGCACATTCTGCTTGTTATTTCCTTTTTGGTCGCACATTTATTATTTAGTATACAGATGTACATGCACATGTATGTGTGTATGTTTACTTGTATTACGAGTTTCACTTTTATCGAATTCAGTTTTATATGTGTTTATTTTTTTTGCTCTCTTTCGTTTGCCGTTGCTTTATCTGTTGTGTGTTTTTATCCACGACTTTGGGTCAAGGTTTGGTTTTTTGCTCCTTGCCTCCTCCTTCTCCATCTCCTTCTGCTTTCCACTGGCGCAATTGCAGGCGAAGATTGAAGATTTGCTCTGACACATGTGAGACGCGGACAGCTTTCCAGTCCGCTGACGCATGCAACACATAAGGAATGATCAACACATGTACATAACTTGAGTAAATACATACATACATATGTACACATGGTATAAATATTCTTTTATTTTCGTTATGCCCAATTTTAATATTTCCGTTTTCAAAGCAAAACGCGTCGTCGAGCACATTAAAATTTATTCCAGCTCGATAAAAAACACACACACACACACACTTACAATCTGTGTATTTGTGTGCGTTGGGCAAAAGCACAAACAAAAACAAAAAAGCAAGCAACGAGAAGAAAAAGAAGCAGAAGCAATAACAACGCAAAGAGAATAAAAAAAATTAGATCGTGTGTTTGTATTTTTGGTTGTGGCCCTCTTTGCTTTTATTTCTTGTTGATTTCTATTGCTTCTTCCATTTGGTTTTGTACTTCACAACAAGATCTGTCGATTTCCCCTTCCTCCGTTGAGAAATACTTTTCGTTCTGAACTTGAGCCTGTGCCGAATATTTAGCCGAGATTACGTTTTCCTTTCTTCGTTGCTCTTTCAAGTGGTTTTTGCAATGCGCGCAACCCTCGACGAATATCAAAAACAACAATAAGAAGAAGACGAACAACAACAGTAGAAACTTCTAATTCCTTCTAAGGCGCATGCATGTGTATGTGTTAGAGCGAGTGAGTGAATGAGTAATTTGTGCTTTGCTTTTTGTCCAGTTTTCAAGGCCGTGATATTTGTTTTTATTTTGTGCTCGCATTTGTTGTTGTTTTCAACTTTGGTGCGTTTCTTTCATTCTTTGCTGTGATCTGCTCTTCTCATCTGATTTGATTTCTGTGAGCACAAAATTGATGCGTCTATTTCTGCTCTCTTTCAGTTGCTCATTTTACGGCGTTTCTCTTCTTCGCCATGCATATTTGTTGTTTGTTATGCATTGCTCTTATCATAAAAAATAAACCGGCTGATTTGTGTGCGCTTTTAATTCATAAAAAAAACTTTTATCTCGCCTCTTGTTGTTGTCGCTTTTTGTGTTATTTTTTTTTTTCGAATTTACATATTTTGGTTTGCTATTTTTAGCGACACACGCGCCAAAAATTCTTGTTTCTTATTTTATTTTGTTTTGATGATAAACAAATTTTATTTTTAAAGCATTCCTCCAGCTTACTTTCATTTTCTGCCTGCTGCGATTGTCTAAGCGCCTCATTCCACACACACACGCACATTTAGTCTTCCTTTCTCTCTCTCGCATACGCATGTAATATGTTTGCCGGCATTTTCTTTATGTATTCATCGTTCAATGTCAAGGTTAAGATTCATTTTATGTGAATACATGTGAGTGTGTGTGTATGTATTTATTTTTGTTGGGCACTGTTTGGGCGTTTGTTTTTATGATTTTTATTTTACGCTGCTCTTTCGCTGCCTAAAGCAAACTTTTTGCAGAAAGCTCTTCCTGTTTGGAGTACAACAAGAGCGTTAAGACTTCTCTCTCTCTCTCTCTCTCTCTCTTACTTGCTGTTTATTTTTGTTTTGTCTGCAAATGATTTATGCCCCCCACTGTCTTGATTAGTCATGGTCCACCCCACCCCAACCTCTTCACCATTCCATATCATATTATTCCCCACATCAAATGCAAATGACAGGCTATCTTTTTCACACCCACATGTTTAGTCTATGTCGTGTGCTTTAAATCTATTTTCGCTATGTTTCTTCTTCCCGCAGCCTTTCCATGTATTCGATTGCGCATTTCGTATCCAAACTTTTGCAAACGCAAATGGGGAACAATAACAAAAGTAAAAACTAAAAAAAAAAACAAAAACAAAATAAGCGCACAATTGCAAATAAATTGTGTAAGGCACGCCAACCGCGAATAGTTGCATTTTAGAACCAACAACAAAATAATAAATAATACATAGTAATAATGCAAAAAAGGCCAACAACAAAATAATAAATAATACATAGTAATAATACGAAAAAAACAAAATTACAAAGTGTCTACGTTTTTGTTTTTATAGTCGCGACTGACGCCTTTTGGTGTGAAACGATTTGTACGCTTCAAAAGACTCGACTTCGATATACCTCGTACTATCGAACAAATACCAATATCGAGAATTCTTAGTGGTGCGAGACAGCGTAATTAATCGTAATTCGATTTAAGCAACAATTGACAATTTGAATGTTGTTACATATCAAGCAGACGTACTAGTATACCCTTTGTTTATTGGGTATTTTGAAATGCTTACAGCTTTCGCACGGCATTTGTTGTTGTCGTTGGTTATGGCCTGAGACTGAGGCGTGCTCTCGACATATTAGACTCGCCAAATCCATCGAAAACCATAACTTATATACACTTATTACATATATTGATGCCAAGTTTTGTGCATACGTATTTATTCATAATACTTTGTAGTAAAAATTAAAATTATGAATTGTGGCCGCGCCAGATGTCATTTAAAAATTTAGCTAACAATCATTGAATATTTTGTTGGGGGTGTTATTCAAATACAAATACAAATACAAATACATATGTATATGAATGTATGAGTGTATTCATATATAGCACTAATTGAGCACGTACCAAAACTGTCGTCTAGACTTGAAGCATAAAATCTATAATGTAATATGTATAATTTTTAATACTGCGGAAGCAAATTGCCATTACATCAATTGTTGTTATTGTGAAATTCTGTCTGAGTGTGGAGAATTAGAATAGGTTCTTTTTATTACGACGTCCCCACCAGCATTATGTGTATACATATATTTTATGTAAGGTTAAGTTTAAAAAAAAAAGAAAAAAACTATGACAAAAAGCAAGTTTAAAGGGGCCGAAGGCAGCGAAGCATGAAATGAAATGGACTAAACACATCTAGACATCTAGGGGCGGTCAAAAGTTATAGGGGATCGAGGTTCAAGTAGAGTTTTTTTTATTAACAAACCTTGAGAAAACATTTAACAGAAAGTAATAGAAATATGTTAATATGAATAATGGTAGAAACTCGAATCCTTTGAAAAGTGTTCGCATTTCATTTGCATATTAAGGCCTTAAGTGGGAATCAAAAAATAAGAGAGAAATCTTGGCTATCATGGTGTGTGGGAGACTTTTGTTGGAAATGAAATCAAGTATGCATTGCAACGGGACGCCCTTCCACCTCCGCCCACACCTGACCTCAAAAGCTATTAATGAAATCTTTGCCAAAAACACACGCACAACACACACACACATTAACATGGGTGTTCACATTAATAAACAAAAAACACCCAGTCGGACTGCAGAAAGAAGTAGATCCTCATGATACTTTGAATTTACAGCTATGGACATACAAATAGGACCACTTAAGTGCAAAGATAAAATATTTCAATTTTTTTTTTAATTTACTAATATTTTTGTGATTTTTATGAACAATTTTCGTGAAATCGGGAGATAGACATTGTTTAAATATTTCATAATCGACTCAATCATCTAGAAATTTTAATTTTATTCCTTAAAAATTTGATTACTTCTGTATTAAAAAGATTCCTTTTTGGTTTTATGGTGTATGAACTGTAAAATATATGGTAATATATATTTAATTGAAAGCACATGCAAAAATCACTGCTTAGCGAAAGGAGCGTTTCATGTGCTTTTAATTTTTTAGCACTAAAAGGCAGTAACACCTATTGGGTCCTCACTTGAACTTATCTATATGCATATATTTGTATGGGTATTGTCTGCCTGCGCCTACGCCAAACACACACACACACACACAAACACACACATACACTAATACACACATGTGCATCAAGTACAGCGCCTATCGAACAGCGCATGTCTGACGACGCGTCGTCAGTTGCCTTTTTTCCCTGCATATTCCTCAGTTGTTCCCTCCTCAGTCGCATTTTCATTGCCAACAGACAATGCCAGGGCAAACTTCATCACACACACACACACACCTATAACAACATCTACACCCACCAGCAGCTGCATTAACACCACACACATACATACTTATATATGTATGTATATGTGTGTGTATATATTTGTATGCATGTGTGTGTTGCGGGCTTTGGCAACTTGAAAGGCTTCACTTGGCTCAGCATTTTGCAGTACACACACTCCGTTTGTTTCCTGCCAGCCCCATCATGTTGTTTGTTGGCCATAAGCCAGCGTGTCTCCTGTTCAGTGTGTGTGTGTGTTGTGTTTATCTGTCTGCTCATTGTGTGTGTGTGTGTGTGCTTTTAGGCTTTTGTGCGAGCCAAACGAGGCGAGGCTCAGACCCAGACCCTGTCCCAGTCTCGGTCTCGGTCTCAGTTGCAGATCCAGGGACAGAATCTGGCTCGGAGTCGACCTCTGTCGTCAGTTGACGCAGTTGCCTCGCTGCAAGCTGAAATTGCAATCAATATTGTGGCCCCATTGTTGTTCTTGTTGTTCTTGTTGTTGTCCGTCGAGCAGCTGCCAGACACAAAAACGCAACGTGAAATAAAAAAAAAAAAATAATAAAAATAAAATAAAAGCTGGCAACAGTAAAAACCAGGCTCGCAAATGAAAGCAGCGACTCTGAGAAAGAATAAAAAAAAAAAAAGAAGAAAATAAAAGCCATATACTCGTATTGGCACTCATATACTCATGCTCGCATTCACACACGACGGACGGACGTATTCGTGGTATTCGTTTTTGCAAAATACATGCAACAAAAATTGTTTGGCTGCAACTGCCCCTTTGGGCCACCCAGCATCACAATGCAACTGCCTGAATACATCATGCCAAAATCCTCACACACACACATGTTCACAAACACTCACACACACTCGAAGAGAAGCACTCAGTTTAGTTGCGTTGTTTGTTTGTGCCCTATTTGATATCCATTAAAACGATTCAGTTTGCCACTTTCTCATGCTCCCAATGCTGCAATGCAATCTCAATGCAAATGCCATGTGTATGTGTGTGTGTGTGTGTGTTTGTATCTATGTGCCTGTCTATTGCTGTGCATTTGATTTGCAATTTGTGTCGCTTTTCGTCCTCTACTTTTTTTTGTGTGTCCATTGCAATTTGTTTATTAGTTTGGCCACAGTTGCAATTTTCATTTACCAAATGCCAAAAATGCAGGAAGCTGAGGAAGTAG
The DNA here is from genome assembly GCA_037043435.1 of Drosophila suboccidentalis. Classification (NCBI taxonomy): domain Eukaryota; kingdom Metazoa; phylum Arthropoda; class Insecta; order Diptera; family Drosophilidae; genus Drosophila; species Drosophila suboccidentalis. The sequence goes on along the minus strand of JBAMBK010000291.1, from coordinate 1,127,925 downwards.
CACAGTAATAAAAGATGGCAGGAGAACTAGGAGTACATAACTCCCACTCACGGTGCACTCTCATAAATCAGTTTGTAGTAGAGTACATTCAATGGGTACTCATGAACTGCTTGTTGGCTAATTAAGATCAACTGAGCCAAACTTAAACTGGTCAACACTCTACGGGAAAAGTTTGAATTTACGATTGACTCGAGTAGTTTCTGAATAGCATAAATATTGTTTCATAAATTTAAAAATATTCAAAAAGTATATTTTAATTTTTATGTATTGCTTAATGTGCTAAAAGTATATTGCTAATTTATATTGAAAATTAAAGGAATTTTATGATATTCTAAAAGATTCATTATACTTTTAATTATAAATGTGAAAAATTAATTAAAAAATCTTTAATTTTCACATGAATATTTTAAAAGAATATTTATACTCTCAATACGGTCATCAATAAATTTGTAAAACATATTTTAGAATTTAAGTTTTTTAAACAAAATGTTCTAAAATGTTCTCTTTTTTCTCAGCAATATTTCTGCTTCCTGTACTGTTTTTTAAAATCATTTTTTCGCTGTAAAATCAACAGCAAAATCTGCGAAATGTTCGCGTATTTAGGAATCGCAATTCTCAATTCTCGATTTCCCATTTCTCGGTTTTCACTCTTTACATTTGGTTAATAATACAGCAATTTATGTACATCTGTGTGTTGTAATTTTTGTTGCAATTCTGGGATAAACTCGTAAAACATAAATATGTTTTGTATGCCTTTCGGAGCGATTAAGAAATTTGGTAGCCTTTTCCCCTTGCAGTGGATCATCATCATTTGGTGGAGGATCAACAGCTGCCACGCCCTTGCCGCTGTTTTGGGGGCAGACATTAACAACAACAACAACAGCAACAACAACGGAAACATGAATGTATTTATTCTGCTGCTTCATCGTAAAAATAATTTGCTTTTATTGCCATAAAACGCAGCTCTCTTCACATCGCACAACTTGCAGTCATTGTTATGCTTGCTAATGTTGCATGCAACCAAAAAGTACAAAAAAAAAAAAAAAAAAGTTAATCGCAACGCATTTTATGTCCTCGTCATGCTGTTTTGGGGCTGACTTTAATTTTTTGGGGTCCGCAGCAAATTCGCAAATCAACGCCACATGTTCGACGCATTGCGATTCCAAGTCGATTTCGAAAATAATAAAAAAAAAAAACAACTTCCAAAAATTGTGTTGCACTTAAGAAGAAGAGCAAAAGAAGAAGAAGAACAACATGCAACGCCTGCAGTTGCAGATTGTTTCAATGCCATTGACATTCGCTGGTCAATTTCCCTTCCCTTTTGGCACTTATTCAATTAAACAAAAGTCGCTGCAATATAAAAGTCAAGATGGTCCAAGCATATGTCCCTTATTTTCCCCCCTCTTTCACTTTTTGTAAACCGATCAAAATCATGAGGCGTCAAATTGTTATGAGCAAAAGATGGAAAGATACAAATGGCAACGGTTATCGCACAAGAAGCGCAATCAGTCGTGACAACAACAGACAGACAGACGGACAGACAACGCATAACAAACAACGAACAACAAACAAGAGACAAACAAGCAGCAAAGAGCAATCTAAGCACTTGCTGACTGCAACTAAATAGATATTATATAAGCATAAAGAATATGTTTGCCGCCAGCTATCCAGCTATACAGTAACTGAATGAAAGAGGAATTGAAGAGTGCTTGCCACTGCCACAACTACTAGTTGCCCCCCCTCACTTGCCACACAGTTACATGGCTACATCTACTTGAGAGCGAACTAAACAAGCTAATAATCATAAAACCAAATGACTTTGAACGCGTCGAAACGAGTGTCTGTCTAACTGACTCTCTGTCTGTCTTTCTGTCTGTTCGTCTCTTTGCCACAAGCAACAGGACGCACAATGTGGCATCCTTCAGCTTCAGCATCAGCTTCTTCAAGCGTTTGGGCGACAAAAAAATCATCAACATTATCATCATCATCTTGGTGTTAGAGTGTCGATTAAAATTTAAGCTTCATTTGCTCTTTGCTGTTGTTGTTGTTGTTGTTGTGGGTGTAATGGGCGTGGCAACATGCTTCATTGACTGAATGAATGAATGAATGAAGCACAGCTCTGATTGAGTAGGTGTCAATAATCGTAGGGGTTTGACTGCATATGTAAATATTACTGCGGCAAAAAATGAGATTAAAAAAAATGAGATTATAATGGAGTCTTAAAGTACATTTAAGCAAAGTTTGTTATTATTGTGTTGTATATGAGATTAATGGAGAAATTATGATGTATCTTTTTAATTAAAGAATAAAATAATAAATAAAACAAGCAAACTTAATAAATGAGTAATAAATCTGTTTAGATATTGCAAAAGATTGATTTATCGTTCGACTAGGATGGACTTTAAATATTTGAATTAAAATTCGAATAGAGATTTCTTTTTATTGCTATAAAAACCCCTTTAAAACCTAATAACACTTGTCTTTAAACGTTTCGATCAGCGAAGTTCAAGTATCAATTATAAAAATTGCCAATCATTTGGCCAGATGGGAAGACAACTCTATCAATATATAAAACTCGTACTCCTACAAAAAGAGACTTTCTCACGCCATAATTTGCTGCAATGTTGGCAACCCAATCACCGATATAATTAATAATAATAACAACAACAACAACTGCAGCAACAACTCTAACAACAACTGCAACAACAATAATAAAAGTCAATGAGCTCTGGCAATGATCGTTGCTGGTCCGTTGACTATGAAGTTGGATCGCCGATGGCTTTAAAATGCCTGGCGGCTTGTTGAAAGGCGGCGTTGCAATAAAATTGCAACGTATCTATTGCAACTGCAACAACAACAACAACAACAGCAACAACAGTTGCAATATAGCTGTAACAAATACAAAAAACCGCTGCCAGTTTATTGAACTTTTTGTGTGAGGCGCCAGCAACAATTAAAAATAAATGTAAAATGTTTTTCAAAAAAGAAAATAAGTGAAGCAACTGCTGCCCCCCTCACTAAATTGTCAGTTGATTCAATTAAAAAAATTACAAAAAGTATCGCACAGCCCAGCGACAAAGTTAATGAAAGATATGAGGAGCAGATCTTGAGCACAGCCTGTCGATCGGACAATCCCCATTCCCATTCCCATCTCCAACTCCATCTCGATCCCCTGCCATATGCGAGGCATACTCATACACATATGTTTTCGGTTCGCTTTTTAAATGGCAACTTTCACTTTCGGGCTTTCAAGTGTGCCTGGGACTCGTCCCGCTGCCAGCTTGACAACAGGCACCTCGAAAAACTAAAAAAAAAACATTATTATAAAAAAAAATTACTGATAATAAAAATGCAACATTTATTGCGTCCGTTCGACTTTGACTTCAGCTACACTTTCGTTTTTGGGACGTCGATAAAGTTTTATTTTATTTAACAGTATAAAAATTGCATTTGCCTTCGATTTAAATCAATGGAACATAAATTGAGAAACGATTAAAGTGAAAGAAAGTCGCTATAAAATAAACTACAAAGCAATTCAGAATGCTCTAGGCAAGGTTGAACGACTAAAAAATACTCTCTAGTCAGTTGTGAAGAAATTTTTGCCAAAAAGTTCAAATTAAAATATAAGCAAATGATAAATAATAATTTCTTTGATTAGCATACAAATTCCTTAAAATATTTACTTTATTGCATCGAAAGAGAAAGAAAAATAAACTAAAAATTAGTCGAATGCTCAATTGAGGTTGAACGACTACAGGATACCGTTTACCAAGTTTACTAAACTTAAATTTCTTCGACTTTTGAAACCGACAAAATTAAACGTAGTAATAAAATAAATTTACCAGAGTATAAGTCGTTGATACTGATCAGTTATCATATATAGAGAATATTTATCCTGTACATCATACAAGTTTTTTTTCGGCATTGTCATACCCTTTTTTACTTAATTGTTTAGGCAACAGGGTATAACAGAAAAATATGAAAATATGCGTATGCCTATAAATAAAATATTTATAACATTTTTCAGGGTTTCGCTGACCTGGAAATTATCCAGTGTGTGTGTGTGTTGTTGTTGTTGTTGCCTGTAATAATTATTATAATTGTTGTGCCAAAAAACAACAACAGAAATTGCTTTGCATAAATGTTGAAAAAAAGCGGCCGCGTAAATAAATAAATAAAAAGTTTTGCCTTTTGGCCATTTTGGCAAATGTCCTGCAATAACTTTTACAGCCGCTGACAGCAGCAACAGCAACAACAACAGCAACAACAATGACAATCAACGAGTTAACAAAAAAACGAAAATGAAACGAAATGATGTTGCACATGGCCATGTTGCATGACTTTGTAAACTTGAAAGTCAGTTCGAAGTTCGGTACAAGTCGCCGTTGAAGTTGAAGTCGTTTTTTCTGTCCGCTCGTCCGCATCTTGTTTATGCACGCGATAAAATTGCTGTTAACAAAAACAAAAAAAAAAATATATGTACAATAAAAAAAAAGTAAGAAAAAAAATGCGCTCTGTTAAAATAACAACAAAAGCCTTGAAAAGCCGTTGCCACGATGCGGTTGCTGCTGCTTGTGCCGCTGCTGCTGTTGGCATTGTAACTGGGCCTTAATCTTAAGGTAGCATCTGCTGACGGCTGACGCTATTTATCCCCCCTTTTTTTGTTGTCTGACGTTGTTGCTGCTGTCCAGCTTCTTCAATGGCATTTCATTGTGCACTGCATCTTTGTGAAGCTTTGGCCCTGCCCAGAGTCTTATCAGCTTATAAGTAGCAGAGGCCTAGGCCATAAATATTGCAGGCATAAGAATAAGTACAAGTATTATGAATGATACAGGGACAACATTTAAAAAAATATTACTCTCCCCTGCGGGATTACATTGTGTACTATAATATATGTATGTGTCTGGCTCGAGATTCAAAGGGAATTAAAACACAAAAGTTAAACGAAATTAAAAGTTGAGAAATTTATGCTCTATATGTAAAATGGATTGACTTTAAGCGTGATTAACTGACGGACAAACTTATGGGAGGCAATGCAACACATTAGTTTTCATTGGAAAAAAAGGATTGAAAAATGTTTCAATGACGATTAAATAGTAAACAATTATTGTATTTCAAACAATTGTTTCTAAATTGGGTGGCGGAGACTTTTATGGAGAAAGTCTCTATTGAGAATAATTGTTTTAAATTACAATTAAATTAACCTTCCAGAGCCAAATACTCTGTGCTGAACCAAATTAATAAGATTTATTAAGACTTAATAAGATTTATTAAATATATTTATTATTTAAGCCAAACTTAAAAGTGAATTACTGATTCCCACACATATTCTATTTAAATACTATAACTGATTAATAATTTAATTTATTTGTAGTTCATATCATACCTAAATGTAGTTATTTATCTTAAAAAAAGAAGCTTCTTTATAAATCCTTCTAAATATATTTTCTCACCTTATTTCATTGCAGGTAAGTCAAGTGGCTGTTAAAGCGTCTCGAGTGCGAGGGGAAGGCAATAAATCGCAGCAAATGGCGTTGGCAACTTTTGCTTTATGTGTGAGTTTGGGCATGTTTGGGGGTGGGGTTGGGAAAGGGGGAGTTGCAGCCAAGATGAAGATGATCTCGGTACGATTTGTTGACGCTTTAAGTTAAACGCTCCCCGCGGCATCATAAAGCATCATCACAACTAGCAGCGGCAGTCGAGGAGCAGTGAACATTTAAGCGCAATTTAATGGTTCAATGACATAATGAATATGCAACATGCTGCAACATGCGCAGACAAAGGCGGCGGGCCAGGCCAAGAGAAAGAGAGAGAGAGGGAGAGAGAGAGCTTCTCTGCTGCTAATTAGCTGCATTCATAATTTTTGTGCACATTATTTACATGCTAAGTAGAGGCAGCTGTAGGGACAGCACAGGACACGATGGGACAGTACAGACAGTACAGTACAGACTCGCAGCAGCAGACAGCTGGAGCTGGAGCTGGAGCTGGAATGGAGTAACCGCAAAAAAAAGAGGATGACAACGTTGTTCTCTTTCTCTCTCCCTCTTGTCCTCCAGCTCATTGTCGTTGTCGTTGTCGTTGTCATGGTTGTTCCTGGCAGTGGCTCCTTTTGCACAAAAGGCTCAGCCGGCAACCTTATTTACAGTTATGCGCCGCATTTGCAAGCTGTAAGTTGCAACTCTTACAAGTTGCCACCAAAAATGAAAAAAGAAAAATAAAAGCAAAGGGCAACACAAAAGAAATAAGAAACAATAGTTTATTGTTGAAAGTCGAAACTTGAATGCTCTAAAATTCTTTGCGTTCTTTCTTGTCTCTAAAAATTCTCTCATCTATGTATATAATAGCTTTCGAATTTAAAAAACGGTATCAATTAGTTCTTCGATCTACGAAATTTAATGAAAGTCCCAACTAAAATATGAATTAATAATGGATATGTTTTCATAGTCATGATTTTATTAAATTCATCCCCTTGAACTTATGATCGCTTTATTTTTCCGAATTATTGTACCATGATTCCATTAGATCTGTCATAGAAATTAAACAAATCTTTCATACAAATAATTATATTTTTAGATTATATTTTGTAACTTTAACTCTTATTATATTTTATCATCAATTTATAAATGATGAATAAATTTATCGCCAACTTGCATTGATAATATTCTGAATTTGATGCTCGATCAATGTATTGCCAACACACTCAAAATACTGTAATACTCTCAGTTAGGGTATAAACAAAGGAAAAAGTCAAAACGCGGGGGGAACATTGAACGGTAAAGCTCTCGAGGCACATTCTCTACGACTTGAACTGCGAGTGAAAAGTTTTTTAATTGAAAAATTTAAAGTTTTGTTTTTGGTTTTTTCTTATTGAACAGACAAAACGGAGCAACAGCAACAAAGTTGCATTTAAGTTGCTGGGTCTTTAAGTTTGAGGTTAGGTTAAGTGGCAACACGAAAGATGAGGAGGGCTTAAAAATTGCTTAAAATTGTGCGACGCGGCTTGGGCACTTGGCTTAGTGTTGGCTGGATGAATGTTGGCAATGCCAAGAGTTTTTCTTTTGCTCTACGGCTTCCTGCGCAGCGGGTGCAACATCAGCAACATCAGCTCGTTTGTGCAACAACTAGCGGCTGCTGTTGTTGTTGTTGCTGCCACTTTACTTAAGCGGCTTAGCATGCGCCAAAAGATTGCGGAGCTCCCAGGCTCGTAAATAATGAAGCAACCAAGACAAAACTTTACTTCACTCCACTCCTCTCCTCTCCTCTCCAGGGCACAAAAACTAGCAAGTACCTTGCCAAGACTACGACTTGGCCAAGTTGTGACTTACAGCTGCTGTTTTGCCTGCCTGCCTGCGGGCTTAAAGCTGCTCTCGCTTATTAGACACGTCTCTAAATGGGCTAAGAGCATGGCCAGGCCCAGACATGGCAGACAGACAGAGGGACAGACAGACATCGTTTTGCCCAACGAAGTAATAAAATTCGCACATTAAATCGATAAAATATTTAAACGCTGTGCGCGCTATCAATTTTCATTTTCATGTTTGTTATCCTGGCGCCAGAGCAACAGACGCTAGTGGCAGGAGGCAGGAGGGACGGGCGGACAGACGGACTAAGGGATTGTTTTGAGTGGCCCCTAGATAGCAGAAAGTGCTCCTAGGAGCAGCAAGCGACACTGTTTCTGATTTATATGAATGCAGACTTTGCTCCCATTTCTCCCTTTCCATCCGCCCTGGGGAGTTTTTGTTGTTGTTTGGGGTCAGACGCGCTAATTACGCGATCAACTCTGCTCTCTGCCACGCCCCTCGTCCAACGCCCACAATGACAATGACTAGACATTTCATTCATTCAACATTTCAGTCAACTTTATGACTGTCTGGCTATAATATGTTACTTTTATTTTTCAATTGCTCAACTCGTTTTATCTGCTGCTGCTGCTGCTGCTCCTTCGTCCTTCATTCATTTGCTGTTTCTATTTTTTTATGGTTTGTTTTGTCAACATTTTGCTCGCATTGTTTGCCCATCGTCTGACCAAACTCTGACATAATCCAGACAAGTCGCCGTTCGTTTTTACGAATTTTGCAAAGCTTTTCTTTTCCCTTTTTGTTTTCTGTTTTTTGTTTTGTCGTGTCCGCATCCTGCAGCCAGGAGCTGCCTTTGCAATTAAGCATCCTAACTACAATTTGCATAATTGCAACTAATTACACAGTATAGAATAGAATAGTTTAGTATAAAAATGATCGGGTTTAAAGTACTTAATTTTAAGTTCTTCAATTGATAAAAGTGAAAACAAATGCTGGATAACTCTCCATCTTTATTGTTGCAAATATTTGAATAAACAACTATTTATGATTATTATTATTATAAACTGTCAAATCAGTTTGTCATTCAATATTGTCAAAATCAATTATTGAAAAAAGCTTTAGCAAATGTCACATTGTTTATTATTTAATGATATTGAAATGAAGTTTCGTTAGTCACAATTCTCGTTAACCACAAGCTAAATATGAGACATACGTGCTTACAAATACTCTTACACACACACACACACACACACACACACACACACCCAAACGCAGTCGCATGAAAGTCTCAGCTCATTTGATTGTGGCCATAAAAAGCATTGTTTGCCAGTTGTCAATTGCCATTTTGCCAATTTCTTGATTTGTTTTTTCTGAATAAATTGTATTTTGCTTCTTTTTTTGTTGAATTTGATTTATTTTTTTTATTTTGATTTTGATTTTAACTGCCGTTCATTATGTTGTCTGGCGCTGTCTCACTGTCAAATTAACTTTTGAGTTGAAGTTACCAAATTTGTAAATGCGCCGCGACAAGCTTTAAATGCAGGCCAAAGCCAAAGGAACTTGCGGCATGCGGCATGAGATAGCAATTTAATTTGAATTTGAAATGCCTGCAAGCATTTTATGATATTTTCAATAGGCTCAGTTTTTAACGCATTGTTTAAAAAACACTTGATTGTGTTTTATCAGTGTAGTTAGAAGTAAATAGTAAGAAAAAACTAGTTGCAATCGGACTTTATATTTTATATATTACTCATACGCCTGCGTAGCTCAACTCTCAACTTGGTCAACTTGGTCAAAAGCGAAACAAGTCGCTTAATTTGTGGGGCAACATCGGCGGCAGCAGCTGCCAACACTATTGCACAAAAAAACGTGCTACGCATGTTAGTCACACACTGCCACACACACATTTACACACACTCCAAACGCCCATTTGATTACATGCCACACGTTTGTTGCACTTTAAGGTAAATGCACTTTACATGCAGCAACATTGCATTGCGTCTCTGTTCAAACAGTTAGAGCCATGCTCCCACTTGCCAATTTGTTCAACTGCCTGTTGGCCGAAGCACCAAAAAAAAAAAGAGTTTATGATGAAATATTTGCGCATTGCATTATGCGACAATTTATGACTTTTAATTAACCATCCGACCGAAACTTTCAATTTTTCCGGCCATGCATAAATAAATATTTGCATATTGATTAAAATTATGATCGAATAAATACTAAAAGTCGGCAAAAACTCATAAATTGAATAAATTGAAAAAGAGAAGAAAATAAAGATGTGAACAGAAAATAAAAATAATTTCAGACAGACAAAGTCGATCCTTATTTTGGCGTTGTCTATTCAACTGTCAACTTCTAGTTAGCAAATTGCCAGCAGCTAAAAAATTGAAATCGAAATAAAAATACAAAAAAATAGAAATAAATAATAGATAAGACACAGGCAACGGAAAATAAAAGCAAAAGCTACAAAAAAAAAATATTCAAAAGTAGCGACACAAAAAGTAAATCCACGGATGGAAAAAAGCGAAGCCTTGAAGTGCACACAGAACGTAGAACGTGCCTGGCATTTCATGGGCTGTATATGAATGAAAACAAAGCATTGATGTATGCTGAATACCCTACCCCAAACCCCTCTCCTCCCTACACACCCCTCCCTCGTCCACCCAACTCCATGTACAACCCCCATCTACCTAGCATATGGCAAATATTTAAAAATTAAAAACCAACTGCAGACACGAACGTAAAGTGGAGCTTTTGCCCCTGACAGTCAGACAGCCAGTTGGTTTCTTCTCTCTATCTGTCTGTCTGTCTGTCTGTCTGTCTGTCTGACAGTCAGTCTGTTTGTCTGTCTGTTTGTCTATCTGTGTGTTGGCATTTCCTAGAGTTCTTAAGCTCCCCTCGCTGGTGTTGCTGCTGTTGTAACCTTGTGCTTTGTTTCAGCGGCCATTAAACCACATATACATACATATGTCCATATATACTTATGTACATTATATGTATTAATTCTATGTACATATTTGCTGAACACATAGACCACAACTCCCTTCCTTTTTGATCGCCACATTGAGTCTACGATTTCACTGTCAATATTGCGCATACGCCATGTAGTCATTTTTATTATATTTATATTATTTTTAAGCAGCCGACGGGGACGGCGTTGATTCTCTCGCTATGCAACGCATTCAGATACAAATACTAATGAATAGATCGACGCAAAGCGAGAGCTGTTTAAGAAGTCTTAACATATACAGTCGAACTTCTCTAACTCGAACTTCCCTAACTCGAATTTTCTCTAACTCGAACAAAATCGAGTGGCAATAGCGTTTACTGAGCAAATTTCATACAATTCTGTCTCCCTAACTCGAACTTCCCTAACTCGAATTTCTCCCTAACTCGAACAAAAATATTGGCCCGTACTTCTGTAAGTCGAATTTTTCGAGAAAATCTCCAATAAAGCTTGAATTTTTTTTCATTTCTATTTTATACTTTTGTTACCGTATCGTTTGAATATGTTATATTGACTTACATTAGCATATGGTGATGAAATATGATAGAATATTGCATTAAAAATTACTTAAGCTTGTGAAATTGCTATAGGAAAGATGTTCGTAATGTACTTCTTTGTCAGCGCATCAGTGTACTAAAATGTTTAAGGAAATATTCAAACTTATTAGTAGTTAAGGAATTTGAAAGCAGACCAAATAAATTAAAGTTGCTGAAAAATGTGGTATCTCAGAAAAAACATTTTTCATTATATTAAAAAATGAAATATTAATTATGATGACATTTGAATAGGGAACTTATTCTGGATACGGCAAAAGAACGAAGAAACCAATTTTTGAGAATATTAACAGGTCTTGAACAAACTGGAATCCCTTTTTGTTGAAAATAACAGAAAAAATTTAAATTTGAATTGTACTTATGATTGAATGCATTTGTAGTTCCTTTTAAAACACTAAAAAAAAAAAATTCCCTAACTCGAAGTCTCCCTAACTCGAACTTTTTTCTTGGATAATGGTGATTCGAGTTAGGGAAGTTCGACTGTATTATGAGAATAAATTTACATGCAGTTAATAATGAGTTGAAAACAGATTTAGAACATTTAATTCAATATTTTTAAATTTGACTTGCATTTTAACTGCAAACTTGTTGAGCAACCCTCGCTTAGATGCACACTCAAACTCAGACTAGTCGCACAGTTGTGGCACTATTCAATGAATCTGTCCTTGGCAAAGTGTGCATTGTCGGTGCGCCGTTCATTCGCCTGCTGCGGTCGCACTCGACGTCGCCGTCTCAGTTGCTGTTGCAGTCGACGTCGACGTCAGCGTCGCTGTTGCCTTAGTAGTTGCTGCTGCTGCTGCTGTTGGCAGCTTTTAGTTGAAGTTTTTTTTGCTTTGTTTTTGCGTAATTTATTGACTTGGAGCGGTTATTTATTGACTGGGCGGCTGTTTAACTAAAAACTTCAATTGCGCACGCACTTTCTAAAAAAACAACAACAACAAATAAAGTTAAGCTTAAAAAAAGTCTTAAAAATAAAATAAATAAAAAACCGTGGCGCAAATATTTACGAAACACAAATTTAAACAAAGCAACGCGAAACAAGACACATGCATTGTTGTTCCCAGGGCTGTGAAAATGAAAGTGTTGTTGTTGTTGTTGCTGTTGTTGCTGTTGCTGATACGCAAACACGCGCCAAGTGGGTCACTTGAGAAGATCAGCTGTCAGAGCTGCATAAGACATACTATATAAACACATACATACATCTATAGAGTGTATGCTACAATCAATCGTTAAGCACTGCAAATTTCAGGCTCAAGGCTTCTACTCGATTTAACTCGGGATCGAAACGCCTTCAATTTTATCAGCAAACTTGCAGCTGCAAATGCAACAAAAAGGAGAGGAAGGCGGGTAAGAAAGGGGGTAGAGATAGTGGTGTTGGTGGGGGCCCGCACTTGGGTAAACATCAGGCAGTCGACAGTCGACTGTGGACAGTCATGTCTTATCAAGTCTCAACTTTGCCTCTCATTTACATCACATTTGGCTGAAAAGAAAGACGGGCCTTTCATTAGCCCCCCCCACTACAGTTAACAAATGCGTACTTATTGTTCTTGTTGTTGTTATTGTTGTTGTCGTTGTCGCAATCGTAATCGGTACTTATAATGGACAATCTATCAATGACATTATATGTGGACTGACTGTCAGAACTTGTACCATGCGTATCAATGCCTTTGCTTTGTTAACAAATTAAGCGGCCTTCGCCAATTGACATTTGCAAATGAAATGTAATTTGAAATGCATATCTTGGGAAACATATGTTACCAAGTGCTAAGTAAAAGTTACTACAATGACATTAGCTGACTAGTTGATATTTAAACTGTGCTTCTGCATAAGATAAACAGGTGTGCTACAGAAATCTCTTTCAGCTGAAAAATGACATCAATTTCATACAAATTTAAGTCAAATTCAAGTGGAAGAGATTTCTGTAGCACACCTGAATGTCTATTAATTGATATATAATATAGATTATTATTTAAAGCTTCCTTTCGCTTTATAAATAACAAAATGTGGTTGAAATTCCTAAAAGCTCCTTTTGCAATCAATCTTTTTAACTAAATCTGATCTTATGATTCAAGCGATTTTATTTAAAAGTAAGTGTAATGCACGGAATAATTTTCTGATGAATTTCACACGCAATCTATGTAATTCTCAAATTAAGTATTTGCAAATTACGTTAAAGCTCTTTTTCATTCGCAATCTTATCTTAATTGAAGTGACATTTTAAGCCTAAGATATATTCAAAGGTAATTAGTTACATTTAGCTTAGTGAATGCCAAGTTAGTTGAGCTTTTTGGGCTTAATCTGCAGAAGTTTTGCAATGAGCTGGGCAAGATTTGATCGCCGCACCTGCCATTTAAATGACGTCTCTTTATTGATATACTTATATATATTTTTCGATAACTATTGCCACGCCCATTGAGACTTAACCTTTAATGCCCACCCACTGGCCAAAGCCAATGCAACAAAAACAAAGCAAAAGCGCAAAATTTCACATGGTTCATACAAAAAAAAAACCAAATAAATAAATGAGCAAACATTTTTTAATTATTATTCTCACGGCGCAAGTTTTTTTTTTTGGTTTTTTTTTTTAGTTCTGTTTTTTGTTATTGTTTTTGCAGTTTCAGTTTCGTTTTCGATTGCAATTTGTTTAGTTTCCTACTTGGGAGACGTTTTTTTCATACTACATTTATTTGTTTTTTTGTGTTTACTTTTATTTGGTTGCTTTTTGTTTATTGCTTTGCCGTCGTCGTCGTCGTCGTCCGGCGATTTTTGTCAGTTGATCTTTGACACATTTTTGGGTGCGGCACACGTCTGTCCTCCCCTCGCTGTTGCCCCAAACCGTTGCTTACTTAAAATTTTGACTTGTTGTAGTTGTTGCTGTTGTTTTTGTTGTGCTTCAGTAGGTGACTTTTTGGCTGTCGCTTCGCAGTTGTTGCTGTCGCTTTTGATCGCTTATCGGCAACACATTTTGCCTTCTGCTGCGACATGTGCACGTACAACAAATTGTTGCTGTTGTTGCTATGCTTTTGGTATTGACGGCATGTTCCTTGTTGTGCCCGATTAATTGCATATTAATTTTTGGTACCGATCTTGGCACGTTTCTTACGCCAATTGGGTGAAACGTTGACAACAAAAAAAAGAAGCAGAAAACAAAACTTAAACCTCAAATAATCATGACAATAAAGCGTATTTAAAATTGTATGCGCGTGTTGCGCCTTTGACGTGTCTGTTTTTAATAATCATTTGTCTCTATACACTGTAGATATGTAAATATATTTATAGCCATATCTTTAGTAATCGCACCATATTATTGTTGACTGCGTCTGTGGCGTGAGAACAAATCTCGCCTCGAGGCGCACTTGCAATGTGCAAAGTGTTTACGTATTTTTTTTATTTCTCTTTTAAATTTTATTTTTAATTAATCACAGCAGCAACAAATTGCTCAAGTGTTTCTTTAGCCACTGAAAAGGAAAGCGGCGATGCGTCGCTTTCAATTTCAAATGCTGCCACGCCCACAAAAGCAACGACAACGACCGTCAAGTGGGCAAATGATTTGTGCAACATCATCTTCATTAGCTCCCCTCTTCGCTCTCTCTCATTCTCTCTTTTGTTGCTGTTGCTGCTGTCGTGATCGTCGTCGTCGTCGTCGTCAGCAACATGTTGCTGCTGCTGCCAGTGGCAACTGCAATTCGGTGGCGCCACATTTACTTTGCCGCATTTGTTGCCAACGGCTGCACGTCTAGCTAACTTTAAAGTTGCTGGCAAATAAATTTAATTTTGCTACTGTTACAAGTTACTTAAACACTTGTTGTTGTTGCTGTTGCTGTTGTTGTTGTTGTTGATGCCTTTGCACAATTTGCGTTTGTTGAACTTTTTTGTTGCAAAAATTAACTTGTAATGTTTTGTAGAAAGCGCACTGAACCACTGAACAAGTGAACAACTGAACAAACAACAGCAACAACAAGTGGGCAAGTGGGCGTGTCAGCCGCCTCAACTTTTGCTACATTTTCAGCCAATTTTAGTTGAAGTTAAAGTTGCTGCTGTGTTGAAGTTGTTGCCGCTTTTGTTGCGTCCAATTTGTGTAATTATATTCAAATTTAAGACTATGTAAATTTCTTACAAAATTATTTGCATTTAAATTGCGCTAGTTACAACAACAACAACAGCAATAACAACAACAAAAGCGTTAACAATTATTGTCTATTACTTAGCAAAAATTTGCTTTTCGTATGGAGGAGGGCGCTTCGTCGGCTTTAAATGAAATGAAATGAAATTGAACTTAACGCCCACACTCAATGTCCCACCCCTCCACACAATTACACACACTCACTCACACATATTCACATCTATTCACACACACACACACATTCACTGGGCAATCGAAAGCGGTCGGAATTGTTGACATCATACATTTATTGTTGCTTTATGGCTTGGCAATGCATTAAGCTAGAATTTCAATGCACTTTTAAGTCAACTCGTTGTCAACCGTAACAGTTGAGAAAAACATCAACATTAACAGCAATTAAGTAAAGCTGATATTTTGCATTTGTTTATTATTAGTCGCTCAAACGTTCGATTAAAAAAACATGTTCTTGTCCATGATTCATGATTCATCCGCAATTCAGTTTCCCTTTGCCATTTTCCGTTTTCCATTTGTTTGATTTGTCTATAAATAACTTTCCAGTCATGTTTTTTTGCAAATTAACTGTTATTAATAAAAAGTCAATAAATTAATTAATTGATTGAATGTTCGCGCCTTACTTACACACAAGTTTTTCAATTGCCCCTCGTGTTGTTGAGGTTGCTGCACCTACAATAGATTTATGACATAAATAAATGGAAATTTAAACAATATTAATTGAAATTCATTTATGATACAATTTGTAGCTTCTCATTAACATGACTTGTAAAGTTGATTATATTTATTGTTACTATAATGCATTAGCGATCATCAGATCAGTTCCAGAGAGATCTATAGTGAAACTTGAGGAAATGGGGGAATAGTTAAATTATAGTAATAATACAAATGTTTACTATTTTTAGGTTTTGACTGTAATCTTGCTATATTGAACTTTTCTTATCAAACGGCAATTTCCGTCCAATCGGGAGTATAGTTTTCGTCTTTAATTCTTTACGATTTATTTACTTTGAATATATATTTATTACGCCATTATTAGTCATTTTATTGATATTCGCTCGTGTTCAATTTTATTTTGTTTTAGCTTTTTGCCATATTCATTTTTATTTATTTTATTTATTGTTAATTTTCTATCGTATTAGTATTTTTCTTTTTTTTCTGAGAACACGCCTTTGTTTGGGGTCTCGACTATTTTATCTTTGCTTTTCGACGTTGATTGCTGCCTTGCTGCCTGAGCCGCATTTCGCCTTATCGCCGATACATTTTGTGTTCTACATAATATACAATAATATTTTATAAAAGCGTAAAAATCTTAATTAAATGCGCCATGTTGTACATGCGGCGACTAGCAGAAGGAACGAATGAAACCCGCTCGACAACGAGTTCGTTCTTATGTCATGATGACGACAATTCCAATTCCGATACCGATTCTGAATTCCGAACTTGTTGAGTGCTTTTGCCCCTAGGCACATTATTAAATTCCATATAAATAGTACAGGCGAACGTCGCTAATGGGGAAGATTTTATGATTTTAAAATATAACAACTGCAATGAAATCTGTCTAAAAGTCGAATTAAATTTATTGAATGTGTTATGCTTTCTCTTAGGCAAGTTTGACTGTACTTGCATGCTTAGTACTTGGCTCGTATCTCAAAATGGCCCTAAGATATTTCGGGTTGAAATGTTTGGCAGCTGTTTTCACTCAATTTGTGTTTGCGGATTTTTAAGTACTATGACTGCAAGTTTCTTGTAAATCCAGACAAAATTACAGTTTTATACTTTACAACATGTGCAAAGGAGCATTTAAAAATTAGTGAATTTATTTATCTATTTATTAAAAGTCAATTTATAAAAATAATCAAAAATAATAGTTTAAAATGAAGAGTTGAAAAATATAAAAAGGTAAAGAAAATAAAGACTGTTTACAATATTATTTGATTTGTTTATAAAGGGTATATCCGAGTCTAGACCAATTTGTCTTGGCTTATGTTGCCCTTTTGTGTGTTTAGTTGTTTTGTCTATGTGGGTCTGGAATTAATTGTGTTGCTTCTCGGACCTTATCTGCCACCGTCTGTTGTTGCCACAGTGAAAAATGCCCTTTAGTGTCATAACTTGAACAACAATTACCTGCAACTGAGGCAGCAACAAGCAGCCAACAACCAACTCGTTGGCTACCTGCGGCGTTCGCTGCTTGCCACAAACTCGTATCTTAATAAGAAATCTCTCGAAAAGCATATAAATATCGTTTAACATGTGGCTAGGGCTTTTGGCCCAATCCCACCAAGCCCAGCACTTGCCACATTTTCATATGAATTTAATTTAATATTTATTTTTTTTTTTCCAACTTCTACTACTGATTGTTGTTGTTGTTGTTATCTCATTTGCATGTTTTTCACTTAACAAACGCGCGTTTTCACTCCAATTCACAAGCAACTAACAACGAACAACGAACCGCAACTGCGGGTGGGCCCAAAATGTGGCGCCCAAGACACCAAAGCAGCAATCTGAACAGTTTTCAGCTGTTATGACCCGGCCCTGGCATTTGATATGGCCAACACAACACCGTTCACCAAGTGACGGCGCTTGACATTTGATGTGTGTGCTTGTGTTTGTTTGCTGAGGGTGCAACAAGCCTAACATCAGTTGGCCAACATTGTCATCATCATCTTGGTCTTGGTCTAATTATGCTGACGTGCTGCTGGTCAGGCTACCAATTAAATGGCCCGATTGAATGACTTGTTGTTTTTTTTTTTCACTTTTTGGTTAATGAATATGCACATTGCCACCTGAGTGTAGATGCCCTATCAAAATGCATTCTTTTTTGGGCCTACTAATTTATTAATATTTAAATATTCTCTCGTCTATCGTCACACATTTCAAATGCTCTTCAAAAAGGTCGCTCAACTGTGTTGCAGTGTTCAGTCAGCGTTCACTAATTTTCCCCATCATTTTTCTAAAGAATTTTCACGCCAACGCCCCATGATTGTTATAGCTATTAACCGTGTTTGTGAGTCAGCAAACCCGGTTGACTGCGAGGGGTGTTTGTTTTGTTTCAAGCGTTGTCGCGTTGACTTTTGTTTTAATGTCTAATTTGCCGCGTTCAACTTTAGTGTTGACTGACCACAGACTGTAATGAAATGAAAATTACACAATTATTGGGCAAGGCAGGGCAAGTTGTTGTTGTTGTTGGAGAGCTTCGACAATTGCGCAGAGCGTCGAGCGTGCCATAAAAGCCTTGAATTAATTAAAAATCTAAGCCTATGTCGGCGGTCATGAATAACTACACACAAATACAGTGGCAATAACTAACAATAATATTATTTAAAAAATTGGGAAAAACCTCTTAATAATCATGCAATTTTAAATTGGCAAAACCATGAGATACCACGTAAGATTAGCAAAATAAATCTGTTAATTTATTTAATTTAGCCCAGACATAAGTAACTACAAAGCTAATTAAAATAATTTTTACTAATTCAATTTAGTAATTTTTATTATAATTAAGTTTTTATTATAAGCAATCTACCCTATTAGAATAAACAAACACTGGGCATTTGTTTAATGAACATATAGACATGTGTTGTGCACTGAAATGATTGCAATTAAAATTTGAGTTTACTATAACTATATAGATATCTTTGTATCTGTTTCTAGTTCGTCTAGTCCAATGACACGTCTTGAACGATATTTGGAGGCAAATGAAAAATGTTTCGTCGATTTGTTGTAGTTGTTGTAGTTGCGGCGGCAAGTTTAATTGAATATATAAATCACGCGTCTGTTGTGCTGTGTTGTGCTGTGTGTGTGCATTCATAGACAGATCACAGACAGTTGCCGAAGTTGCCTCAGATTATTTGCCCCCCTCTTCGATTTACTCCGATCGATTTCTGCGGCTTTTGGTTGAAACTTTTGGGCCTGTCATGTCATGTGTCAGTTGGGGGCGACTAAATGCGAGAATTGTGCCATACAATTGGGTGGAGTGCACATACAGATACAGATACAAATGTAGATACAAATACAACGTATGAGCGGTGAGCGCCTTTGTTTAGCATCTCAAATAAATTGCTACAAAAATATTGGCAATTGGAATTAATGACCAAATATCAAGAAAAAAGCAACTGAACTCAACTCAACTTATGTTGCCTAATTATCATCTTTGCTGCTGCCTTTGGGCCAACGCCCAGCGCGCAGCTCAAATCTGTTGAGTTTACTTATTTTTTTTTTTTGTTTTTTTGGCCAAGTTTTCATGTTGGCTTAAATGAAAAAAGAGTGCCGCCGCTTGCGGCTGCTAATGGCGCACTGACAGCTCAATTTGTTATGCCATAATAGATACAGATACAAAGATACATAGATACAATAGCTCATCTTTGAATTTGACTTGAATATTTGCATATTTGTGTGTGTGTTGCCAAGCTTAAATGTTGCCTTGTTTTGCGCTTGTTGACCGTATTTGCCAAACGATCTTAAATCCCAGACTTGCCACCAGATTTACGCATGAGAGTTGCGTTTAAGTTTATTTTTTGGGTTTTTACTCTACGCTTAAACTAGGTACTTAATTTGCCTAGGCTGTTTAAATATTTAACGGCAATTCCACGAACTGCTTTTGAACTTTGTTCAACCCAACCACAGCAAAAAAAAAATGAAGAAGAGATAGAAAAACGAATAAACTAATTAAATGTATGATTGTATTTGTATATGAGCATATACAGTTAAAGGCATTAATTAAATCAAAATCAAACGATTAGATGTCTGGGCCTGGTCAACACGTGTCTGTCCATTGATATGACCCTCTGTCTGTGTGTGTGTGTGTGTGTTTGTTGTGCCAACAAACAAACTGGCAAACAGAGCCCAGACAAACAAAACAGCCAAAAGTCGTTAAGCTCTTTGCACTGCAAATCGCAAATATTTGCGCAAATCTTTTGCAGGTTCCCACAGGGACACAGACTTTTCTCATTCGTCGCTTGGTTTCTTCCTATCAATAGTTTAACAGCTAACAAAAATCATTAAAAATACCATGTGTTGCGACAGAAAATAATTAAAAAAATATGTAAAAATTCATTTTAATTGCAAAAAAAAAAAAGAAAGAAAGATAAATGAAAAAGCGGTGCGTGTGGCATGAGAAATGAAAAGGGATCAAGTCGCAAAGTTGCAATAGACGCCTGGCTGGCATATGTCGTGTATCTATGACTTTGTCTGTCTGTCTGTCTGTCCGACTGTCTGTTTGTTTGCCTGAACTTGCCACCGCAACACGCGAGCAACCACATGAGGCGCCCAGCGGCAACGTGGCAACATTTTCTGCGGTTTTTTGCCCCAGCAACAACAGCAACAACAACAACAACAGCAAGAGCAATAACTTGGCAACTTTTTACATTTGGTGTGTGTTGTGTCTATAACACTATAACACCATAACAACATAACACTACTAACATCAAATTGCATATTTGTCCAAACTAATGAGACTTTTCACAGTTTGGCGCGCCAGTTTCTTCTGACTCGTATCTGTTGTCTCTGTCTGTCTATCTGTCTTCTATCTCTGTCTGTCTGTCGGTCTTTTATCTCTGTCTTATGTTGCCATTGGGCAGCGCAGCGTGAAGTTGTCCACAGACAGCGGCAAGTTGCACATAGAATGCATTATGGGAATTTTGTGGCATTTTCATTAACAAGTTTGCAACATGTATGTGTGTGTGTGTGCCCCACCAATCATGTGTGTGCGTGTGTGTGCGTGTGTGGTGTCAGTTTTTGCCGCAATTTTAATTTGTTTGCGATTAACACGCAAATCGTACTAAATTTCAAGGCATATGTCTCCACATATCTGACTCACAAAACTTGCGATGAGAGTTCGATTACCACGATTATCATCATAATCATTATTATCATTATTATTATTATTTTTATGTGGCAACTTATCGACAGTTTCATAAAAAATTTAGGTATTTGTTAGCTAGCTGGTTAAATGGTCAAATATCAACTAATCTGTATAGTTTTTATGGGGTTTTATTTTGGGCTTAATAAGTATGCGAAATTTCGATCAAATGTAATGCATTCCAAAGGCGATAAAAACATTCCAATTGATATAAATGGATTTAGATAAGATTAGAAATATAGTATGGAAAGAAATGGAGATACTTATGATTGACAATTGAACTTAAGTTAAAGAAATAGAGAGCGAGAAGTGGAAAGAGAGAGAGTTATAGATAAATAATGATATGTTTGTAGAGGTGTGATTAAAGCTATAAATATATTTATGATGATATATAATTAGTAGGGGATAGAGACAAAGATATTGATAGAAAGATAGATGTAGAAATATCTAAAGATTCCAGACTATTGAAGAACATATTTGATGTGAGTTTTGTCAGCTTTTTTAAATGACTAATTGGTTTAAAGAGATGATAAGAAATATTAAAGTTCTACTTAAGATTTAACCACAGCGAATTTTAGTGGAAATCTGCTTACTTTAAGCTACTGAACAACACATTTAGATAGAGATACAATATTTTCTGCAGACTTTAACCTTTTTGCATCTTCTCATAAAGTTATTGTGCATTTTTTTTCTCCCATGTTTGTCTGAGTCTAGCAGCTGGCGCAGAAATTTATAGCTAAACTCGTAGAGAGAAGAATAAAGTGAAAGAATGAATCCAAATGAATTTTGGGTATTAAATACGCAGAGTGTGCCCCGCCTGGATGCTTGCAATTAATTAACGGCAATGAGAGATGTTGTTGGCCATTGCTTTTGTGGCTGCCTTTATGGCAACTAATGTGTTTCTTTATGTTGCAGCCGCAGCAGCAGCAGCAGCAACAACATATTGCCGCATTATTCTGTACGTTTTTGTGTGAATGTCTGGCCAATGTCTGGGCTAATTTTCTATTTATTTGACCACACACACACACACACACCGTGGATGCGTCTTGGGCTCAGTCTGACAACAGCAACAACAACATCTAGAAATAAAAATAATAAGAACAGCTCGCACAATCGGTTTAATTTATGAGTTTCTTGCACTTTTCACAAACTGTAACTGAAGCCGTTTGTTATTTGTGTTAACTTTAACTCTGAAGTTAAAGTTTGAATTCGTGTGCTTAAAACCGCACCCAGAATTTTAGTCCATATTGAGAACTAGTTTAAATTGTTAACTCAACTCCATTCGCCAGTCGATTTAACTTGAGTTGACTTCACTATGCTACGCTCATCAACTTTGAATTGACTCTAATGACATTCACGTTTCTGTTGCTGTTGCTGTTCGAATGCCAATTGGCCAACTGGCAATTGGCAATTGCCTGGCACACGCCTGCTGCCTGCTACTGGACTTCAAAGTATTTGGAGTAGGAGTCAAGGCGGGGCACAGAGCTGCTCCTTGAAAAAATGTGGGCAACTTCTTGGCTCGTGCGTGTTGTCGTTGTTGTTGTTGTTGTTGTTGTCCAGCAACAACCAGAGCAACTACAACAGATCTCATCTGACATGTTTTGGCCTTTTCGTAATGACTTTTGCTATGATTTATGCTGGCTTTATTGTGTCTCAAGTGCAAATTCTTATACCCTGTAAAGAGGAAAATAGTTATTTGAATCGACTCTTCATGTTTCATTTTTTTTGAAATATTTAAATGTATGTTTAATTGTACTTAATACCTTTTTATTCATTTTAAGCATGACTTAAATTAATTTTAATTCATTTGAAATCTCATCAAATCTCTTATCTAATTGATTGACCAAATGTGTCTGATTTAGACCTGTTTACTGGGTATTTCTATGGTCGAGCAGTCACAGTTACTACGCTGTTAGTTTTTATTTTAAATACGTATTGATTGTTATTGTTATTGTTAAGCGCCTGTCAACATGTGGGCCGCTTTACAAACGTTGCTGTTATTGTTGCTATTTAGCGAATCTTAATTAGCTCGTGTGTTGGTCTATAAAATGCACTATTTTTATTATTATTATTACTATATAATGAATTATAAATTAATTTAACTGGATGTGTGTACTTGAACAAGACACGATTGTAATTTGCTGCAAGGTCCAAGATACATTTGTATCTTTCTCTAGTTTCTCTATGTATCGCACAGATTCATTTGGACAACAGCCTCTGGTTGGCACAATTTGCACAATTTGCGCAATTAATTGCACTCAAATTATGAAATGGCCAGAAATTTGTGTTGTTAGCTTAGCCGCAATTTGATATCAGCTGAAGATTGCACTGTTCAGATATGGATAAAACGGGTTGCCGTTTTGACCATTTTGGGGGCAGAGCAGCAACAAGCATTAATAAGCGTAGATCGGCAGCAATAACAACAACCACTTTTGGTTTCACATTACAACCAACAACTTGTTGTTGCTGCCGGGTGAAAATTGTTTAAAACATTTAATGCCATTAATCAATTTGCAGTCGGCGACGTTCGTGTTCCATGCGATGCGAAGCGATGCGATTTGCGGTCAGTTTGTGGGATCAACAGTCGACCGAAATGTGGTTGACCATTTTCATGGATGCTGCTGCTGCTGCCAGTAAAGACTCGCTAAAATGAACATTTCTCAATTAACTGACTTGTCATACATCGTTACCAAATTAAATTGTTTGCAATCCGTTTCAATTTAATGGCGAAAGAATTTGAAACAAAAAATTTAAGCCTATTACATTTAATGGATAAAATTAATTAAATAAGGGAATGTTAAATTGCATTATCATGAGCAGAAATTTACATGTTATTCAACTGATGGTTCTGAAAACCATTCAATAATATTATTTAATTTATATATAATGCTTAGTGCACTCTATCAAGTTTTCACTGTGCTATCGTATCGCATTACCCATAATTTTTATTTGCCTAACATTTCCCCTATCTAAAGCCGCTCCCCATCCACGATAAAACAAATTCGATTTAGTTGTAATAAATAAAACAACACTTGCGATTCGTAACTTGTTTTTCTTTTTTTTTTTTTTTTTTTTGGGGGAATTGTAAATAAATTACTCGCAATTTGAATATCATTTCCCGAGAGTCCCGTCCCCAAAATAAATCGAAAGTGAAAAGTAAAATAGTTTTTTGCACATTTATTTTGAAGGGAAATACATAATTTTGTTCGTAATGATTTTGTTGCGAATTCGAATTCAACTTTGGCATTTCGAATGCGCAATCGTAGCAAACTCCTCCTCCTCCTCCTCCTCCACCTTCTTCCAATTACAATGATTCATTTCTGTTGTTTGATTTTGGTATCTAGCGGCACTTGAGGCAACAAATTGGCAGGTAGCTTTAGCCTAGTCTGTTCAGTTGAGTTTATAGGCCGTCGTCCTACTGTGTGTATATCACTTGAAAAGTTCAAGCCCGAGGCTTTTGTATTATGGCTGTTAAGGGGGGCGTGGCAACTCTGTCTGTGTCTGGTAGCCCAAGTGCCAAATTTAATCAATAACTAGCAATGGAAATGGAATTGCAATTGCAGCTAAAATACGAGAGTACACAGCACTTCACTGTACAGTCTGCACTCGTAAACAATTGAAAATTGTGTCTTGGGGACGACGATGATGACGACGACGACGACGGCGATGGCAGACACAGAAAATTGATGTGAAAAACGTGAGGTGCAACCATAGCCAATGCACGAAAATTGTGTACGTCTCTTTGGTATTTGGATATTTATTTTATATGTATTTCAAATTTATTGTTAGGTGTGGTCAAAATCCACAAGCAACAGCAACAACAACTGCAATTAAATTATCAAAATTCAAATCTTATGACCACATTTCGAGTGTTGTATTGGAAAACATCTCACAAAATGGCATTTGTCGCCTTTGGTTATTATCGTTTCGCATATCATTTGACATTTAATGCAAGTCGACCAATTCATTAACTGTTTGATCTATTGGCCAACGGAAGAGGCATACAAATTGTCTATCATTTGCCAAAATTCGGCATAGAAACGATTTGTTTACTTGGCAACAACAAAATAATGGCTGAATATAATCAAAACTAATGCAAAACATATTAAATAAATTCATTTACATGCTCTGAAAATATGTTTATGTTAATGCAAACTTGTTTGTCGGTTAACAGTGACTTTGACGCTGACCAAAATTGAGTTTAAAAGCTCAAAGATCGATACACTAAAAGCGGAACAAGAGCTTAAACCTTTTTTAAGACATTCAATATTCATAAACAGTTTTAAATGATTTTTCTCAACTCGTTTTTTAGTTGCCTAAATTGATTTGTTATTGATCGCATCGAATCGGGAAACAAAAGACACATTTTAAAACAGTCAATCTAGTTGAGTTTTTGCCATCACAAATTCATACGCCCCGTGGTACGAATACAATTGAAGCTGTGCAGCTGCTGCTCTGTTGTATTGTGTTGTGTTGTAATCGCATTGCTTGCACCAAATTGAAGCATTTCACATTTTTAATTTGTACGTGATAGGGCAAATAGTTGCCACTCGATTTAGTCTGGGGGTCGAGTTCCATTTTTGCTTTGTTTGTGCTGTGCACTGAAATTATGCTGCAGCAATTGTGTTTGTTGTTTCTATTGCTGTTGCTGCTGTTGTTGTTGTTGTTGTTGTTGCCCCTTCATGTTGCATGCTAGCTAACGTTGGCAGACAAATCGTCTCGATTTTCCGTCTGTCTGGCAGCACTTAGCACGTGATTGAAAATTGCAACGGAATGAAGTGATTTGAAGCAATCCAAATGGATGCAACATCAGCTCCGTCCACATCTAACAAAAACAACAGCAACAATAAACAACACTGCTCTTGTTTCTCTGCTGCTGCTGCTGCTTCTTCTTCTGGTTCTTATTGTCTACAATTCATTTAGCATTTTTGCATTTAATTTGATTCGAGAGCTGCAGGTTTCTACACCGAATTGTAGACAACAAAATGCGAGTTATTTTGTAGCAGTTTCTCTTCTTTGTCTTTGGCATTAAAAGCAAATTTACAAATTAGTGTGAAATTATGGCCAAAAGTACACAATAAGAACTGAGCAACAGGCGAAAAACAACAAGATAATTTGAACAACAAGCAAACTCACTGAAAATAAAAAGCTGCCCAAAAATAATATCTAAAAACAACAAAGATGCTTGACAACGAATTCAAATTACTCTAATAATTTAGAGAATTCATTTCTGTTCTTATTGATCATTGTTTGGTGACTTTTCCCAAATACATCTACGTCGAAATAAAAAGACAACGAGCCAAAAGTAAATGCTCAGCACTGTAAAGAGAATGGTTTATCATGTGGACTGATTACTGTAGCTTGAAATATCTCACCAATGCCAAAAGATGACACACAGACTTCATAGAAACAATACTGACATTTTAAAATCCAGATGACAATATATATCGTGTCGAAGATCATGTGTAGAATATTCGTAACCAAATAAAATCGCAATAGATACGTCAGCTTCTGTATTGGGAATTAATTCAGTTAATCAAGGAGAATTTATGATAATTTTTGGAGCTTACAAAAATGACGCCAACGAGGAGCATTGAGGTGCCAACGAGATGCATCATGTAGCCTAATCGACCCAACATCCAAAATAATTTGGCTCTGCTGTCTGTGTGAGGGGAAAAAGGATTGCTTATTAACTTGGCCAATTGAGCTGCTGGTCTTGTGAACATTACATTGACCCAAGCACAAACCAAAGAAAATGAAGAATATCTCAGTAATGAAAATGAGAACACAGCCCAATCGCAGATCAATGCAGCAACAACAATGTGTTGTGACTCTTTTAAACATCATGTTTCCTTATTGGATATTATATATTTTTTGTTTTGTGTGTTAACTGAAGCAAAAGGCATAGCCAAGCTGTGATGCCTCAAGCTCAGCTGAGTGTATGTGTTAAGTACACACACACATACATGTATACAAATTTGTGTTGGCAGCGCAAGGTCAAAGTCAGCTGCTCGGAACCGTCAAAACCAAACAAAAGCCTAAATAAAAAAACAAAAAAAAATAAAAAAAACGGCCAGAAAAGCCTTGTATATTGTGTGTGTGTTATATGTTTAATATTCTAATTTAGCTTTTGTTCTGAGAAGTTGTGTATGTTGTAGAAGGGAAGTGGAGGAATTGGAGGGAAGGGCTTGGCAACTTCAATTTGACAAGACGAAGTTACCGCCTATGAATTACATATAAAACTCAGCTGGAGTTGGCATTTTGTTAGCGGGTGCTTGGCATTTAAATTGGTCTATATCTGCTGCCCACTTAAAGTCGTCGATATATTCGAATGAATAAAATAACAATTCAAGCAGCTTTTAATTAACAGTCAACAGTTTGCCCGCAGTTTGCAGTCACACGTGTTTCGGAAGGCTCCAAAAACTTAATAATAATCTCAACAGACATTAAAATTCATTAGCCGTGTTTCATTAATAAGCAATAATAATCAACAATAAATAACATTTATTTGTTTGTCTTGACCAGCTGCAAATAAAATAAGACTACATATAAGCCAACTGTTATATGGCCAAAATATCAAAAGGTCAAGCTTTGCTACAATTTCGCACGCTCTCTGAATGGGGGCGTGGTCTGTTGACCCGGCCAAAAAGGCCATTGAAGATCACTTGTGCCTTGGGCTATTGGAGTTTGATCTCAAATGTAAAAAAAAAAAAATAAGATTTGAGTTGATTTTCCGTTGGTTTACTTTGCCGTTGATTTACTAAACAGCCCTCGCTGTGAACTCACACAATTTAGCAGTTAATTGTGTAATTGCTTAATAATAAATTTAAAATTTCGCCGATAAGCGCACAATATTATGACTAATTTCGAGGCAGAGTGAGATAGAGAAAGGGGTGTAGGTGGGGGGTGATAAGAGACACGTAGCCATACGGTCTGCTGTTTGTTTTTGTTTTAATACTTTTTTTTATATATTTCATTTATATATATTTATTTTTGCACGCTTTTGTTGATGTTATATAATCGACACATGAAAGGCGAAGGTGTAAATAAGAATGCAATACATATTATCAAATTTGAGCAACAAAAAATAAAGTCAACAAATGGCAGACACAATAACAAAGCCTACTTTCATTGAAGCAGCTAGACTAGCAAATACCCTGCAGCTATGATTTTTAAAAAGTATATGAGTTCTAAAGGCACTTTAAGTAAAATACTTTTTAATGACAAAATTAAATAAAATATTTTATGTTTAGAAAATAATTGACTCAACTTTAGTTGAACATCTATCACTTGCAGGGTATCAATGTCGAGCAAATACATTCCCATATGCACATGTATGTGTTTATGGGTATTTATACTATTGTTAGCAGCACTTGAAGTCGAGTTTGTTTTAAAAATAGTCGCTGCTTTAAGTGTACTTAAAATTTGTTGTTGTTATGGCGCTAATTCGATAAGAGGCCTTGCACTGGGTGAAAGATGAGGGGGAGAGTGAGTAAGAGTGAGTATTGCTCTCTCTCTCTCTTGCTCCCGCTTTAAAGCCTAGCCTGAGAGATAACACATTAAATTGTTGTTGCTTAAACAATTAAAGCAACGAAAAAAAGCAATAACTTTTAATCTATTCAATGTCAAGGTCAGATCAGACACATACTATATATTCGCAAATAAATAAATAAAAAAAAAACCAAACAACAAAACATTCGTTTGTTTTGCTGTCGACATTTCTTCTTTATTTTTTTTTCCTTCTCTGTGTTCCTTTCACTCTCTTTCCCTCTCTGTTTCGTTTTCTTACTTTTCTTCGCGTTGTTGTATTTGCTTTTTATTGAGAATTGTTGATAACTTTATTTGCCTTGGCATTATGCATAGCAAGAAAAAATAAAAACAAAAAAGCAACACAATTCTTCAACAGCCCGTGACAAAGCACAAAGACAACAACAACAACAACAGCTACAAATGCAAAAAAAAACAGAAACAAAAACAAAATACCAGCTTTAAGTATTATATTTGCTTTTATTTATTTCAATTTTACATTTTTGTTACCCCCACTTATGGCTCGGCTTTGTTTGTTATTGTTTGCTTTTCTTTAAATACATACTTAAATTTTTATTTATTTTTATAAATACAAGTATTAAAGTAAAGCATTCCAAATGACGTCATTAGAGATTACATTCGTTTCATATGGAAGAAACAATGCATAAGCGTAGATAATCTAGTATAAAGTTGTGATAAGTATTTCCCTTTTGCTTGTAGCTGGATTAGGTCATTCTTTAGTGAATTCAATTAAATTAAGATTTCACAATTCCAAAAGTCACGTAATATAATTTGGGGTTACACTTGTGTAGTTTGTTTATCAACTATAGTTCTATTGGTTTTAGTCAACTACGTGGCCAAAAAGGAAATCTTTATCTGGCTGAGACGGAGACGACGTCACTTTGTGCAACTTGCAACGTGCATGCAATTTCCGTTTGCTGTCAAGCTGCTGCCAGCATTCGATATGAAATTCTATGATTATGTTCGTTGGAGCGAGAGGAGAGTATTGTAGGAAAAGCTGTCATAATAAATGCAATACATATTTATTTATATATCATAAGCATATTTTGTATACCCTGGGAAAGCGGAAGGCGAAATGGAAGAATACAAATTCATAAAAAGCATAAGAAATCTGTCTTAGAAGGAATAAAACTGAATGTATCTTTAGTACAATACAGCATACCTCCTAGTCTGTCACACTTGTGACTTTATAAAGATTTATTCACGATTCTATTTTTTTTGAAATTGCATTTTCTTATCTTTTATATTTACAGCTCGACATCTGGTTGCAATGGCATCTTCTCACGTCGTGTGGATTTCTCATCATTCAATTTGCTGCCAAAGACGCGTTTGAATTCTTATCAAGTTAAGGTGAGTGATTGCCACGAATTATAAAAACTTTAAATGCATTTAAAAATGAATATAATTGAGTACTATAAATTGTTAATTTTATTATTAATCAGCAGCAGCAACTACAAATGCTGATTGTTGCTATTTTTGTTTGTTGTACGACAAAAAGCTCATTCATTTAAACTCGAACAAGTCGTTTGTACACTCAGTTCTGCATTCATTCACAAATGGGCTACTTTAAGTTCTCGGAACTTACACATACGACTCGAGAAAAAGAAACTGCCTGCCTAGGCAAACTGGGAATTGGATACGCTCTTGGGGCAGGCCATGTATACTACAGGGGGGAGTATGGACCGTGGGGGTAGGGGATCTTGTTGTTATTGTTGAATTGTTTGCATAGCGTAAAAGTTGAGATAATTTCCAGCTGCTGCTTATAAGAAAATGACAAAATTCGTAGGAAGAAAAAAAAAGAAAACAGTACAAGAAAATTGTAAGCAACGCAAGCAAAGTTTTTATTTTTATTTATTTATATTCTGTTGTAATTGTTGTTTAGGTTTCATATAACGCTTTATTAAGGGAAGTACACATTATTTTAGGGTATTTTGTGTAGGGGAATTTTTCATAATGATTACAAACATATAAAATACGCAGTTGATAATTATGTCAATCAAATTTTACAATTAAATATTTTCGAGAGTATTTCTACTTCGTTGCAGTTTAAAAAAAAGCCTTGGCTGTCTTAGATTTCTGTTTACACTTGTGTCTTATGCAAATGTCGACAAATATTCTGTCTCTGTCGACATTAAAAGCTGCCAAATCAGCAGTTGGAGTGGAGAGTCGAAAGATGAAGACTAAATTTCAATTGTAGATTGTTTTGATATTTATGCTATATGATGTGACATTATATAGTCGAGAGCGGATATTGAACTGATCTGGTTGGTGGAGAGACCACACAAGTTGCACAAGTGGCAATTAGACGACTCTCTTCCTCTACCTCTTTGGCTCATGAAAACATAAATGGGAAAACTCTCATATTTGGAGATAAGATACCATATGCAAAGCCTTGGAGTTTATTTTGAATATTTCATGGCTGGCGCACATTCTCGCAGGACACAACAACCAACAATAACAGCAATTGCATTTCAGATATTGCCCAAGTACAGGACGAGGAATGCATGTTGGGGGGAAGCAGGAGGAGCAAGGGGTGCATAACAATAGCAAAATATTTGTGGCTACCTGTCGCTCTGCTCTCTGTTGTGTATGTTTTCGCTCTGAATAACTGAATGCGAATCTTCATCTTCAGCTGTATCTAGATAGCTCTGTGTATGTATCTTTGTATCTTTGAATCCCTGGCCAACTTATGTGTTGTCTGCACGCAGCACAGCAGCAAGCTCCCAGCTGCTTTTGTCTGGATGCTTTTAAAAACTTTACAATTCAATTTTTTCGTTTCGTTCTCTCTCGTTTTTGGCAGTCTGCCGCCACTGCCGCTTGGCATGCATTTCGAATTGCATTTTGTATTGAATTTATAAATATTTAATGCCATTCAAAATGCCATGCAATCGTCCAGACCAAACCCCCCCTTCCCTCCCAATCCAAACCCAATACCGAATGCGAATCCGTATCTGAAGCGTTGGCGTATTAAATTTGTATAAACCTGCCATGACTAACTGTCTAGGATTTAACCGAGAATAAGTATAAATTTGAGTGGAGCAAGGAGAAGATGAAGTGAAGGCGTTAGCTTGGCAAAAAGTTTTTAAAGCGAACCATGTTGGTTTCTTTCATTCAGCTGCAATTTCAAGGGCTTTAAAAGTTTTATTTTTGAAGATGTCGGCGGCACAGACAATCCAAAGTTTTAGGTCCAAACTTAAGTTGGACAAGTTGGACGTCAGAATGAGATGGGAAGAGAGAGAGAGGGAGAAGTAGAGAGATATCCCATTCAACTTATATAAAAACTTTTACAAAAATGAGTGGAAATACTATTTTTTTTAGGGGGAACTGATTGCACTGATTGCAATGCCAGGCACAGGCAGAAAGCTGTGCATATCCTTGGCCTTAACCCTTGGCCGTAACTGTAGTACATTTGTTTGCCCAAAGGATTAACCATAATCAAACCGGTTTGACTGGCTCTCGTCATAATAATTAACACAAGTCAACTTGTTAATCATTCAGCAATTGGTGACTCGATTCCCAAAAGGGTTGCTCTTAAGCCGCATCGCTGATTTTTTAATCAAACCATATCATTGACTGTCTGCGAGTCCTTTCACAATTCCCTTTCCTTTCCTTCCCTTCCCCGGCTCCCTTTAACATTTCCATCAGCTGTCAACATTTCAGTATTTTGTATTTTTTTGTTGTTGTGAATTTTGAACCCAACTCGTCTGAGTTTTAATCAGCTATAATTATAATTAACAAAGACTTGGCAATTGCCCACAGGAAATTTGTTGTGTTTCGAATTCGGGTGGTTCCTTCTGCGTGTTTTCATTGCGACTTAAGTCAACTTGTTTCATCGTTTATTACGCGTCGCTTTTTAATGCCACATCTGCTAATTGTTAACGGACTATAATACTTTTATTTCCCCTTATTTTCTTACTTATTTGGGGTGTCGTCCTATTTACGATTCAGAGTCTAAATTCATTTATGTGTGCTAATCAAATAGGTGGGTAGATTGGTTTACAATATAATAAATAGAAAAATTGAATTACTAGCTGGGTTAAATTATAGTCAATAAGTAGATTTTTCTGGGGTAGATTAATTGTGTATCGTTAAACAATTTGTAAAGTTAATGAAAGCAGCTTTTTTGCCGTTTAAAAGGAGGATATTTTCATAATTAAAATAATTTCTTTAACTTATCTTAATATGCTTTTTTTCTTCTTATTTTACAGTCCAGAACTCTTTGTTCTGAATCACTTTGAATTTGTGCTTAGTATATGCCAATCAATCTTTGTCTTTGCATTCCACAAGCAAAAAAAGACAGCCAAAAAATGAATAAAAGCGAACTTTAAATAAGAAAATAAGTTTTATAATGATTGATGAGCACGTTCATCTGGCTCTGAGTGTGTGGCGCACATGTGTCGTGAATTAGAGCTCAAGTTTCGCAATACATATAGATAAATACGTTTCACAAATATTTGCAAAGAACATTTGCTGGCCATTTAATATATTATTGTTTTCAATTTTCCTAAAAATATGTTCTAAAATTTATTAGTTTTGCTTTTTAAACAGTTTAAAAGTCTTTCGAAAAGGCGCTTGGTCTGCACAGATGTTGCAGTTCCTGAACATTTCCGTTTCGACTGTCAGCGATTTCCGACATTTTCCAAAAGGGGAAAAACACGCTCAGCGGGGGGCGTGGCCATGGAAATGGGCTGAGCCAGTTGGTCAGTCAGTTTGCGGCTCGTTGTCCGAGTATTTTGCACGTTAGTTGACACTCTTGGAGTGCTGACACTTTAGAGATTGATTGTGCCCAAATGTCAGCGCCAACAAAATGTGGCAACCCATAAACGTGCGAGTGTGTGTGTGTGTGTGTGTGTCTTTGTGCCACACATGAAATGCGTCTCGTAGGCGCCAGTCCGAGAATAATTTATGCAATTTTGAGGCTCGAAAAGGCAACGAAAAATTGCAGAGCCAAAGATATTTATGCATGCATATGTGATAGATATGTGTGTGTGTGTGTGTGTGTGTATGTATCTAGAGATGTGTGTTTGTATGTGATACTTCTGTTGCAGTTGCACGTTATTCTTTATGACCATATCACTCATTGCAGCTTTTTGGCTGACATTTGGCTACGCTTCGCTGATTTGAATGTTGCATGTCAAATATTCGGCGACTTGTCTCTGCCACATGTGGGGTCTCAGTGCAACATTTTGTGGCAGTCCACTCCCTGTTACTAAAAACCATTCAGGGACTACCCTATTGATTGAAATTTTCAAATAAAAAATTATTTGTTGACTCTTATCAATAATGTAATAAATAATTCTTGTTTTTATTTAAATAAAAAGTTTATTTAAAAAGTTTTTTTTTAAATTTTAAATAAAATACAGTAAAGGGAAAATTAAAATAAAAATTGACTCTTAATTTTTTAAAAAATGTATTGGACTTTTTTTGAAAAGAACAAACAAATTAATATTTTCAATGAACTTTTGTTCTTTTCAAATAATGCCAAGTGAAAATTTGTATTTAATTTTTGAAAATGCAAGTAAAATACAAAATGCAAATCAAGCCAAATTAGTAAGAACAGAACTGGCTCAGTTTAAGGTTGAATAATTGCATTTGTAAACCACATTTAAAGTGCAACAGTTTATGCAAAAGTTTTTGGCCACGCCCACACGTCGAACAGACAGGCGGACAGAGAGTCAGACGGCCAGGTAAAATGGCTGTGGGCCATGATTGCCAGTGAGTGTTGAGTGTTGACTGTTGAACATTGAGTGGCATCTGGAGTCTGGAGAGTCTGCTTTTGGTTGGTCTGGCAGCTGAAAATGATGTGCGTCGTCTCGTTGCTCGACTGCCTTTAACATGACATTTATTGTAACTGTCGCAGCTCCCCTCGCTCTTTTTTACTTGCCACAAGCAACATTGTCACACGTTGAATGTTGCTCTTGTTGTGTTGTTGTTTGCTGTTGTCATTTAAGCATTTGATGTGCATTGTGGTAGACATGGCCTGCAGCAGACGGGCGCCATCAGCATTGATAGAACTCGCAGTCATTGTCATGGCAACATGTTGCCAACATTTGCTGTTGCAATGTCTGACAGACAGACAGACAATGTGTGTGTGTGTGTCTGTGTGTTTCTCCCTCTCTCTCTTTCTTTCTGTCTCTACCTCTATTTCTGTCTGTTATCAAGCAGCCATTGTCATTTATTTCAATTTTTGCATCTTTTGCCTTTCCGGGCGCAAATTGCTTGCAATCAAACAAGCCAGAAATTTGCTCAAGTGCCACGAGACGTTGGTGAAATGAATAATTATGCGTGTTTGTAAAGCTGCCTTCCCCCTCACTTCCCCCTCACACACACACACACACACTCTTAGCCCTCTCTCCGTCTTTTGGAGAGTGACAGCTCAGACTTGGCGTATTGTTTGCGTCGTGTTTCTTGCGCTTAATTAAAATTAGCCCAAAGCGCACACACATAGATACACAGTGTGTATTACACACACACACATAACAAAACATTTGTTTGTTGGGTCAATGCACGGCTTATGTCCTTTTTTGCCAGGCAACAATTTTGAATGACATTTTGGAGCGCGCACACAAATTTCATTTCAATTTTCTCATCAAGTTAAGTTGTTGTTGCCACCTTTTTGGTGTAGGTGGCATTTCCCGTCGTTAGGCCCAATGCAAAAACAGGCACAGGATAATGTCGACAGACAGACAAGGATAGACAGAGATAGACAGCAAAGAAGAGCAGGGAATAAAACAGAGATTAGATCCGAAAAGCGAGAGCGACATTGAAATGTTGTTGAACTTTTGCCATATCCACATAATGTCAAATTGTTGTTAAATTATTAGCCACAAGCTGCTGTTGCTGTTGATTGTCTGTTGGCCTGTGTTCCATGCATTGCATATTGATATTGACTTTATGTCAGCACACACACAATCACACACACAATTTTGTTGTGGCAGCTTTTGGGAGCGCTAATTGTAACGACAAATGCGACGCGCGCATTAAACAAATTAAAAATGCATTGACTTTGGATGTTAACGAGTACTCAATATACTCATTCATTCATTCACACACACAGTAATGTACTTGTCTAACCTAAAAAAGAATACAACGAATTGAACAAAATCAAAACAACAACAAGTAATACACTTGAAAGTCAACCCACACACAAAGCGTGAAACGTAATTTGCATTTGCCAGCATCAACAATTAAGAATTTGTTTACAGTCCTCAACAACAATTCACAACAGTAAAACAAAACAAAAGCCGTGCAATAAAATCAACGCCAATTTATTGTATATTACTTTATTTTTTTGTATGTACCCTATGCACATTGAATATAACAATAAGGGGTATAATAAAAATGTAGCAAATAGTTAAACATGATAAATCGATTCTACTAGTATCTATCAGTCGATCATACCTGATCTTTGTTGAATTTTATTGGTGTTTGCTATTGTTATTCCAACAAAAACTGATCTGTCTAGAGCTCTGCTCGTAAAGTCATCGATTCCACACCCACAAACAACAAACACAAATTTAAAACGTCGTCTGGCAAATTTTTTTTTTTCTTTTTATGTTTTAATTTCAATTTAATGTATACAAGTGCGATGCCCCTCATAATGTTAAGTATCGATATACAAAAGCTAGGCTTTGTTATCGGTTCTGGAATTTCTGAAAACAATAAATGAGTGCAACAAGGTCGTTGTGTTCGTAAAGTCGTGACTTTTTACGAGTAGCTAATATCATTTCAAGATATTCTTTTATTAAAATTGCTTAGAATTTGTATTTCATAAAGTTACAACTATTCTACATACACAATTTACTATTATTAAAGTTAAATTTCTCAGCATGCAATTCGATTTAAAGACGACATTGGCCTATTTAAATATATTGGCCTACTATATTTCTTATTGCATGATAAAATTGTCTCAGCTATTTTGTGTGAAAATTTCAGCTTTCTAGGTGTAACCGTTTGGCCTACACAATGATTCTCAGTCAGGAGTTTTATACATATAGATTAATCATATTGGAAAAAGAAAGGGAATGCCATAAAGTTTATTGTATTGTTATGGTTGCAATGTTTGAACAATTTTCCAATTTATAAATTTCACTACAATTTTTATTTCTTTCTTATATGTGTACACAATGTTTTTGCAAAAGTTAATTGAAAATTTTTAAGGTTTGGCTTGACGGACATATTTATGTTGCATTGTTTGTTGCATGCAACGCGGCGTGGCAGCAGCTGCCGCTTGCTGTTGTTGTTGTTGCTGTTGTTGTTGTTATTGTGAATCGCAGTGAACCGCAACGGTTTGCAATTTTTCAAGTTAACGCTTCATTTGGTTGCAAGTGAAATTGGCCCCCGCTGCGTGACGCACAGAGAGCGACAGAGAAAAAGAGAGAGGGGTAAAAAGGGTGCACATTTTATGGCTTTTATTTGAAAATTATTAACATTTTGTGTTGGTTTAACAATTTGTATTTTTGTTATTTCTTTTTTTTGTTTTTTTTACACATGCAAATAATTTTCTTGCTGTTTGCGGGCAACTCGAGCAGCGACAAGTCAACAAACTTTTGCAACAAACAATTTCATGTGAGCATTGTTTTACTTGTTGTTGTTGTTGTTGTTGCCTTGTTGCGGCTGCAATTGAAGCTCGTCTCAGACAGAGACACAGACTCAGACTCGGTTTCAGTCTGAGACTCATTGTTTGACAGCTGACTGACATAATGTTCGCTGTAAGTTTGTTTCCATTGCGCTGATGAGCAATAATCATGATGATGTTCAAGTTGATGATGTTGATGAGCATCAACTGTTTGACAGCGCTCCCAAGTTGATGATGATGATCACAACGAGCTAATGACCCAACTCTTGACATCAGTATAGTATGTAGTATATAAAAAAAAATTAATAGATTTCATAGAAGTTTTGTAAAGCGTATTCAAGTTTCGTTTGCTATATTTATTGAATATTAGTTTAATTGTTTGCCATAATTTCGAATGACAGCTTTGAGATTTATGTGTGCGCGACTCTCAAGAGTCTCGAGACTCTTGATTGCATTTTGAGTTTTGTTGAACAATTTAATTAAAACATTTGCCGCAACGTTGACGATGACATAATCTTGCGCTCTCTCTATCTCTATCTCTGTCTCTATCTCTGTGCCACCCTCAAAAACACGACTCGAGAAACACCTAAGGCCTGTTTCTAGTTGTTGTTATTGTTCAACATTGTCTCGCCCCCAGATGTCTATTAGAGAAACTACTCGTTAGAGTCTAAGATACATATGTATCTGTATCTATAGACTGGCAAGTATTTAGGCTGGCGCTGTGGACAATAAATCTGATTAATGCGCAAATAATTTTCGATCCAAGGCAAGTTTCATTTCTGTCTCTCTGTCTCTGTGGCACATTTAAGTAGCACATTTAACTTTTATGTTTCTGTTGTTCACTTGACTTTGATTTATTTGTGTGTTTCGCTAGTTGCGACTTTTGCAACATTTTCATTTTAATTATATATTTTTGCTGTGTATGTTGTCAACATATGGCCAAGACGACTGTTAATTTTCAATAATTATTTTTCAAACATTTTTCGCATACTTTAATTGTTTATGTTTTTGTTATTTTAGTTATGTTGTTGGGAGACACACTTGAGGGCGTGAAAATCATTTTAGATACAATTTAAAGTAAAGTAACACACTCAGAAACATATCTGTACATTATATGTATTTTTTCTTTGTTGTGCACATTTACACGCAAAAAAAAGATGCATATTTTCAAATGTTTGGAATGAGGCCACTTTGTGCATAAACAAAACTATGAAAATATTAATTAGACCGTGTTGTGTAGTGTACAACATAGTCGTAAAAATGCCAGACTTGTGTCCTTAGCAGCAGCTGTATGTAACTGCAGAAGTTTGTCGAGCTACGGGTATATAAATATATAGTATATATATATATATAGTATGTAGACTTTATGCTCATAGGTACAACGCAATTTTCCAATTTATTTTTGTAGTTTGTGCATTTTTTTTTTTTTTTGTGGTTCTTTTTTTGGAGTAGCTCATTTCCAGCTGCCTCTGTTGTGGCAGGAAGTTACAGGAAGTCATCCACTCATCCAGTTGGCCAAGTCATTCAGCCGGCAGCAGGAACACAGGCTGCCAGTCATTGAAAACTGCGCCAAACCAAACGCCTGCTGCACATTATTAACTTTTGCGCTCAGTTGTTGCTTCTCCTTCGACGTCCTGGGCTTGAGGTCATTGCGCCGCAGAGCAGGACTCTCTTGCAACAGCAGCAGGACTCTTTATGTGCTGCAGGCAGTGCCCGAAAAGCCGCAGAATGAGCCACTTTAATTATGGCCAATCATTTATCATAAAACGAAATGCCATTTGCAAAATGTGAGAGTCATAAATAAACAGCTGAGTTGCTTTAAAGAAAGCAAAAAAGAGTGAAAGAGAGTAAGAGACAGGGTGATAAATAAAAATTATATTCAGTAAAAAAATTAGTACAATAAAGAGTATTATTTTTGATCTTTACTAAATAGATTAAAGATAAGTTCTTCCTTAATTTTGCTTACTTCAAGTTATGTGCCTGATTAAAATTCAATTATTAATTTAATCTCGATCATATTGAACTGTCGTTATTTTACTTCCAGTCTGTTTCACTAATTTTATTTGTTGTTACTTCAAGTCCGTTTTAATACAAGTGCATCCTCATTTTCATTCTTCCCCAATCCAAACACAGTCTTTAATAGAAACCCGCACACAATGTGCATCTAATGGACTGTACAAAGTCTCTGGCAGCTTCTAATCAACACAAGACATCGTGCCACACACACACACACCACTCAAATAAACACACACACACATACTACTATATATACAAGACTGATCAACTTCTTGTCTTCCTTATGTCGCATAATCCAACGATAATAGAAAACTGCTCTGATCCAATGCAATGTCTTTTATGGACAATTTGTATGCGTCGCCCTTTTGGCCCTGTTTCTTCTCCTTCCCCTCATCTTTTCCTTGGCCTTGGTCTCGGTCGTGTTCTCGTCTGCCATCGATGCACGAAATTACCAATTTCTGGCCATAAAATGAAAGAGGGAACAAGTTGGCGCCATTATCCAAACTCCCGCCATTCCATTGCGGCTATAATGCGCTTTAAGCTCATTTTATTACCAACATTATGAGGTTATACGGCTAAGCTTTTGAAACTACTTGTGCTGTGCTGTGCTGCACTGCATCCTCTTACCCCTCTCACACTTTTAAATTTATCGAATTTTTAATACAGTCGAACTTCCCTAACTCGAATCACCATTATCCAGGAAAAAAGTTCGAGTTAGGGAGACTTCGAGTTAGGGAATTTTTTTTTTTAGTATATTAAAAGAAACTACAAATGCATTCAATCATAAATACATTCCAAATTGCACATTTTTCTTGTCATTTTCAACAAAAAAGGATTCCAGTTTGATCAGGACCTGTTAATATTCTCAAAAATTGGTTTCTTTGTTCTTTTCTGTATCCAGAAGAAGTTCCCGATTCAAATGTCATCATAATTAATATTTCATTTTTTAATATAATGAAAACTGTTTTCGCTGACATACCACATTTTTCAGCAACTTTAATTTATTTGGTCTACTTTCAAATTCCTTAACTACTAATAAGTTTGAATATTTCCTTACACGGTCGGTTTCCGACCGACACTTTTTGACCGATGGAAAATGTTGCCATTCACATAATTCGCATCGCGTTCACATCACATGTTGGATGACAAACCGACGCTCTAAAATTTTGCGTGTTCACACGAGACTCACGATTTATTAACGTAAAGTGTCGGTCGGAAACCGATCGTGTAAATTGGGCTTTAAACATTTTTAAACATATTAGTACACTGATGTGCTGACAAAGAAGTACATTTTGAACATCTTTTCTATAGCAATTTCACAAGTCTAAATAATTGTTGATGCAATATTCTACCATATTGCATCTCCATATGTTTATGTACATCAATATTACATATCCAAACGAGTCGGTAACAAGAGCATAAAACAGAAACGAAAAAAAAATTCAAACTTTATTGGAGATTTTCCCGAAAAATTCGACTTACAGAAGCACGGGCCAATATTTTTGTTCGAGTTACGGAGAAATTCGACTTATGGAAGTTCGAGTTAGGGAAGGCGATTTGTATGAAATTTGCTCAGTAAACGCTATTGCCACACGATTTTGTTCGAGTTAGAGAAAATTCGAGTTAGGGAAGTTCGAGTTAGGGAAGTTCGACTGTACATATTTTTTCTTTGCTTTTGTTGGCCGTCTACAAAGTTGCCAATTAGGCGCAAAA
Organism: Drosophila suboccidentalis; assembly: GCA_037043435.1. Taxonomy (NCBI): domain Eukaryota; kingdom Metazoa; phylum Arthropoda; class Insecta; order Diptera; family Drosophilidae; genus Drosophila; species Drosophila suboccidentalis. The sequence goes on along the minus strand of JBAMBK010000291.1, from coordinate 1,087,213 downwards.
GTTTTGCATAAACATTTAGCGTCAGCTGACCACAATTCTTAGCCCTGTTTGTTGTTGGTCAGCCAGTGACCCTAAAACAAATCGTTTCAACTTGTGCACCTGTGCAAAAACTCCAACTTCTTAAATAAACAGAAGCAAAAAGCCAATCAATTTTTTGACAAAGCCTTAAAAAAGCCACATTGAAATTCTGTTTGGAAATTTAAATAAAATATCTAGAAAAAAAGAAAAACAAAGGGAAAAAGGAATAATGAAACGTGCTACTTTTATTGGTCTCTCAGCTCTGCACTCTGATCGCAGCTATTTATTGTTCCGTCGTCGGTTCAGACACCTTTATATTAAATTGTGTCTGCGCAAACGAAATGCCATAAAACGGCAATTTAAAGCTCAACGATGTCAGTTGCCTAACACCCAAGGATCCAAAGTTCCCACGCATATATATATAGTAACTACAGTGTGAGTTAGAGGAATGCTTGTCCTTCGTTTAAATAATATATAAATGCGTCAGACTTGGGGGCTAAAAGTCTGCGTGCCGCACATTTGCCAAATGCCTCCCGGCGGATAAGGAGGAGGCAAAGGCGCAACGCACGGCCACAAGGTCAAAGCACCCGACAAACACGAGTACGAGGACGAGTACGAGTACGAGTATTCGAAAGACGAATAGGCTCCTGCTACAGCTGCTTCCTTCTCCTCCTGCCTCCATTCTTCTTTGCTTCCTTCCTTACAGTCTCTCAGAGCAGTTTATTAACATTTTACGCAACCCAAAATGTCCCAACGCAACAACATAAACATAATAAAAGCAGAGTCAAAGTCAATGCCGAGGCAAATGCGCCTACGCAAAGGCCAAGTGCAAGGACAGGAGTCGAATTGAGTTGAGTTGAGTTGAGTTGGCTTTCATGGCCATGGCCATGGCCCTGGCTGCTGCCTGCTTTGTGCCTCATTGTCACGGCCATGGCCATGGCCACGGGAATGCGAATGCCGGCCGGCTGGCTAAAAGCTCTTTTTTGAGGCGCCTATGCTCCCTCTGGCGCCTGCGCAATTGCTGCTCTCTCTCTCTATTTTTCACTCCCTATTCCTCTATTCCTTCGGCTCGGGTTTAATGTCCTTTGCAGCCGTATAGATACTTTTGCTGCATACTTTTGAAACAACGCCTCCTTTGGCCCGCAGCAAGTTTTTCTTGCTTGTTCCACGTGTTTTGTATTTTGTGGCTGGCAAATCGAGAAAGTTGTCGACATTGCTTTCCCATCCCATCCCCTCCCCTGCAGGACTTATGTGCCAGGCTAATGACGTGCCGCCTGTCGGGGAGTCCCCGTGCGTTGTCTGTGTGATCCTGTCTATTTTTGTAAACTTTTGTCTTTTTTATAGCATACTTTATGGCGCTTAACATGTGTTTATGCTTGTAAGAGAGAGCAGAGACAGTCTCTCAAGTATTTGTTTGATAAATTAAAAAATGTAGATTTATTTTTCTTGATTTTTTTTATTCTAATGTGGTTTCATTTTATTCAAAATAAATATGTGAATATTTTATTTAGTCAAAACAATTACTTGACTAACTGTTTGATATATGCATGTGTGTGTGTGTGTGTGTAGGGAGGAAATATCCATGCGTTGTTTTGTGTGCTGGGTCTTTTGGCTGACTGTTAATTTGCATGGGGGTCATTATCTGGCATTTGTCTTGCCACCGCGTGTTGCAAGGACTACCACTACTGTGTAGCATTGTTGCAACAGCGTTTTTGCTGCATCAGCAAACAAATGGCTGGCAAATAAAAAAAATATAAAGTATGCGCTCTTCACACACGCGACAATTTCCCTGCTCAAGTGCCAACTCCCACCTTCCCTTTCCTCTCAACTCCCTCCCCTTTCCTCTCCCCTTTCCTCTCTCCTCCCTCGCTTTGTCTGCGCTTGTAATGATTAATGTGAAGTTTTTTTGCTTTGCCTTTGCTCTGTATACTATTTGCTTTTATTTTTTTTCAATGTTTGCTGCAGTTTTTCTTTCATTTTGCTGGCGTCGCGTCATCAGCATTTTAATTTTGTTTAATGAAAAATTGCGAGTTGCGTTTATAAGTTTTTTTATTTATTTATATTTTTTAACGTCTCTGCAACGAAATTAAAAGCGAGCTTAACTGAGTGACAGAGTTGAAGTTTCATTTAATTGCCATAAGGAAAGTGAGAGTTTTGTCAGGCTGTGGGGCGATTAATAATGATGTTGATGTTGATGATTATGATTATGATTATGATGATGATGATGATGACACTGTATGCAGCTGCGCCATGCAGTCGCCTGCAGACATGGATCAAAAGCACCCTTCCACTTTCCCTTCTCATTCCGACACTTTATTTTGATATCCTTCATTTGCGAATGATTAATGAATCGGTGACGTCATGTAAATACACTTGCGGCTTCACTGTGGCACGCAACATGTAAATGATGATGATTTTTTTTTTGACAAAAACAAAAATTATATAGAAAAGGAAAACTTTTAAAAGAAAATTGCTGCTTTTACATGGTTTTGTCGCGGTTTTCCACGAGAATTAATGAACAACTCTGACAGCTGTACACTTTTATTTGTTGTTGTAATTTTTCAAAATCACTCATTTTCATTATTAATAATATTTTTTTTATTTCACAAATATTTAAATGGATTTTTTTTTATTTTTTTCTCTTCTTTTTTTTGGCTTTAACACTTTGTTAAAATTTTGAATGATTTTGTTAATAATTTTTATGATCATTAATTTAAATGAACTTCAACACTTCACAGTGGGGAATCATTTGATATGGCAACTGTAAATATCAGCTGGACGCCAATGAGAGATTATCAATTAATCATTTGGTCAGTTGGCGATTTACATGAGTTTCTTGTGCGTCTTAAATGAGTTTAGATGGGGAAGGGGAATGGGAAGGATGCTGGGACAAACGCTTTATTTACGCTTCAGCACTTGCTTCCTCAGCGACACATCCTCAGCTTCAGTTTGAGATTCAGTTTCCGCATCCTCTCTCACTTTGACAGTGTCTTCTTCCACTTGAGCGACGGGCGTCGTCTGGGACGCTTTGATGCATTAATTTCTTACCTTGTCTGCGCATTGAGTGTGTGTGTGTGTGTGTGTGCTTGTTGGCAAATGCATCCATCATGAATGAAAAGCTTGCTGACGCCTTCCAGCAGGCAAAGGCGTCAGACTGTAAACTATGAGATACAGCAAACAGCTAACAGATACAGATACAGCCAACAAATACAGCTGGCTGGCTGACGTGACTGACTGAGTGACAGTGAGTGCAAATTATTTGCCCACAAGTATTTGTTGCCCTTTGGCAGCGCTTTTTCAAGTACATTTTGTAGAATTTGTTGAGCTTATTGTGCTTTCATTCTGGCCAAAAAAAGTACAAGTAGCAGGAGAAACTCTCTTCTCGACAGTCACTTAAGTTGCCATTTCAACAGCTCATTTCGCATGCTATGCTTAAAGAGTCTCTGGCTCTGACTGCCACACCCACCGCCTACCGCCCCCGCTCCCTCTTTATCTACCTATCATCCATCTACCTTGTGCTTTCACTCAGTTTACTTTTGGCCTGCGGGTTCGTTGTCTGCTCGATGTTTGTGTGTGTGTGTGTGTTTGTGTGTGTGTGTGTGTTTGTGTGTGTGTGTGTGTTTGTGTGTGTATTCCGCACGTGCAAATCCAAAAGGTAGTTCAACTGCCATTTATCATACGCACCGTTGTACGAGTGTACATGAGTGTTTGCGAGTGTATTCAATACGAAATAACTGCCAAAAATTGACGCGTTTGCTGCACATGTTAAATGCGACTGATCAAAATGCACAACAGGCAACATTCTGTCTTATTTCGCCGGGCAGTGACGCCAGGCACAGTGGGTCCTTGTGCTCAATTTAGCTGAAGCTTTAGGTTTTAAAAATAATATCTATATTTTGTTTATCACAACTGAAATTCTTTTTTGCTTATTTAAAAGTTGCTTGCCAAGTAGATGGGGATAATAAAATAAAAATAGAAATAAAATAAATTTTTTGTAATATACAAAATTGTTTGGTAGTATTCTTGAACAAATCTCTTTTCAGAATAAAGATAGAAACTTTATTATTTAAGCCGCGCTTCTATGGCCAAAAAGAACACCACTGTGCAGGGAGGAAAATGTAGTGAAAAAAGACAGAGTAAGGAAGGGAGAAGAAGAGGAAGAGGAGGTCAGTTGCCAGTTTGAGTTGTGCTTGCGACCACATGCTGTGTGTGTTGTTGTTGCTGTTGTTGCTGCTGCTATTCTTATCTGCAACAATTTAGTGGCACTTCCTTGCGCCATGTCGCCGGTCAGCAAAACGTCAAGAGCAGCCGCAACAACAAAAACAACGAGAACAACAACAACAACAACTGCTTTAGCTTGTTGTAGGTTCATTGCTCGTTAAGTTATTGTCACCTTTATGGACGCTCGACCGGGGTCCAAAGTGTCTGCACAGGACATGGCAGTAGACTTGGCTTCTAAGTGGTTTCTTTATGCTCCTTTCTTGCTTGCCAACTTGTTAGTTTTGCCCCCTCCTTTATCGTCCTCTCCTCTCCGTTCACTCTTTGAAATTTGCACCTCTCCACACACAGTTAGTTGTCCGGCTATAGTTATTGTATTGGGGGCGTCTCTCCAACTGTCGACTGACTCTCAAGTTGTTTGCTGCTTCGTGTTGCAGATGTCGCGACGCTGATAACAACTTTTTTTTTTGCCGCATCGATTCGTTTCATTTCGTTTCCTTTTTGGCAACAAGAAAATCAGCAGGGAGAGTGAGAGAGAGAGAGAATAAACTGTAGTTGTAACTTTGTTGCTGCTGCTGTCCTCACTTCCGTTCAATGATTTATACAACTTGCCACAAAATACGAAAGCACAAAATATAAGCGTGCACTTAACTTGGCTTAACAATGCATTTAATCAGACGCTAAGTAAACGTAACTAATTCAATTTAACCAACTTTGCTGGCTTGTGGCTTCTACTAATTATCTTATTTACTTTGTCTAATTAAAGTTTCTTAACTCGCTTTGGCTGTCGCTATCTCTCTCTCTCTCTTTTACTCTTGCTCACTCCCCTTCTCCTTCTGGCTAACCCTTTTGTCACTGGCCATTTGAATCAATGGCTGCATTCAGCAGCACGTTTTGATGAAAGAAAATTTATGAACATTTTATGATTGTAAATTTTTGTATTTTCAATCAAATGAAATATAACTTTTACATTTCTGCAATTTAACAATAATTTTATTCAAAGCTTTTAAAAGCACACTATCAATGTTTTTTGATAGATGATTGATTTATGCTGATGAGTGCAGCCAATGTTGAGTGTATTCACGAGTACTCACTGCACTTTTATTTAATATTCTTGAGCTCAACTCGAGAATCAATTTCAATGCATCGATTTCTTCGCTCTTTTGAATTTATTTGTGCACTAATAATTTGTGTTGCATTTGCAACACGTAGCAAGCAGCTTTGACTGTCGGCAATGGTTCAATAATAAATGGCGCTGGCTTTGTCAGGATTACTATTTGAAGCGTGATACTTGAGCTGATCTCCTCCCTGTCCTCTTTTGCCTTGCGCTTTGAGTGCTTAATAAATTGCACCTGTGCATGACACGATGCATGATGAAGTGGCAACTTCAGGCAGCAGCAGCAGCAGCGTCATCAAATTAATTAAAGTAGTTGCACTTTAAAGACATCTCATCCCACTCTACTATAATTCTCAGTCTTTCTCTTGGTTCTCTTTGATGCTGCAGCTTTCGCTTTTTCGCTGTCTCTTTTTTTTTTTTTGGTTTGTTTGCTTCTCTGCTGAGCTGGGCGCCAGTCTGGTTGACTGCCAAGGCAACGCGCTCCTTTAGGGGGGCATGGGGCAGGAAGCTGACGTGCCACACCGTTTCCGATTGCCTGTTTGCCAGACATGCATTTTTATGCGCTGTTTGCCGTTGCCGTTGCCTTTGCCCCGGAGATGTTTTTTCCTACACATGTCTCTATGTCTATGGCATTTTTATGGGTAACTTTTTATTTGCACCTCATAAAATGGCAAATGCGATGCGCCGCGATGTATGCAGCACTAAACACAATGCCGCCAGACGGAAAAGCTGCATGAGTATGCGTGCATGTGTGTGTTTGTCTGTGTGTCTGCCACAAATGTGATATTTATGACGTCGTGTTGCACGGCGGACAAAGGCTGACAGTTGCCGTTGCCGTTGCCTTCGTGTTCCGTAATGGAAAAATGCTGCTTGGATTTTTATTTTATTCGAGATTTTCCACACACACACACACTGCTGGGAGAAAACTTTCACTATGGAAAATCAGCTCAGCAGCTGCTCTAATTTATATGTGGCAGACAAAACTGACCTGACTGTAATTAAAATTTAATTTCAACATTGCAAAAAAATACCATTTAATTGATATTAATTTCATATGTGTCTTCTTTTTCTTTGCAGGTATGTTTCGACTTTTCTACATAGTTGCCACATAAATCTAAGTTGCACCAAGACAGAGTGCAGGGTGAGTTTGTAAATGAACACAAACTTTAGCGATAAATGACTGAAACTAAAACTTTATAGACACTAAACAAAGTTGCAGTTGGCAAAAAGAGACTAGAAAAGTTCTCTTTGCCAAGTTTCCGCTTTGGCCACATTTGATTAAAACTTGCAAATTAATTACTTAAAAATGGCATAAAATATTAATAATTTATTCTAAAGAGAAATACTGCTGAAAGTTGATAACATCTGTTAGGGGATCCCAGTTAAGTTTACTCTTTATACGAGATCCTAAGATCAGTTTAAAGTTAATGGCACTTTAATGACTTGATTTCTTAAGGACATTTCATCTTCACTGCACAAGGAACACGTCGAGAACATTCAAATATTTTATAGACCAAATTGTGTCATTTGCCGAGTCTCTTAGTGTTTTTTTTGCTCTCGGGCATTTTATTTACAACGCTTAATAAACGCGTTGCACGTTGCACGTAGAACGTTGCTGCAACGTTGTGCGTTGTTGCACCTTCATGGAGTTGTAAAAAGTCGAAATAGTTTTGTCCAAAGTTCCGCTGCATTTAACTGGCGAAACTTTATTAGTTGCGACCTTAACGAATTTCTCAGCACATTTCACATTGCTCATACGACGCGTTGGCTTGAGTTGAGTTTATGGTCGTACATTTTATTAGCAAAGCAACACTAGTAAAAGTAAAAACAACAACAGTGGTTAAAATTTGTATATTTTGCTTTATTTTTTTATTATCGCATTGCACATTTTTTATTGCCGCTCGTTGTTGTTGTTGTTGTTGTTTCGTACTCTAAATTGAGTTGCCGCTTGAGGTGGCAGCTCCAAACGGTTGATGAATCTTTACAAAGGTGAACAAACTGCGCTTGCCCATTGTTATTGCTGTTTTCAGAGTTTTCAGAGTATTCAGAGTGTATAGAACTCTGATTGTGATCAATTGACGCTCGGTGTCGGCATCTATTTGCGTCTCTATTTGACTGAGAGTTTTCTATTGTTCAAACTTATCTGCGGTTGTCTCTGCCTCAATGCCAATAACGCGTTGAGTCCTTTATTCAAACGTCACATCAATTTTGGCTGACAAGCGACACGTTTAACTTATTTTTTCTTATGTTTCATTTTTTGTCTATGCTGCGCAAATATCCTTGGCTTCGTTTACTGCGCATTTTGATTTTGCCTTTGAGACGCAGTTGACAACTGCGCAGGTTTTTTGCGCTTGATTGCCCAATTCGTCTTAAGATATATCCTTCAGCAATTAATGGCCACATGGCGTCACCATTTGCCATTTGCCAAACGCCAAGTCAACGCAAAGTCAGTCAAAACGACTGTCGTCAGACAAAAGAGGGCACAATAAAAATACAAAACGAAGTCCTTTCCGTTTGCTTAACCCTTTTGTCGTGCAAACAATGTGTCCACGAGGGAATGAAGGATAGAAGGATACTAGTTTTCAAACTTGTTGACATTTTATTGGCAACACGAGCCGCATGACGCAACTGCGACAGGAGTTTGGAGTTAAAGCTAAGAAAACGTATTATAAAAATAAACAAAACAAGAAGTAAAATATAGAAAAAGAACGCAGAATGTTCCAGAAATTCCCCTTTGATTTTTACAATTAAAAACTGTATTGTTTATTCAATTAGTAAATTCAAATTATTTTATTTTGGCAACTCCTCAAATAATTAAAAAATATTCAATTTATATTGTTAAAATTGTCTTTACTTTTTACTTTACTTTTCAATCAACATAAAATTCAATTGTTATTGCCGAAATGTGAAACTTTTATTATTCTTCTGCTAAAAAATCGCAATTACAATATAATATTCGGGGTATATTATTATAATTTTCACTTTTATGAGCTTAAGGGTTGTCTGCCAAGGATGTCTGGGAGTCACGTGCAACCCTTGATGCTGTTGCTTGTGGCAAGTGCAAGTTGCAGTTGGTTGCACACAATTTGTGCCTGTTAATTTATGCAACAAATTTTAATTGCCTCTTAATGCAAAAATGCAGCACGCCGTTGCATAATTGCATACAAATTTTTCTCTTCTTTTTATTTTGGCACATGTCCTTGCAACTAAATTGAAAATACATTTAAATATATGTATTTTGTTGTTGGCAATTATTTGCATAATCCGCACTTTAGTTACAGTCGCAAAACGCAACGTTGCAGGACAACGTCGCTCTGGGATTAGCTGCTGCTGTTGCATGCCCCCTTTTGGCTCACTGCACACGAATATTTGTAGTTGTCTGCCACTTGCAAGTTGGCAATTTAAATAAATTTTATGCATTGCCAACTGCGAACTGTGCATACAAAATATTATGAATTTAAATGTTGCGTTGATAAATCACACAACGAAATGGAAATGGTCTTGGAAAATGTTTTCATTTTCACAAACTTGTCTCGTTTTGCTCTGCGCTTTCCCTTTGGCAGAAGTCACTTGAATTTACTTTCTGGTCGGACAACGTTGTCCTGTCCCGTCCTGTCCTGTCCTTGCCACAAACCTTTACTCCTCTCGAGTCGTTCAGATGTCGCTGATAAAGTGCATTTGGTGCTTTTGGTGCTTTTGATGCAAATGACAACGGCAACGTCTGGAATGGAATGTTGGATAAAAGGATGCTGTAAAGTTAAGTAGAATTGCTATACGTATTTAGCATAGACCAAAGCGATGCTTTAAAGTATGTCCAACTTTGGGGCTGTTTTAATTGCTGTCGCAAAAAGAAAAAATGTAATTAAAAACATATTACACACATTTCACTTGTGTGGCATGCGACAGTTTGTTGCCTCCTTTTATGTGTCCTGCATATTAAGTGGTCTTCAGTTTAAGCTCAGACGCTTGAATTATGCACAAATTATTTTGGCTTAAAGCAAAAATTTACGTCAATTATGCATTTTATATGCAACGCATTTGCTTTGGCGTCTATAAAAGCGATTTATGACGAAAAGGATACAATTTCAATTAATTTTAAGCTCTCCCACCGTCACTTTTCTCTTCTCTTCGCTTTCTTTCTTTTATTTTTGATAGAAAAAGGGTTGCAGGCGCCATTAAGACTCATAACTTGTGTTTATGCCGCTTTAAAACTGAATTGCGTGGGCCATATAAAGCGGATTAAGCTCATAAGGCAGAAGAGATGCTCAGATGCTCAGCTGCTGTATGAAAGTCCACTTCTGAAATTGGTCGTGCTGAAATAAACTGCGGGACCACTCGAAAAATCATTCATGTAAAGAAAAGAAAAGTATTGTTTATACGTTGATAGAGAAACAATTACTGTGGGGTTGTTCAATTTATAAAGCTATCATTTACAGTGTTATAGCTTTAAAGATGTTTAAGGGATTATAGATTTAAAATATTGTAAAAGAACTTAGCAATATTTGCTTAAAATCAGGGACTGTAACACTTATAAGTTTTTTGTCAAAAAATTAAAAAATAAGAGTTATTGACTGATTTTTATAAAAAAATTATTTTTAATTAAATTGAAATTAATTTAAATGATAAAAATCAAAAACAATTATTATTTTTCAATTTTTATATAAAAATTAAACCCTAACTCTTATTTCCAATTTTTATTATAAAAATTGACACATAACTCTTATTTATTGATTTTTATTATAATAAATAATTGAAAATAAAAATCAAATCGAAATATCTTTTGAACCAAACAAGCCACATCATATATAGACCTATATATAGTTCAGTTGATATATAATATGTATGTACAAATGCATATACACATGAGTATATGTATATTTGATTATTTCCTTAGATACTTGCCCAGACCCAAAGATTTTAAAGTTTATATGGTATTATGTCTTTTATCCTCTTTTCGAATTTGGCTATAAAAAATAACATATGTCTGTTTTTCCCACTCTTCTAGGACGTTTTTTTCTGCTTTGATTTTTTTAATTTCATAACTATTATTCGCAGTCCCTGCTTAAAATTATGTAAGTCAATTTGTATTGACAAGAAAATTGATCTTTGTCGGTCGAAACTCAAGTTTCTGGTGGTCTATAATCAACAAATAATTTGTATATAAAGTAAAATTTAAATTAAAACGCCATAGAAAACATTTTGAGACTATCTCTCGAACAATATTAATAATTATTGAAAGTAATGTCACTGCAGATGCCAATCTCAGTTCAATTTGATTAATATTAATTATGATTTTCTTTTATAAATGCCACAACTTGGCTCTACTCTCTATATTAAGTACCTTATCCCACATTTAATTACAGAAGTGCTAACATATTCAATCTTTTCTACCTGCTCTCTTACGAATGGATCCTTCTTAAATTTCCCCAGAGCAGCTTCTGAGATTTCATTTGCTTCTTCTTCATAATATATACATATATGAAGTTTTTTTGTTCTTTTCAATGAAACCCAACAAAAGCAAAAGCCTTATCGCAATGGCATGCTACCGAATTAAGAAAAAAATTATTTACTACCTCAAAAAAAAAGTGGAAAAAGAGACAACAAAAAGAATTGCCGCATCGCAAGTTTTGTCTTTTTGGCTGTCGCCGCTACCTGAAGGGCGAAATTAGAACCTGAAACAGAGCCAAAAATATAAATAAAGAAAACCAGAACCAGAAATTCTGGGATCCATTGTTGTATTGCCAAGGATCGATCCTTTTGCCAGGCACTTTGAAGAGGGTCGTTTCTTATGTGTGTGTGTGTGTGTGTGTGTGTGTTGCAGTGGCACGTTGACGTTGCGGCTGCGCATTGTCGTGATCTCAGCTTACCCAGCAACAACAACAACAACAACAACAATGATAGCATTGACAATGACAATAGCAACCACAAGGCGCTTATCAGATTACATAATGTGACATAATTAATTTCGAAACGCTTCGCCTGCGGCTTTCTCCCAGTCTCCTCTCTCTCTCACTCTCTTTTCGTGTCTCTATCTCGCTCTACACATATCTAGGTCTATCTATGTTGTTCGCTAGTTAGTTTAAGGGTCATGTTTGCGGCTAGTTAATCAAATTTGGGTCATCAGTCACACGTGTAAAACGCATTTTCCAGCTAAAAATCTTTAAAGTGAACACCTTTAAGCCATGTTGAAATGTTAAATGTGTGTGGCTATCGCAGCGCTGGAAATCGGTAATCAAAATGGGCTAAATACGCTTGAAATCCAATTTTCAACATTTCAACGACTCTTGTAGGCATATATTTTATATAAGAATTATTTTTTATATCAGGCCGCACATAAATCAAGCAATTGCCCCAACGATGGACTCCCATATAAAAAAGAAGATACATATATGCGTATAAATTCATATGTCTGGCAATCCTCTGTCTCTTTCTCCTCCTCCTACTCCTCGCTCTGATCATAAGTCTCTTTGCCTTTTGTTTCAATATGGACAATTTTGATGTTGTTGTTGTTGTTGTTGTTTGTCTTGGACTGGCTTTTGTAATAATTTTATTTATCACAGAAATTGTATCGTCTGCTTTTGGTGTTGTGTAGTTCTGTTTCTGTCGCGCGTAAGACAATGAGACATTAACCCAAAAAAAAGTGTAATTTGTTAAAATGTTCAGAAAGAATCAAAGACGGAGACAGAGACAGAATGATACCCTGTAAAATACAAGATAAGTGACTGTTGGTATTTTTAGTACAAACACAATCTATATGACTATATTTGGTATTTGATGTAACTACATGCCAATTTAGGTCAATCTAGATGTAATTAAGTATCTAAGATGAGATTTAATGGGAATTCCTTATAGGGTCAACTTACACAACTTTATTATAGTCCGGCTATGCCATTTTAGCAAGTACAGGGTATACTTAAAAAAATATAAAACAAACTGCAAATTTGACTAAGTGGCATGACAGCTACGCATTAGGGAAATGCACACAGAAATAATACTGAAATACTGAAATAATACTGTTGTTGCTGCTGTCGTTTGAGTAGAAATTTACATGCAAATTTAAGAGCGCTTTTGTTTTTGTGTTTTGTATTTTTATTGTTTTTACGATTGGACGGCATCCGTTGCAAAAAGAAATACAATATATATCAACGATTTGCATAAAATTATTGAATAAAAATAACCAAAAATTGCGTCATATGTGTACAACAATAACAAACAGTATAGTAAATCTTATTTGTAGTATAATGAATTCCGCAATTGCGTTTATATCGACCCAATTAACAGACGCAAAAAGTTGACTGTAAATACCCCAGAGGGTGGGAGGTCGCTGATAAAACATATGTACATATGTACATATATTCAAATACTTAAAACAACTACAAATATAGTACTATAAGCAATCAGAGCCATTGTTTCAAGGATGTAGAAACCATAAAAAGCCATACAATATTTAAGTCATAAAAAATGTGAAAAAATGTGTTTGTTTGTTTTTTTTTAAGCGCAAGTTAATCAGTTGGGGGACTGAAGGAGGAGGAGGAGGGGGAGAACTTGAACGATAAGAGCATACATTAGACACACAATATTTATTACTGACAGAGGCAAATGCCATATGTACATATATATGTAAGTTGCCACTATTCTCCGACTCATTTCTATGCTACAGGACGTGACTTATGCGTTATATTTCTGAGTGGACGACGCGTCGTGTCGTCAGGTTCTGTTTCTGTTTCGGTTTCGAAAACAACAAGTCCATAAACCTTGTCTGGGTCACATGCACATTCACATACGTCAAAATGAAAACTGAAACCGTAATATACATTTAGTTGAGCATTTTATGCATTTTTCATGCGCATTTTTTCAGTTGTTGTTGTTGTTATTTTTCTCATTTTTGCAATTAAGAATTATTATTACAAAAATTTAAGAATGACAGACTGTTGACTGCTAGCGGCAAACTTGGCAACCCTGCCATTAAATTGCCGCTAGTTTTGTTAATTGAATCGTTAAAATGCTCAGCATAATTATCGTCGCTTCTATTGTTATTGGCAATAACAATTACATGTGTGTGTGTGTGTGTGTGTATGTGTGCCAAGTCGTAATATCCACTTAAATAATTACTTTCCACATAATGTTATTACACTACTTGTACTTATTCCTATTTCTATAATTGTTCTTGTTGTTGCTGCTTGCATTTTTCATTTTCGATTTTCCATTTCCATTTTGCCACATTGCAAGTCCATATAAACAAAAGTCAACACACATAAACCGCCCCCAAGTCAAGAGGGCAGCCGACAACTGGATGGAGGTGGAAGGCCGCTTGAGTTCATCGCTCCAAATCAATGCTACCTATCTAGGTAATACCTATGAAAAACGAAGGGGGGCGGGGTGACTTGTCAGTGGCCATTGGCCATACACTGCAACAACAACAACAATAACAACAACAACACAGCCGCCGCACGCATCTTGTCAACATTTTGCGCAATTTTGGACGCAATGCAAATTGTAAAATGCATACAAAAAAAAAAAAAAACAAATTGTGCACGAGGGCGGTACAAGAAATTTATGACAATGATCACATCGTAACATACTAATTGGATATAAAAAAAAAATAGAATGGTTACATTCACATTCCATTTGGTCATTAATTTTGAATGATGGCCAATTCCACTGGCAACAATTTGCTATGATAAAAATTATTATTAGACACTTAACTTGGTCATGTGATGTGTAGCATGCATAAAAAGCAGCATTTTGTAGACGAAAGGGTAATAAATATTCGACGAAATTAGAAGACCTCGTTCTTAAAAATATTCGTTTTTATTAACGTTGTTTAAAAGTAGTTGACGGCTAGCTCTAAAGATATTTGCACTCATTTCTTATTTTATTTCAATAATAAAAATTATTTAGTTACATTTTATTTGTGTACTAAATGTTGCAAATATGTGGAGAATTTCTTGAATCGCCCTCGTTGATGTTGTTGTTGTTGTTGTGTATGCCACACGTTAGTTTGTTTGGCATGCAGCTGATGAGGAGGAGGGCAGCAGCTATTGACACTTGGCCGTGTTGCCATGAAGCGCATTCCGAGTGCATTCACTCCGGCGTACGCGCTGATCTTTGCCAGTCACACGACGCGACGGCGACGTCATCACTCGCAACAGTGCTGTCCATTTGCATAGGGCAACCTTGTGATTTTAAAATCGATTGCAGCGATTTACTTAATTGACAGCTTTATTATAATTCAATAGTGATGCCAAAAATTACATCTAAAATCGAAAACTCGAGTTTACATCACTACAATTCAATCAAATGTGATTAATGATTGACAATCAGCCATTAACAATAAACATTTTGCATCATCGACTGTTGCTAAGCGGCTTTAGTGAATGACTTTGATCATTTGAATGGCATTGCGAATGCAAAGCATCCATATGTTAAACTGGTTTAGTATAAATCATTGCATTAATTATGTCAGTTTAATGTGCAAACTCGTTTACTCGCTCTGATGTGATAATGAGACACTGAGTCATTAATTAGTCTAAACACAGTTCATTAACATTAAATACAGTCAGGTCTAAAGAGAATAAATAAAAAACACACAATGATACTTTTTCAAGTGTTTCTATGCACTTGGACTTGAGTGCACGCCTTTCCCATTTCCAACGCTGCATTTGGGTGCTGTGTATGTGTATGTGTGTGTGTGTGTGTGTGTGCCAGATTCTCGCAACGCAATCTTTTCAATCACACTCTCGAAAACGATGCCAAACATCCGCCGTGTTAACATAAATAAATTTGTAAAAATAAAAAATGTATTATTTTGTACATTTATTATTTGTTCTTTCTTAATTTTTTTGTGCATTTAAACCAAATTAAAAACAATGCAAATTAATGTCAACATGCGGCATTTAACATTAGAAGTCAAGCAGCTGCATGTTGCAACAAGTAACAAAAAACAGGCAACAAGTGCAACTATCAGCTAAAAACATCAAAAGCGTTGCACATGCAACAACTAAAAGAGGCAAAAAAAAGACAGAAACTGACATCGCTTGTTGCAATTAGTCAAATTTACCCGCCAGCAACAACAACACAGCAAAAAAAAACAACAAATGATGAATTTCATTATGTGATTTGCTAATGTGACGCTGCCGCTGTCGCTGTCGCTGCCAACGCAGCTGCTGTAACGGCCAAGAGCGCAACGACGACAGCGACGCTTAAATGAGGGCCGCCCACGTCAGCGTCGAACGTTGAGCAACGAGTGCAATGCACGACGCGCTGATGCCAACAACTAAAAACGGCAAATAAAACCCAATGAGATAGAGAAACGAAGAAGAAGAGAGGCAACGGACGGCAACAACAACAACAACAACAACAAATTGAAACAAATGTACAGGCAATTGTTGTTGTAAAACAAAATGAAATTGTTACGCGCATTACATGACTGCGCTGTCGACGTCGACATCGACGTCGCTGTCTGATAATAGCAAAAAACAACAAAAAGCCGGCGACGTCGAACAACGCCACGGCCCAATGACAAAAAGTGTGCGATAGGTCGGTGTTGTTGTTCCTATTTGTTTCTCTCTGTTTTTTTTTTGAATGTTTTGTTTCTCTGCTTTTGTCGTGGCAGAAGCAAAGAGTAATAAAGGGTATATGCAGTTTGTGTACATATCGATAGGCAGCGAATAATTACATGTGTTATCGATACCGAGTTTAATTTATTTGTGGAGCGATTTTAATAGCAGAAATATTCAATTTAAATGTATGATAATAATATAAAAAAAAAGAAAATTATTAATTAAATTATTTAATTATTCAGTTGCTTTTGAAAGTCTTGTTAAAATGTCAAAATATTTATTGTCAAATTTGGAAAAATTTCAAATTTTTAAAAATAAATTTTATATTAAATTTTAATTGATGTATAAAAATATATTTACAAATAATTAATCGGAGGTGCCACAGAATTCGCTTTCACTTGAATTTCATTTAAATTTCATATAAATTCCAGTGAAATTCAAGCGAAAGCGATTTCTGTGGCACCCTTGAATATTTCAATAAATTTATGGCTTCGAAAACGGAATGTTTGATCTTTAAAGTAGAGATTCTAGAGACTTGTCGAACACACCTGAGTGTATAGTTTTTATTAGGAAGGGTATTGGCACTTTCGTAGCATTCAATTGGACTTTTTGTTCGCTTTTTTTTTGTCTTTGTTCGCATTGTGTTTTGTTTCAACTGCTGCTAATTGTTTGCATTTGACTGCTGCCACTGCAACTACAACTACAACTACAACTACAGCTGCTGCTGCTGTTGCTGCCTGCAATTTGCATGTGTCGCGAGTTTATTGACCGCGGCGTGGGCAGCAAAACTATTTATAGATAAGAAAATGTGGCAAGAGTGCCAAGAAACGTTGCGCAAGCAACGAACGCGTGACGGATGGAGGAAAACTCAATTGCCATTCTCTGTGTGTGTGTAAAAAGAGAGAGAGAAAGAGAGGAGTAAACGCAATTATTGGGATGGCATTTTATTTAATATTGACCAGCAACAAGTTGGCGAGATGTTGTTGTTGTTGTTGTTGTTGTTGCTGTTGCTGTTGCTGTTGCTAACCCAACCCACCGGATGTTGAGCTTGCCCCTTGCTGCAATCATAGCGCAAATGAAGCAAACATTTGCTGTTAACAACTTAATGCGCTCGATGGCGTCGCCCCGCTGATTATGTGCCTCAATCAACAGCAACAACAACACCAACATAAGCAACAGCAACAACTTGGACTGCACTTCATAATTTTTGCTATCTGAGCTGTTGTCGCGCTCGCTTTTTATTTCACTTTTAATGCAATTAACTTGGCACTTGTCTGACTATCTGTCTAACTGGCTGACTCTCTGTCTATCCGTCTGTCTGTCTGTCTGTCCGTCTCTGTCTGCCTCTGTCTCCAGACGTTGCCGTCTTTGTCATTGTCGCCGTTGGTCGTGTTTTCAACCTGTAAGTGGAGTGAAGTGGGTTTTTGCCTCAACTCGAGTTAGTTTGCTTTATGGCCAGCTAATGCTGTTTTTATCTGTTTTTCTTGGCCAAGATTTATTTTATTGTTATTGGAAAAGCCGCTCGGCAAATGCACACACACTCACACACACACACACGAATTCTTGTGTGTGTGCGTGTTGAAAGTTTCAATAAAAGTTGGCAGCAGCCGTGGGCCAAAGTCAGCCCCAATGTGGAATCTAATGTTGCTTCAACTCGGATGTGAATGTGGATAAATGCGAGTATAGATGGCTACATATGTGAATGAATGTGCTCTCCGCCTCAGTCTCAGCCTCAGCCTCGGTCTGTTTGTCTTATTAATACACCATTAAAGCGTGATTAATGTTGTTTACTTCGCTTGAAGTTATTAGCTAAATGTGTTAATTATGAGTGCCGATTAGTTAGCTGGAAATGATTGTTAAAAGCAGATGAACCCAAAGAGAGAGAAAGATTACGATTATTAAATAATATTTTCAATTGTCTTATTCATTACAGACTGCATTCAAATGAATCACTTAACACCTTCACAAACTATTCATAAATAACAAAAACACGTCCTTCAGTTTTTTATTGTTTTTGCATTGAAAATTACAAATTGTTGATTTTTTCTATATATTTATTTTTATTTTATTTCACACCAAACATTTAAAATATGTTTGCCAATTGTCTGAAGTGGGCAGGTTGGAGTTGCAGTGGGAGTCGATTTGAAACTGAGACGGACGAGGGGCGAGGGTAAAGTTAGTGGCCCGTTCATGGTAATGACCGCAGATGGTGTCCATGACAAAAATGCATAAATAACAAACGACAAAAAGGCAAACAGTTAACGAGACGACGACAAACACAAACAAACGACTTGAGCAAACAAACGAGCGCCAAAACGTGTCAAAAATCATTTAAATAACTAATTTTAAATGCAAAAACTTTTGCAAAAACCATAAAGAAGCTACTAAAAATGCATGTTTAAAAATTTAAAAATAAGCTTTTGTTTTAACTAAAAACTGCAAGCATAAATTAAAAAACTTGTATGTGAATATGGCTGCATTTCAAGCTTTTATGTTTATAATAGAAATAGAGTAATTAATTTATGTTTAGTTTATGCAAAACTGCTTCTAAAATGTCAGAAAAATAAGTATTTAAATGCAGGATAATAATTTAAAAAATATTTATGCAAATAGTTTCTGAATCAATAAAGGGCAATGATATTTCAAAGCACTTCAAATGCTTTAAAAATGTTGCATAAAATCTATAATAATTGTTGCAGAAAATTCTTTATATTTTCTGAATAATTTAAAACTATTTTTCGAACTTTTTAAAATGATTTACATTTTCTAACTTTTATAGTTGAATCGTTAAGTTAGTTGGCTCCTAAATTCAGTGTAGAAAACCCAACGACTAAGTTGTGGATGTGATTTCCATAGAATTGCATAGCTAACAAATTCCAAGTGATATCACGACCAACTGAATGACATGGGTGACACCTCAAGCCATTGCAGGTAACGTACAAGTATTCGGTGTGTGTTGTGTGTACTTGAAAACTTGCAAATGTCAGGCTGAAAATAATTGCTATTGCCATTGCTCCATATGTGGATGAGATGTGTGAAGGGGTTGGTGGAGTGGGCGGTGGGCGGTGGGTGTGGCAATGACTATTAGTGCTGCATAATTACAGGCGCTGTGCAACGATGATGACAAATGACAAACGACGACAAGTTTTGGGCCGTAATTTGACCTTAATGAGGCGCCTTTAATTCAATTTAATTACCACCTGTCTGGCTATGTGTGGCATGTGTGTGTGTTCTCTCTCTCTCTCTCTCACTCTGTGTCTGTCTCTTCAATTAACACCTTTGTGCATAGACATAAATGCAAGTTTATGTTTATTGTACATTCAATACACACTCACAAACAGCTGCTGTCGAGTTTCGTTTTGTGTTTTTGCTTTTGTGCATAATTTGTCGTCGTCACGCATAAAACTTAACTACTCGGTTGACCCTCGCACCCACAACGCGTAGCATTAGACAGACACAGTGGGTCAATGTCAGCAAATGTCGCTCATCTCTAATTTAGACATTCCGCCAATTTATGCGACGCCGCCAATAAACATGTTTGCCAGTTGCAATTTTATTAGCCAAGTTGATTGCTGGCTGCTGCTGCTGCTGTCAATTTATGTTTGTGCCACAGACCAGACTAGAACAAACACACAAACACACAAAAATGTTTACGATGCCTGTTGGCCCAGGTTGTATGTAGTCCCAGCATACTAACTTACTTGTTGCCAATCTATTAGCCAGATCAGCGAAGCCAGCCACAACTCTGTTTTCGGCCAGCTGGCTAAATGGCCAACGGACTCTCTCTGTCTATGGAGTTGTGTCTATCTTCTGCACCATCGACTTTTGGCCATATGTGTGTAAGCTTTAAGCATTTGTCAAATTGATTGCGAAATAAATTGTCGTTTTATTCGCTTTGACTGTTGCAATTGCCTTTTGGCCAAATTATAGAGACGACGCTGCGTCGTTGCGTCGTTGCGACGTCTTCTCGTGTCTTGGCCGTGTGTGGTGCATTGTCCAAAAAGATGATGCATGCACCTCCTTAGCGCTGTCTTACGGTTATCCGCATAATTTAATACTAAATTATAGACTTTGCAATTCAAAAAATACACACAATAGAAGAGTTTCTCCATTTGCATTTGACAGTTGTTGTTGTACGTGATTGCTTTGTTTGGCTTAAAGGAGACGCCATCTATTTAATTATAAATAATCACTTAATATGATCAAGAATGTGTATGATTAAGAGTATCTTTATCTTGTATTTAACTTATTTAATTTAAAAGGTTGTTTAATACTTAAGTCTTCATATTCGAGTTGAGAATTATAAATTGCCATTTCTTGTTGTTACATCTTTAGATGCGTAGATATAGTTAGATAGATAGATAGATATTTTGATATACAAATATTAAGTTATATAGAGATAAGTTAGATCAATGAAGAAATAAATGACAGACAGATAGATATGTAAATATATACAAAAGATACTTTATGCCTGTTAAAAGCTAATTGAATTGTGCTTTCATCTCAATAATAAATCACTGAACTAATCTTAACTTTGTCTACATTTTATTTATTGCAGGTATGTAAACTTTGTACACTTCCTAGTACTCGCTTTTAAATGAATCATCAACCGCAAGCCGTGAGTATTCACACAACAAACCGCAAATGCTATCAAACTTTGATACATGTATGAACGATATACATATATATAAGTCTCTATATAAAATACCAGATAAGTATATGTACATATTACCTTGATATATTCAGAGCTTGTTTTGCTTTTGACTCTGTTGTTGTTGTTGTTGTTGTTACCCCCACATTGACTTGAGTCTTCTGTCTGGCATCTCGCATCTGTGGCAATTTGCATAATAAGCGCACAGCTGTTAATTAATAACGGTAACGGGTCAGCTGGCCAATAATATAAACAACAACAACATGAAAATAAAGCTGCTTCGGCATAAGATCAAAAGCTGATGATTAAAAACGACGCGAACGACTTTAAAAATCAAGATCACAAATTTCAGGCTTACAACTATGTTTTATGATAGATACATAGATACTTTATACCCTACTAGCAATCAGGTAGGTGTATGTATGCATGTGTGTGTGTGTGATCAATTTGTTGAATGCTCTTTCGAGTGGGCGTTGCTTTATATTATTATGAACCGAGCCGAGGGCATTTCCGCTATATTCGAATTCAGTTTCGAGCTCAGCTTGTGAATTTGTGCCCCTTTTTTGCATAACATTTTTGCAGGCACTGTGTTAAATCAATTAAGAAATCATAGACACGGCCACGCCCCCTCATCCTTCGTCAATTGACGCCGACGCAGCGTCAACGGCAATTTTCGAGTTTGCGGCGCCACCAACGCGCAGCAATTGCAACCGAAAAAAATACTACAAAAAAGAGATAAAAAAAAACGTTGAATGTTGCAACTGCACGTTGCACTAACAGACACAATACAAATACATTGTACAACATTTCGGAGTCGAGTTTTGGTGTTGTAAATATTGTACAAAGTAGTCTGAAGGGGAGTGCCAATTGTTGTTGTTGTTGTTGTTGCAGATTTAGCTGCTAAAATTGATTTGTTGTGGCAATAAAAGCGAACGTTCAATCAAGCATGCCACAATCTGCCCAACAGATCTACAGCCAACTCTCTCGCTCTCTCTCTCCTTCTTTCTCTCTCTCTCTCTGTTTGCTGCCACTCAAACGAGATGCGGCGAATAGATAAGAGAAAGAAGGCAGAAATATTTGCAACAGCAATTTGCACTTAAAATTGTACATAAATAAATTCAAAGTACTAATAAATAGTTAACCAAAATCGAAGTTGTTGCTGTTGCCATGCCACATGTTGCTGCAACATATGCTTAGGCATGCTCAAATAAAAAAAAGTGCATCCAATTGACGGCGTGTGTCATAGCTAATGCTCCATCTCTCTCGCGCTCTCTCTCTCTCTTTCTCTCACACTCATACCGAGGGGAGTACGTGCCAAACGGCACAGCAAACGTCGCCAAAAGCAACAGCAACATCAACTAAATGAGCGCCATTTGCTGCCTCTGTCGCTGCCTCTGTCGACGTCGCTGCTGGCGTCGGCTGTTGTCGTTTGGCCGCCATCGCAATCTAATGTCAGATAGTTTTGCGGTCGCTAACCCGCCTCACTGCGCCGTTTGTTGCATGTGTGTGTGTGAGTGTGTGGAAAATGTGAAAAATAGAAATAGCACAACGCGACACACACATATACGCACACACACACACATGCGCAAACATTTTGCAATTAGTTTGTGCGCTGATGATGAATGCAAATTAAGAAAATAAAATGAAAGAGAGAAAGAGAAGCTTAAAAACAAAAACGAACCACGACTGCTAAATGCTCTCAGTAGATTTTCAATGTGCTTAACATTTAAATATGAAATAATTAATAATTTAAAAATAAGTATGAAATTTAGTCAAGTAAAAACTCAAATCAGTTTATTATTTTTTTTTACTTTTAAGAATACTGTAATCAATGGTTTACTTTTTTTTTTTTAAATTTATTTAGGATTCATAAACATGATTAATAAATATGAAGAAAAAAAAAATACAGTCAAACTTGCCTAACTCGAATTAACCATTATCCAAAGAAACGGTTCGAGTTATTCAACTTATAGAATTTTATTTCTTAAGTTTATTAATTTGACTGCCAATCATTTAGCTCGAGTTAGAGAGAAATTCGAGTTATAGAAGTTCGAGTTATGGAAGTTCAACTGTATGTTCAGAAAAGGTTTTTCCAAAATAAATTGTGTAAATTTTGATATTCAAACTGTAATAATCTACAATTTCTAATGCAATTGACTATCCAAAGCAAAGCGCCTCACATTAGTGTAGGGTATAGAAAGTCATACAGCTTAAAGCTGAAAGAGATACACTTAATCTTAATCTAGCATTTAAGGCTCAACCTGAGTTTAGAAGCAAGCTTGAAGATTGTGGCAAGAATGAGCAATTTGTGTGCATAAGTGTGTGTCTCTGTGTGTGTGTGTGTGTGTGCCATAAAACGCCAACAACTGTTGACATCTGCCACACGCTGTCCAGCTGGTATTGTTGTTGTTGCTGCTGCTGTTGTTGTTTCATCTGTCAATCAAACTTCAGCGTCTTCCACAATTATCCATTCTAATGACAAACGCAATGCAATGTTTGTTTAAAAGCAACAACAACAGCAACAAAAGATGGCTGCCACATGTTTTAGTTTGACAGAATGCCAAGTGAACTGCGTGGCAACATATGCAGAAGTTGCCCCAAAGACAGGCTAAAGCACTTAAATATATACTAAAAATGTAATTCCAAAAAAAAAACTAAGAACAAAATAAGAAAAAAGACAAACACACACACACACACAGTCCAAAAGATGTCAGGCCACAAATTTTGCGATTGCCTAATGTTTGGGCAAGTTGTTGTTGTTGTTGTTATTTGGAAATTATTGCGATTGCGACAGCTTTGTATATGTGTATATATATTTATGTGTGTGTGTGTGTGTGTGTCTGTGTGTGTGGGCAACATTGTTGCTGAGAAAATACTTAAAATGCCAACAGAGCGCCATAAAAATGGCAGCAACAACAGCAAACAACAATCAGCCAGAAACCACAACAACAACAACTAAAAAAATGCTTGAAACACTTTCAGTTTCTCAGCAGCTCTAAATTTTTATTACTTTCGCTGTTGTTGTTGCTGTTGTTGCTGCTGGCAACGTTGTCGTCGTGTTTCTGTTTCTGTCTCTGCTCTGCCTACACTAACCTATGACAATAATTAGCAAAGCAAACAGCAAAAATAGCAACAACAACAAAGCCAGAATAAAATAAACATGCAAAAAATGTTATCTGTGCTTTGCTGCTGCTGCTGCTGCTGCTGCTGTTGTTGCTGTTGTTGCTAACGAATTGAATTCGACGCAATTAGCACAGAGCTTTGCACCTCTCACTCTCACAATGGCGCTCTCTTCGCTCCTCCTCTACTCTCACTCTCGCTCTCATTTAGCGTAATTCGCGACCAGCCGAAAAGTAGACAATGCTTTTGTCAGCATTTATCAGATTGCAATCAATTGATTAGGCAAAACTTTAATCTGATAAAATCATGAAAATTAATTTAAATATAATATTAAGTAGAAACACAATTTTAGTTATAATTTTTTAATGTTGTTTTTACACTTTTTTAAAGACAAATTATGTGAATTCTAATGAGTATAAAATATTTAATATGAGTTATTTTTTATTTTTAATATTAAAATTGATTATTTTTATTTTTATATTTTTTCAAATTTGTTTATATTATGACCAATTTTATTTAGCTTTTATAGCTATTTAATATTTATAAAAAATATCCTCAAATTATTGCTGTCTAAAATTTCTTGCAGTTATTTAATTGCCTCAAATTTCTCGGCATTCATTGACTTGTTAGCCAAGTTATGCTGCCAGTTGGCAACATTTGCACCGTTGACTGGGTAAACGGTTTGTTTGACTTAACAATGCAGACAAATTTACTTATGTACAACTCACACACACACACACACACTCACAATAGCGTTTATAGCTGGCAATTGACTAGACAATTTCTATTAAAGGCAGTTGATCAAATTACCAGCCTCCTTCTCCCCTTCTCCCCCTTTTTGACTGCAACTCCTGCTGCCGTTGTCTGTTGTGCAACCGTGCCCCCAGGGGGTCAACACCAGCCATTTGTGGCAAGTATAAACGGTCTGCATGGTCGGCATAACACCCACGACTGATTATGGCCAATAACTTAGCGGTTCACTTTGGCTGTTAACGGCGCGAACCGCGCGTATGCGTAATAATTTAGCCAACAGCTCGAATTGGCCCACATGTTGCGCCAATTAATAATTGCATCTATCAGATAAGACGATCGCTTATTGCAGCTGCTTATCGCGCGTGCTACCACAGCTTGCCACAGCTGCCGCATGCAACAGACAACAGTCAACAGTCCACAGTCAACCAGACCAGCAAATTGTTCAACGCCCCTTGGTGGAAAAACTTAACATTAACAATGCTGCTGCTGTTTCTATTGTTGTTGTTGTTGTTGCTGTTGTTGCAATTGCAGTGCAACAACTCAATTAAGTACTTGCAACTGTTGCTGCTGGTCATGATCGTGTTTTATCACTCGCTGCCAATCGTCGCCCATTTCCTTGTATCGAAGCTGCCACAAGATTTGTCACGCTTCCACAAACTGCCTGCCTGCCTCTTCCCTCTCCCTCACTCCTCTGCCTTCTCCTTCTCACTCCGCCCACCGCCCACTGCTTAGTTGCAGTGTATTCCATGTGGCGTGGCACGAACTGCAGTTGCAAATTTCGTTTTCATTAAATTTGCCTGTTTCACTTGGCTCATAAAAAAAGCGCCTAAAAATAACATTTAAAAACTTGGCAAGGCAACAACAAGAAAAACCCCGCGCAGTCTGCTTCAAAACTTCCACTTCAATCATCTTGTGATTGCGAGTGTGAGTGAGTGTGTGAGTGTGTGTGTGAGTGTGTGTGTATATTCATGTTCATGTTGGCTGCCTTTGATTCATTCATAAGAGAATCTCGTTATACTCTGTAAGCAGTGAGTTGATGGGTATACTCGTTTAATTACTTGAGATACAAGCAGCAATACAAAAAATATATACAGTCGAACTTCCCTAACTCGAATCACCATTATCCAAGAAAAAAGTTCGAGTTAGGGAGACTTCGAGTTAGGGAATTTTTTTTTTTAGTTTTTTAAAAGAAACTACAAATGCATTCAATCATAAATACATTTCAAATTGCAAATTTTTCTTGCTATTTTCAACAAAAAAGGATTTCAGTTTGTTCAAGGCCTGTTATTATTCTCAAAAATTGGTTTCTTCGGTTTTTTGCTGTATCCAGAAGAAGTTCTCGATTCAAATGTCATAATAATTAATATTTCATTTTTTAATATAGTGAAAAATGTTTTTGCTGAGATACCACAATTTTCAGCAACTTTAATTTATTTGGTCTACTTTCAAATTCCTTAACTACTAATAAGTTTGAATATTTCTTTAAACATTTTTAAACATTTTAGTACACAGATGCGCTGACAAAGAAGTACATTTCGAACATCTTTCCTATAGCAATTTCACAAGCCTAAATAATTGTTGATGCAATATTCTATCATATTACATCACCATTTGTTCATGTACATCAATATTACATATCCAAACGAGCCGGTAACAAAAGCATAAAACAGAAACGAAAATAAAATTCAAACTTTATTGGAGATTTTCCCGAAAAATTCGACTTACAGAAGCACGGGCCAATATTTTGGTTCGAGTTACGGAGAAATTCGACTTATGGAAGTTCGAGTTAGGGAAGCAGATTTGTATGAAATTTGCTCAGTAAACGCTATTGCCACTCGATTTTGTTCGAGCTAGAGAAAATTCGAGTTAGGGAAGTTCGAGTTAGGGAAGTTCGACTGTATATTTAAATTTATTTTTAACTAATGAATATATTTTAATTTTAAAAAACAATTTACTAAAATTTAAAATATTACAAAGTAATAAATTAATAAATTCCTTTGTTGCTGAGACTATTTAGAGTTTGAAAATACAGTTCTTTATAAGATTGTGGTTAAAAAAAAAAGGAAAACATGAAGCAAAGGCTGTTCAATTTATTTTAACAATAAAGTTTTATTACTTTTTATTTAATTTCCAACTCATTAAGTTAATTAAAACTGCTAAGCATCGTTCATACTGCAGGGTATCTCTTGAGTATTGCATACCTTCAATGCTGCTGCAGATGCTGTTGATTTTGATGATGACGTTGGCTGGGCAAAAGGGGCTTCGACGACTCTGTCCGGGACGGAGCTCATTTCTGGCAACGATTATGCTGATATTTGAAGTGCCTTTGATGCGCATTTCGTTTTTGGCCATTTCAGAATGTATTTTAAAACTGCGAAACCGACGAACGACGCCGCCTATTGATTTTTACGAGGCAAAGGTAAAGTTCGTTGAACCCTGACAGCCAAAGTGTACCCAACCTGGAAAAAGGTTCAGTCAGTCAGTCCGTCCGTCCGTCCGTCCGTCTGTCTGTCAGTCAGTCAGTCAGCCTGGGTAAATTTGTGTGACCATTAATTTTGGTACAACGACAGCTTGAAGTTAACACCAATTAGTCGCATCCTCTTGACTCTTTTTGCTGCACACACACACAAACATTTGCATTTCATGTCAGCCTTTATTTGATTGCCAAATGTATATTTCTGTCTGTTTTTTAACAGTCAAATCAATGCAACTAACTTGACGACGGTGGAGTGGGAGCAAAGCAAAGTCATTGACCAGAAAATGAAATTAAAGCTTTTCCAATTGGCTTTTTCCCCATATAAGAGTATTGTCTATTGACATTTTCCTATGTAGCTATTTAACTTATTTGACATGGGTCAACTGTGGCCAAAAAAAAGAAAACTGAAATGGAAACGTTTTCCATGCTGCTCAGTTTGTCTGTATTTTGTGGTGTCTGGCGTGTGTCTTGTGTGTGTGTTGTGTGTGTCCTGTGTCCTTCGTGTCCTGTTTGCGCTGGGGGCAGTCCATTATGCTGGCTTATTTGTTTTAATATTCGCTGCTCGTCGTCTGTCTCGCTAGTTTTTGGCCAAGTCCTTTGCATATCCCTCCAGGCTTATCGTTAACAGCACATTAAAGGATTTCAGCTTGTAGCCGTCGGCTCTTTAGAGCATTTTGCTTATTGACTTTTGTTGTTGTTGTTGTTAATGTTGTAGTTGTAGTTGTCGCTGTCATTGTCATTGTCATTGTTGGCTGTTTGACGCCTTATCGTGGCCATTGTCGTCTACAAACAGATTTGCTTAAAGCCTGGTTAGACACACACACACACACTCACACAGCAGTCAAAACAACATGAAACTCGTTCCCAAACATATTTCCTGTCTGTCTGCTTTTGGTCACGTGCTTTCCACGGCCTCTTTTTCACTTCCTGCCACAAAATATATCATGTCTCAAGGTTAAAAACCGAATTTGGAAAAATCGATAAGAGTTGGCTTTAATGTTTTGTCCCGTTCTGTCTGTCTGTCTGTCCGTCGTTCTTCAGTTTGATTAAACCAATCCATCAACTTGACAGTCGCTCGGCAATTCAATCAAAAATTTGCCATGGCATGCACAAAAACAATTGAGGCAAGTCTGCTGCCTCCTAGTCTTCTAGTGTTCTAGGTACTACCTTTTAGCCTCTCCACTTGAGAGTGTCACTTGAGCAGACTCCATGCACCTTTCTCCTGGTTCACTTGATGTGTCCTGGACACGCCCCAATTGTGTTTTTGGCATTGTCTAACGCATTGTCGCTGACAGCATCTCAACAGAGAAGGACAGAGCAGGACGGGAGGAGAGGACAACGTCGACACTTGTCTCGTCCTAGAGATCTCGACGTGAATATTTTAATGTGCTCCTCGAGAGCACAACGTCGTCGTTTGTGTTAATGTCACTTGGTAAACTTGGCTAACTTTGGCTGCAGCTCCTACATTCAGCTTGTCCTGCCTCTGCCTCTGCCTCTGCAGTCGACTCGACTCGACTCGAGTCCTGCTCGTTATCTAGCGCCGGCGAACGGCAACGACAGGCGGCAGCATTGATTTAATGACGTTGACGCGACTCCTTTGACTCCTGCTCGACTCTACCTTCCTCCCTTCCCTCCCCTCATCTTGCCACATACTTTATGCTTTATTTATTGATTTAAGTTTGCAATTTCTTTGCAATATCCTTTTTTTCTTCTTTTTTTAAACCCTGTACTGAAAAATTAAAAAAGGTATATTCATTTGGTCGAGTGCAAAATGTGCAAAACAAGCAGAGAGAGTAAAATGTGCATGTAGATTCCACTAAAATCCCAACAGAACGAGACTATGAATTTAGTTTTTAAATTTAATTTTTTAGAAAATTAACGCTGACGATTTTAAATACATTTTTTTGGGTACGAATCTGGACTTAAGAGTTTGCTCATTTGAAATTGCATCATCTTAAAATATTTAAATTAATTTTATACATATATTAGTTTTTAATCTTGTTTTTGTACAGATCACATACTGAGTCTCTCACAGTCGAGTTTACTCAACTGCAGCGCTTTCCACTAGCTTATCCCTGAATCGCATCGACTCTCTCTTTTATTTGTGCAGCGCTTGCAAAATTTATGCGTTGCCTTTGCTATCAGCCAGCCGCCTTCTATCTCCGCTCTGTCCCCGTTTGTCCCCCTCCTCGCTGCGGCTTTGTCCTAAGCATCTTTTAAATAAATAACCAAAAAAAGAAATAATACAAAAGAGAGTGAAAAAAATCAAATAAAGCGCCTCGCGACCGAACGGTGCAATGAACCTGACAAAACAGAACTTAGCTTCAACTTTAACTGCATCTCTTTTGGCCATAGGTTACTTTTATTGTATAGCTTTTTATTGGTTTTTGATTTGTCTTTTTATCTTGTTTTTTTCTGGCTGCTTTTTTGCCGTCTTCTACATTACCAATAAGACGCTTAGTTGGAAATGTAATGCGAGCGTAGATCCCTTGACGGCAAAATTAATTATCGACGAGTGCCGACACGCCTTTCTTCCCTTTCTTTCCTTTCCTTCCTTCCATTCCTGCTGCCTTTTCCTCCTCCTCCTCCTTCTCGATTTTCATTGTTTTGGCTTAAGTTCAGCAAATCGCAGTCATGTTACGCCCTTTGCTTGTTTCTCGTCTGTTGCTTTGAAGTTTTCGCATTTTATTTGTTTCTTACGACTGCATTTGGGTGATGTGTGTGATTGTGTGTGTGTATATAATGAAATTATCTACAATGATAACTCAGCCAGGCAATAAGCAACATGCAGGTCTCCCTCTCTCTCTCTCTCTCTCTTCCTCCCTTTGTCCTTTCTCTTTTTCTCCTTGGCAGCCACTCAATGGCCGCCGTCGAAGCAGGTTCAAAATTCGTCCTTCATTGTGGCAGCCACAAGTTGCTGTCTGTGGTGCCAGAGACTGCAATTTAATTACTCATGTGGTTGCTTTCGGTGCTGTATGTATATGCATGTGTGTGTGTGTGTGTGCTTGCCACAAATGTTATCTAATGAACAACGTTGGCAACAACTACAATCAAATTTGGCCATTTAGGCAACCAGCTGCATTACATTTCGCCAGGGCATACAAATACCTGTGTAGACACTGTACAGTAAAATTTAGCTAATTTGAAATATATTTTGAGAAAGATTTTAAAGGTATTTAAACGTATTTTTTTTTGTAAGTTTAATAATCTTGTGGCATATTTAAGTCTATTTATAATATTCTTTAAAATTTACTTTAATGTTGAATTTAAATAGAGTGTCTACTTGCGAGGCTCTACTGTAGACAGGTCAGTTGGTGCTGACCTTTCAAAGGAACTCGCTTGCGATTTCTACACGTAAAATTCATTAGTTTTATTACCTTTAAACTCTCTCTCTGTCTCTCTCTCTCTCTTTCTCTCTCAATTTGGCAAAATGATAAATTTCAATTTTCATTTATTTCTTTAGCGAGTAAACAGCATACTAGTCCTAATTTGCCATACACAATTTCTAAACGTCTGTTGAACTTTAAACTTGCAAAAAATAAAAAACTTACTTTACACGAAAAACAAAACAAAACAAAAAGTTGTCAACAAAAGGACGCCCGTTAGCAGTTCGCAGGAGGTCGAGGATGTCGAGGAGTAGCAGCAGAAGTGGGAGGATCCTGGGGCGCTGTCCTCGCCTCGTCCTCGTCCTCGGCCATGTGCTTTAAATCATTTTCATTTTCAACAGCTGCTGCTGCTGCTGCTCCTACGGTTGATGTTATCCTTGGTCATTGTCCTGGCGCTGATTTCGCTGACTGGACACTTATCGCACCTTGTTTAGTCAGTTAAACTGTCAGCTCTCTTTTTTTTTCCTACTTTTGTTGAACTTGCCCCGCCGCGGGGCTTGATTAATTGCAATTTGTGCGGCACTTGACTGAAAGTTGTAAGTGTGTTGCGTTCGTTGAGAGTGTCGCTAATTATTAATGTAAATGTTTTCACTTTAAATGGACCTCACACACACACACACAGTCCAACCGGAAAAGAGGGGGGCGTGACTGTCTGGATACGCTTTTGAATGGCCGCTAAACATGCGGCTAATAAGAAGAAAAAGCTGTTAATTATATAGAATATTTATATATATATATTTATATATGTGTGTGTATGGGTGTGACTGTCTGGCAAGTGTCATTATCCTGCGAGTCATATGCAATCCTTAATTAGAAATGCTAATCAGGCTCAACTTGGCAACATTGCGTATACGCCGCGTCTGACACCTTTCAGAGCATTGTGCGATTAGTGGTCTCGATGAGTGCTACAAATGTTCATAGGTGGATATTGTGAATGTGTGTGAGTGTGTGTGAGTGTGTGTGTGACTGTATGTGTGTTCTTTTAGCTAGTAAGCTGCGCTGCTTCGACTTTTATTGGCCTTTAAAACGTCTTGGAGTGCACTGGCTTCACTTTTTGTTGTGTAGCAGCTTTCTCAACTTTCTCCTAGGGGTAAGCTTTTTTAATGTCGTGTTTATTTTGACATTTTCATTATGTGCGTGCTTGTTTGTTGGTTCTGCTTTGCCATTGTCTGTGTCTGTGTCTGTGTCTGCGTCTGGAATCTGGAATCTGTTGTTGCTCATTGTTCTTCCCTTTTTAATTATATTTCATTTTATATATTTCTGCTTTGAAGTGTGGCTGGTAAACTTAGAGCCGAAAATTGTTTAAATGCATTTCACAGTCACAATTTCTGCAAGTTTAACTTGAGCTTGAACTTTCTTCTTTGCCTCCCTTCACAATCTTTAACTTTGGCGGGCAAAAAGTTGGTTTTCTTAATCAAAGTTTTGCCATGAAGTTGCAAGTTGACTTGCAAGTGCAACTCAATGCCCATTTTGGTGGCCATTGTTTTGCTTGAGGTTAGAATTTTCACAGCATTTTCCACTTTTTTTTTGTTTTTTTTTGCTGGCTCTGTAATTAAAATGCAGACAGCCATTTTGCCATTTCAGTTTTGCTTTGCTTTCCGCTTGGCTTTTTGCAATTATAAAGATATGCTCAAGCTGAGTCCTGAGTCGCTCGCCTCTCGCTGATAACAAAAAGAATAAAAATAAATAAAGTAAAAAACATAAGAGACCAATGCTTAAAGAAAGAAAAAGAAAATGTAATTTGGTTCAACTGTGCCCCCAAGGGACTGGCCAAAGGGGCAAACCGAGACCAATTAGTTGACTGTAAAAAAAAAATGAAAATAAAAAATGTAGAAGGGAAAAAGAATTGCAACATTTGCAGTTCTTGCTGTGCAGTTAAACTACATACAGCCTTATCAGCAACAGCAGGCGAGTGATAACAGCGCCTATTGGCACTTTATCAGCTGCTGCAACGCATCCAGAACCTTATTAGTAGTGTGTGGTGTGTGTGGTGTGTGTAAAGTTCATTGATCCGCAACGGCGATAAGACTCGGCCAGCAAGCACAGAGCCCCTATAAAAATAGTCTAGTTTATCACTCATACGCACCGTTCCCGTTCACAGTTGATAAGCGTCGTGCAGCACAGAACAATAATACACATTGTAAAAGCATATATGTACATACATGTATGTGTATGTTTGTTTGTCTAACCGTTAAATCGACGGGGCATTAAGTTAAGTGGAAGAAATTACTGCAAGTTTGTTGTGCCTTCTCTGCTCTGTCATCTTCTCTCTCTTTTGGCCCTGGCCAAATGGCTTACAGCTCGTTTATGGCCGGGCTTAAGTTCCAATCAAAGCAATGTACTGTAACTTCATAAAATGCATGCCACACGCTCTCTCAAACGATAAGAAAATGGAAATAAAAGTCAAAATAATAAAAGAAAAAATCTTTAGCCAAAATGTCGACAAATAGAAAAATAATTAAACAATTAACTTTTATAGTCGCCCTGCAATTTGCACCAGTTTTTCGTGCCACAGCTGCCGTTGTTGCATGGAAATTGGCCATAATAAAACTATTAGTGCCGCCAAATGCATTTAAATTGCTTGCTTAACGAAGGGGGCGTGGCTGCCGCCCCAGCCAGCCACTGGCAAAATGCTCCTCTTCCAGCTGGTCTGTCTGCGTATTTGCATCTGGGTTTTTTTTTTGGCAAATGCCAGGAAAAATGTTAAAATGTGTACAAAAAATAATTGCCAAAGGGAATAACAGTGTTTTTAAAAAATATACAAAATGGTTGCCCGTGGGGCAGTTCAATAAACTTAAAGAAGTAAATTTTTGTAGCATACTTACGGGCGATGTCGAAAAATATTTCGGGTAGATTGCATTTAGAAATTTGTTGTAGTTGCTGCTGCTGACGGCGGCTTTTAGCTTTGGCATTGGCATTGCCAATAAAAGGCCATTATGCTATAGAACATTGAACGCAACGATAAATAAGCAGACTGCTTCAGCAGCAACAACAACAGCAACAAGAACAACTTAAAAGGGCAAATACAATTTATTTGCAAATTGATATTTAAGGGTCAGGCGAAAGCAACGGCAAAGGCAAAGTCAGCGCATAAATAAGGACACAGAATGCCCGACGACAACAACAACAACAACATTTTCTGACTCAAGCTGCTTTGGCTAATGGCAAATGCAAAAAATACCATTGAAAATTGGATTGGGCAAAATAAAAAAGCGAATTAAAATCGACTGAAAGTGAAGGTTTCGTTTGGCTGAAAGGACTCTCTCGAGAGCTGAGAGAGATCAATGCTCAATTGTACATTTAAATGGTCGAATATCCTTGGAGAGATGTTTGTTAACTGAAGCAGATAATAATTTCTGAACAGATATCGCGAGTTCACTGAACCAAAACGCAGCGCGAAATGTGGCACGCGAGGCACGTGGCACAAGCTGCTTATCAAAAATGTTGCGCTCTCAGTGCCTAATGAAGTTATAAGAACGCGTATTGCAGACGCAAAAAAAAAGAAACAAAATAAAAAAATGAAGAAAAACATGCAAAAAAATATCTTGCAATTTTTTTGTTTTTTTTTGTTTTATGTTTTCCTTTGGCAATTGTGTCGCGCATTTGAATTAAGTGCAAATGACACGAGATTGCCAAATGCAGGTGGGGCACATAGAACAAAACGACACGCTTTTAAGCCACTTCGAGTAGCGCTTAAGCCTCCCTCCTCTCAGCCCTTTGTCTTGGCCAAAAGCAGAGTTGGTTCTGTCGGTTCTGTCTGGCATTGGTCTGGTATCTGTTTTGGTTCGTTTCGTTTGTTGCTTGCTTTCTGGGTTGGCACTCCTTTTGCGTGTTTTTCATTGTCTGGCTGCTGGTTTTCTTTTTTTTTTTTTGAATTTATTGAAATGTTTGTTTGTCTGCAACAACCCGCTGCATTGTTGTTTAGCCAAGTCCTCCTGCTATGTGCCACACGAAACGCAGCTGTGTCCTCCTGTGCAGCCTTTTCTTGTTCTCCTCTTTTTATTTTTAAATCATTCTATTGTACTTACTCCTAGCTGGGGATCCTGCTGCGTTTGTTGTCGCAAAATATTATTACTCCATTTCATTTATAAGAGTGCCGCCCGTCCCACGCCCAATTTTAACTCAAACTCCCTACCGCCCATTCGCCCATTCATGGCATTGCTTCATGCTATTTGTACAAACTCTCTCTCTTTCTCTATGGCTTTGCTTCATTCCGCTGTCATACCCAGTACATAAAATTTTAAAAAGAGTGTTGTACTTTTGAAGTATTATAGTCTATGACATATTGGGAATTTGTTTTTACTTCAATGTTATGAATAAAAGAATTTCTGTTAATTTAAAAAAAGCACTTAGGTCGAGCTGTTAAACAAAGCTAAGTTGAATGGATTCTATATTATTCCAATAGCTATATATAAGTTAAACTCCTTCAAATTTTTTCACTTTAATGTTCAAGTGTTACCAGCTGTTACATTTTATGTTAAATTCTTTTCATAGTCTGTTAACTGTAGTATGTTAACTCTAGTCTGTTAACTTTTGTCTGTTAACTCTAGTTTTGTCGTTGCTTTGTAAATCTTACACAAATTATCGGAATACAAAAAAGCTTACATTTGATAGCTTTTTTCCAGGGTATATTCTCGTTGTACTCGTTGTTAGAAAGCTGGCTTCTAAGTTATACTCTTGTTTTTCGTTTTAACTGTTTGGCTTTAGAGCTGCTGTTGCTTTTGCGGGCTTAGGTTGAATTTAAAGCTTATTGTTGTGATGCAGTTGCTCTGTCTGGGCTGGAGGGGATTCGCCTCTGCAGCTGCCACAGGGAGAGGAACAAGGGGAACAAGGAGAAGAAGAAGAAGATAGAGTGCTCTGGTCTGGGCATGTTTGCAATTCCATTTTTATTGTTAGTGTTAGTGTCAGTGTCATATGCCGTCCGCTTGTTCTTGGTCTTGTCATTGGCTTTGAAGGCTGCCAGTTAATCTGCCACTGCCACTTTTAATGTTGTTGTAATTGTTGTGGTTGTTGTTGTTGCTGTTGCTGTTGTTGCAGGTCTAAGGAGGCGCGCAGCTGTCTGAAAGTTGGCAAACTCTTGGTTGCTTGCATGTTATGCTCAGCTGCCTCCTCTGCCACAATATTAAAAGTCATTTGATGTGGCTGCCACTTGGGCAAATTAAGCAGCCTGCTGCCACGCCCACTACATAAAGCCCACCTTGAGTGGCATTTTGTAATTCAGTTTGTTGCAACTTTCTTCAACTTTATTGTCTTTTATTGTCACCCACTCGAAAGCGTTTTCTTTTCCGTCTCCTCCTCCTTGAACTCCTACTCAACCAGGTTGGCAATACAATTTTTCAATTTCCACAAATGACAATCGTCAATTTGAGGCTGATAGTTTTAGTTTTTCCGGGTTTGTCACGCTAAGGGGAGGCGGGATTGTTTTGACAGGCTTAATAATACCATTTGACATCAAATGGCTTCAAAGCGAGGACGCCCACAGTGAAAACTCGCTAAAAAAAAAAAGAAGTTGCACATGACTTTGCCGTAGGCTTTGTGACTTCAATTTCAAATGTGTATTAATGAGGCGTTACAGTCTGTCGCATAAATTATGTCACACCAAAAAAAGCCAACTTAAATATTTAATAACAGTTGGTGGATTCACCTCAGGCAAAGCGAGTCTCATGTTTGCTTACTGTCTGCACAAACACAAACACAGATACAGATACAGATACATGAAAGTATCTAATGGATACACATGAGTATGTAAAGTTCAGAGTCTTTCTTTTGTGTTAACGTAAATAAGTTAAAAAGCATAAAGCCGCTTTATTGCTTTTTAATATAACACAAAGAGAGTCAAGTCTGAAAGGGTCGAATGAAAGAGAAGGACTGAAGAATAACAGAGACAGACAAACACAATCATATTCAACATTTTAGGGATACATTTAAAAAGCGGCTTTAAAACAAAATGAAATTAAATTGCCAAATTAAATTAAATAAATTCTAATAAAACAAAATAATAATTAATGCTCATATCGAATGAAATATCTAATGAAATCAATTGAAAACTTGAATTTAATTTTTGATGCAGACGCAAACGCAATTACATTAAATAAAATCAATAGCAGCTCATTAAACTGCGTTCAAAACGTATAAACAATTAAAATACTTGTTAATGAATGTATTCATGTATGTATGTGAGTATTCGTAAAGTGCTATTCGAACTCATTCATTCATATTCGTATCCAGTCTGAATTGTGTGGCGCCAACGAGCTGAGGAAATGCCTGACTTGGGCTTAATATTTATGGCCATCAAATGGCCGCAGAAAGCGGCAACAGTTTTAATGGATTCAGGCAACTTTTGAGACACTTTTCCGATCCCCTCTCCTCCCTTTTCTCATCCTACTCCCCTCCCCTCCCATGGAAATGCAATTTAATTTAATGTGTTTATGAAAATCGTAGCACTTGGAATCGAATTGAATTGCTCTTCAATCGTCCATTGTCTTGCTGAAAAGGGCGATAGGGGTGTGACCTATGTGTGTGTATGTAATTGTCAGTGTGTGCACGACTAGCAGATACCCTGCACTATTAAGTGTAGCTACCCATTATTATATATAAATGTCTTTTATTTAAGCATTATTAAATTGAAACTAAACTTGCCTCTTACGCTTACAGGGTATCAAAGTGTCTCGACTTTGATTTGTGGCACCGGATTGCGAATGGTTTTCGTTGGTTTTTGTTTTCGTTCTATTTTCTTCTACTCTAATAGCGTGTTGATATTTATGGTCAGAGGGAAATGCTGGCAAAGCTGATTTATGCGCTCAATGTTGGCCAAGGAAATGACAACTGAATAGCTTCATTATCGCCAGTTGTTGTTGTTGTTGTTGTTGCTGGACAACTTTGAGTTAATGCACGAGTTTATTGCACTTCGACTTTTGACTTGCTTTATTTCTCTTCTATTTTATTTATTTCGGCGACTTTTTGCATGCGCCAAAAGTTTCTTGCACTTGACAAACTCCAAGCCAAAACCAAATGAAAAGTTGCCAGAGAATAACAGACAGAAAATACCACAAGCTTTTCATCAACGCACGCGACATTCATAAATTATGAAAATACTGTGTGGCAGTTGCAACAAGTTGTGGCATGTGGCAGAGACAGGGACAGAGACAGAGGGAGGCGCGTTCAATGACCGTTGGTCAGGCAAATTAGTAAATTGTCACGTAGCAAAAGGTTAAAGAAATATTTTATTATTATTATTATCATTATTATGTTGTTGTCAGTTGATGGAATGTGTTGCTGCTGTTGTTGTTGTTCCATTGTAACCAAAGACACGCAATTCCGCACAAACAATCAACTCAATTGCCAGCTAAAACGCTTTCGTTTCTTTTGTTTAATGAGAATGAGAATTTCGCTAAGATATCGCTTACAAACTCCCCCCCTTTCATCCCTTCTCTATTTGCTGCTTCCCTTGCAAGTATGGCCAAAAATGTATGCAAACATTGATTAATCGAGTTTAATGCCACCTCGAGTCGAGTTGATTTTATTGTTACCAAGATTTATGAGACAACCACCTTATGCAGGAGGCAGAAGCAAATAAAGGCGGTGGGTGTGGCCTTCTTGAACTCTGTACAAATATTAATTTGCTGATGAAGAGCATCTACAAGTTCTTGGCAAATATTTGCACAGCATAACAACAAATTCTTCGTGTCTTATTTGTGTGTGTTATGCAAAATTTTAGGCGACTCTGCGAATCTTTCGAGTATTTGTTTTGTACAGACAAAGCGAGTACTTGAAGTTCTAAATGGTTTTACTGCTTAGTGACTTATTAAAAGTGCATTAAACTTGTGATGTCTCCAACAGACACAACAGTACACACACACACACTCACACACACGCACACACACACACAGGCATTTCTAGGTACAACACGTAGAATTAAAGTCCCATTGCTGCAATTGATTAGGACTACGTGTCCTTTCGCATTTCGTTATCATTATTACTAAATAATTCAGCATGTCTGTGTCGTTATTTGTGTTGCCATCTCTTCAACTCTCTCTCTCTTTTCTTTGTCATTGTGCGGTCACCTGGGCAAACGGCAATTACCTGTGTTGCAAGTTAAATTCAACACACACACATCTCAAACTTTGATTAGTGTCTGCCACAGTTTGTTCAGTGCTTGTGAGTTTTGCCATATTTTGTGCATCCTTCAACACCTTTTGGCACCTTTTGGGCTATTGACTTTGGTAACAGCTCTCTGGCTCTGGCTCTGCTTATTTGACGGCTTTATTAGAAGCCGCCGCTCGCCATATTGATTATCGATTGGGGAATTGAACGAACGTAGTTGCTGCTCTCTCTCTTTCTCTTTCTATATACATGTATGGTTCTGTGTCTGCTTTCAATTTGGCCATCCTGTTAGCCATTTGGCTTAGCCAGCGAGACGCACACACACACACACACACACTGGTTGACTCGACTGCCTGGTTGCCTGAGCACGTTTGGATTTTATGGTTCATTTGTTGGCGCTTAGACGCCGTCGTCCTGTTTTAGCCACAAACACACACACACACACACACATGCATGCACGCAGACACAACCACATATAGACAAGTTTATATTGAAATTTTAGCCCAGCACCTTGGCATTGTTATAGTTCCATCTATCTCTCCATATCTCTCCATAAATTTGATTACATTTTTATGCTTCCAATCCAAAAGGGTATAGAAGTATTATAACTTTTGGACAATGTAAGCAAGCAGGGCTTCTTTAATATAAAAATATAAAATTTGTACAGGAATCATAGTTAAGATACAGACTTCACTATATGTTTTACTCTGCTTTTAAATCAGGTTGATTTTATGTTATACATAGTAATTTACTAGAAATAAAAGTAATTTTTGTAACTATTTGTATCTTTTTTTTAGCTTAATGATATAGAAACATGTTTTTATATATAAAAACTATTTTTATTTTTAATTTTTAAATTAAAAAAATGTATCTCTTTTACAATATTTTAACAATATTAAATAAAAAAGTGTTCTCTGTATTATAAAATATATTTTATTAATAGTTAAGACTACTGCAAGTATATAACATATAAATCATACCAATAGATTCATGTTTTATTTGTTTACTTTTAGTTTTTAACTTTAAACTGACTGCTCTCGAGTTGTATCTAATTCTCATCAAATTTTCCTGTTGTTATTTTGCAGATTGAGGACGAGGGCAATCATGGCAACGACGAGACACGCCTCTTCATCCTCTCCTCCCTCGCCCAGTCGCAGATGAGTCGCGTTCAGTGCATTTTGTGTGAGGAGCCGTTGCTGGTTTTCGATCGCTATCCGTTGGTCGATGGCTCCTTCTTTCTCAGTCCCAAGCAGCATTCCAGCGGCTGCATTGAGGTAAGTTGAATCGTAGTTCATCATTAATAAATGTCAAATGTTGGCTTGTGACACCCACGTGTCTGTTGCACGCCGCTTTCACAACGCCCACGTGCCACAAGAACTTTCCAGCTGCAATTGCAATTAGCCTCAGATGCGAATGTTGTTGCAAATTTGCCCAAAAAGAAAAAGAAAGAAAACTGAGTGCCAAGCGAGGCATAAGTCACAGTTTGTCCGAGTCTATATCTCTTTCTCGTCCTCTCTTCTCTGAAGGCATAACTGCACAAATTATGGGAAATTGTGCAAGTTGGCAAAAGGCAGTGGGGGGGGGGGGAAGTAAAGGAAAGGCGCACCTCTAGCTTGCAATTTATGACCCATTTAAGTCAGCATAATTACGGCAGCGCCTAATAAACTGCCAGAGTTGCCAGAGTTGCAATGCAGTTGCAACGCTGCAAGCAGCCCACGTGCAACCTACGTATTTGCTTACCTCCTCAACCCAACTCGGCTCTGCCTCAGTTGCCTGCCAGTGTTGACTGAATTTCAAGGGCTAAAATAGCCAAATTTACAAAAAATAATGTATAGCTAAAAAAATACTATATCTGTTTCTTTGCTAGCAAAGAAAATATAATGATATTTCTAATATTTCTCCGATAGTATTGACGACATAAATAGTGTCTCTATATTTGTCTGACTTCGAAATTATTTTTGAATCATTTCTGTAAATCTTTAAAAACTTATGTTACTATATTCAGTATGTCTCTGTACTATAAATTGTTAAATTTGTTTGTTTATTCTTCGAGATACACCAATCTATGAAATACACTGTTTGTTTGCTCAAAATTTTTTTTCGCTTGATAATATTCCAATGTTCTTTTCAAATTATTGAAGTTATCTGGCAATCCAAAAAAAAAAATTTATAAAGTAAGGTAATTTTTTAAAATAACCAAAATTTCAACTGAGCTTTTGTTCAAAATGACTTGTTTTTGCATTTAAAAAAAGCAGCGAAGTCTAGCTAAACTGGGCAACACTGTCAGTGGTGTCTCCGCTTCCCCCCCCCAAGCTTTTTGTTATGCCTCGCTTGACTCGGTCTGACATGGCATGGGATGGCGCCTGTCCCCGCATCCTTGTTGTCCCCCTTTGGCTTGTTTGCGCTTTAATTTAAACCTGGATTTATAATTCATTGCCTGTGCTGTGTCCGTGTCTGTGTCTGTGTCGGGGCCTTGCCTGGGTCTGGCTCTGGCTCTGGGTCTCCATTCTGGCCATGGCCAATGCCAATGCCACTGCCACTGTCAGGGACTGCGTCTCGTGGGCGTTTGCTATGCATTTTGCATTTTATTTGAAATTATTATGTCGCGTCGCTTGCACTCTTTGAAAGCCCTTTTCATACGCAGAGAATTACTCGAATAGAGAGAAAAGGAGAGTATAAGAAAAGTAGCAGCAACAAGAGGGAAACGATACGAATGCCGGGTAGAAAGTTGCATGAAATCATTTTTCATTGTTGTGACAATGAATTATGCGACTGCTTGGTTTATACCTACCAGCCACTTCCTGCCTCCCCCTTGCCTCCCCCTTGTAAAAGTCCCGCCCCTATTTAATACACGCTTTCGCCTTTACCATTGCAGGTCAAATACGAGGGACGCATGCTCTACTTGACCTGTGTCTGCATGAGCTGCCTGGACGGCACCTCCAGCAGTCGCGTCATCAGCTGCAGGTAAATCCCCCTTATAGCCCTTACAGCCAGACCACCAAGGGTTTGACTTAATCCCCCATACGAATACCTATAACAATTTGCATTTACTTTCATTTAATCCAGATTCTGCAATGAGCCCTGGGATGGCTCCAGTCTGGTTCTGGGCACCATGTATGCCTACGACATCTTTGCGGCCATGCCTTGCTGTGCCGAGCGATACAAGGTAAGTTCTATTTAAAGCCATTTGAACTCTACTTAATTGTAAAGTTCATTTAAAGCTGAAATCAAATTAATACTTACTTGACGAAATGAAAGCCCAAGTTTAAGTCAATTTTGATTCTTAAGCTACATTAAAGCGCAACTGATTGTGAGAACTTTGCAAGCACATTGAAAACTGCTTAATTTTAAAGTTCATTCAAAATCTAAAGCTCAAGTAAAGTTATACTTCATAAAAATCCAAACAAATTGAAAGCTTTGAACATTGAAAGCTGCTTAACTGCTGCAACTAATTTATACTTGATGAACTTTCAAAGTTGCTTACTTAAAGCTCAAAGCTTAGACTATTCATACTTGATTAGCTTTCCAAGTTTCAAATCTGCAGCTTTTCAATTAATTTCTTTTCCTCTGTTCTGCAGTGCAATAATTGCTTCAAGATGCTGATGCATCCACAGCAACGGCTGAACTTCTACAGTGATTACTCGCATGGTGTCACCTGCCCCTATTGCAACACGCAGGACACGCACTTTGTGAAGCCGCTGAGCTACTGCTACGCCAAGAGCAACGCGACGCGGCTGCAGGCGATCGCATAACATGAGGCCCCGTTGGAGTCGCCAACAGCGGTCACAGGCACAGGTGCAACAGTCGCCAGTGTCGCCGCCAACAACGGTGCTCCAACGGCCTCCAAGCAGCCGCTCTTCAATGCGGCCATCGATTATTCGGCCCCTCTGCAGCAGCAAATCAATCCCGATCTAATTGGCGCTCATCCGCATGCCCAGCAGCATCAGCAGGTAAGGCAGCAACCGCAGCAGCAACAGCAGCAGCAGCAACCGCAACAGCAGCAGCAACCATCACAGCAGCAACCATCACAGCAGCAGCAGTCGACAATTGCTGTCGTCAATCAACCAGCAGCAGTTGCTGCAACTACGCAACGTGCAAATGAGGCTGCCTATTTGGTGTCTGCAGCAGCTGCTCGTGCTGTCAGCTACCAACAACAACAACAACAGCAACAGCAGCAACAACAACAGCAGCAGCAGCAACAACAACAGCAGCAACATAAGCTGACCTTTACAAACAGCCTAATGGCCATGGCGGATGTAATGAGCAAGTTTCAGCAACAACAACAACAGCAGCAGCAACAACAACAACAGCCACACAAGCAACTGGGCCATTTGAACCTTGGCCATGATTCCAACGGCCTTTTAATGAGCAACATTAACAGCAACAACGGCAACGGCAGTATTAGTAACTTATTAATTAGCAATAATTCACACAACAACAGCAGCAACATCAGCAACATGAACAGCGGCAACAAATTGAACACCGCCTGGTCGTCCCAATCAATGGTGGGTCAGGCCCAGGCCGAGGCCATATCGGCATTGTGGGGCTGCGGCAGCAATGCCTCAACCACCGGCTCCACCAGCGGCTGCTCATCGGGCAGCGGCTCCCAGCCATCGCTGAGTCCGACCAGCAGCCACAGCAAGGAGTTGCTCTGGGCCCAGACCTCGCCCAACAATTGCGCCCAGCTCAGGGAGAATTTCTATGCGGCCAAGGAGCAATTGCCACATGCGGCATCGCCAACAGCATCGTTGACCAGCTCATCGGGTGCCTCCTCAACTGGTGGCGGTGGTGGCGGTGGTGGCAACGGCAACGGCAACTGGGGCAATGCGAATGCGAATGCGAATGCTGCTGCACATTATGCCAAGCTCAGTGCTGCACAAAATATCTGGGAGTTGCCGTCAACCAACAACAGCAACAGCAACAACATTAGCAACAACATCAGCAACAACAACAGTCACAATGCAGCTTCACTCGCCCACGACATGTTCAGCGATCTCTTGTGCAATTTGCACATTAGCCAGGATGGCATTGGCCAGGCTAACAAGGTGGATGCCAGCTCCAGCTCAGATGTTAGCTCCAACTCATCCTCATCGGCTGGCGAGCTGCTTGAGGTGGCCAACATCTGGCGTCACAGCATCAATGCATCACGCCAGCAGCAACAAATGTTCGAGGAGCAAACCGCAACTGGAGGTGCCCCCTGCATGCAGCTCTTCAATGATTATTTAAACATGAACTAAACTAAACTCCAAATGGCGAATGTTACTCTAGCAAAATTTAAAAATCAGAATTTAACAGAATAACAATTACAGTAACAGTAACATTAACATAAACATTAACATTAACAGTAATCGAAGCAGTAGAAAAAGCACCAGCAGCAGGCAAAGCAAATTTCCAACTATTTTTAGAAATATATCCAAAAAACAGAAAATTCAACTGTTGCTGCCTGTGTGTGTGTAATTTTAAATTGATAAACGGAAAAGCGATTTTACTAAAAGCGTAAAGCATTTGAAACATAATGATAACGACACACTTCATATAAAACAATTTATCTTGTTACTTTTGTTGAGTTTAATCATTTTTTACATATTACAAAAAACAAAACAAGCAAAAAACAAAAAAAAAAAAGAAACAAACTTAAATGAAAGCAATTTTTAGTTTTATTTTATAAAAACAAAAAAACAACAACTTTTTATATTAAACCAACCAAAAACAAAATCGAAAAGGAAACGGAAACGGAAACGGAAGAAAAACCAAGACAAGAAAATGCGATTTACATCACGCATAGTTTTTGAAGGGTTTCAGTTTTTTTCTTTCTGTATAATTTAGCGAAAATGAGGAAAACTAATTGAAAGCAAAGCATTTTATGTTCGTTGAATGAAATGAAAATTGCTGTGCTGCTCAATAACAACAACAACAAAATATTAATAATAATGGTATATATAAAAAAAATCAATATATATATATATTAATCGAATGTACGACAAAAAGAAAATCACAATTTATAAAACATAAATTTACATACTAAATTAATCGATAAGTTGCACATCTTTACCTAAACGATTGGTAATTATTTCTAGTTTTTAGTAAGCGAATTGGAAAAGCAAAACGCCCCCCACCCCCCCCCCATAAAACACAACAACAAAATCACTTTCTTAAATTCTTTCCAAAGCAAAACCTTCAGCATAAATTTATGAAAAATTGAATATAATTTCAATAGATCGTTAACAATTCGCGGCACATGCAACAAACAGAAATAAGTAAACGTTCCCGCCAGCCACTTTAAGGTATTTGAAAGAAACCCATTGCCAGCCCATCCTATGATATAAGTTTTTTAATAACAACAGCAACAATAACAACAACAACTTTCGGCGCAGCGTGATTATTAATTAGTAAGTTTTAAGTAAGATAGTGAACCCAAATTAGGAATGTACTATGTGTAGATATATAGGCATTTCCTTGTTATTGGCTAGGTTAACATCATCATTTTGTACTATGTATGAGTATATTTAGGTCCCCATCTCTCTCTACCT
The DNA here is from genome assembly GCA_037043435.1 of Drosophila suboccidentalis. Classification (NCBI taxonomy): domain Eukaryota; kingdom Metazoa; phylum Arthropoda; class Insecta; order Diptera; family Drosophilidae; genus Drosophila; species Drosophila suboccidentalis. The sequence goes on along the minus strand of JBAMBK010000291.1, from coordinate 1,042,279 downwards.
CTTTCTCTCTTTCCCTCTATATCTAACAATCTCCATCTCTATCTTTATATATCTGTGTGTCTGTATCTTTAGTAGTATTGTAATAAGGCAAGGCAACTTATCAGAACAGCCGTATGTGATGGATCTCTGTAAAGTGTTTTGTTTGTGTGCTTTGCACTCACACACACAATCACACACACACACACACTCACACGCTATCGATAGGTTTATTAGGTTTAAGCAAGTTTTCTAAATTTTACAAGTATTTACGAGGTATGCAAACATCCCACGATTTAAAGAGCGGTTCAATGTTTCCTGTTTTGTGTTTATATTTTTGTGCATCAACAAAAGTCACCAAAATTCCCTATAAATATAAGTTTATTTATATTATCAAGCCACCCTCCCCTACACCTTGTCCCACCCACCTTCCTCACTCAACTCAGAATTGTGTAAAATTATTTAAAGATTTCAATCTTTACTTTTAATCAAATTAAAAGAAAAACCCAAATTTGATACAAACCTGTGACAGAAAGTTTTTCAGACCAAAACTTATAAAATAATATGTGGAACAGCAGACACTGTGTTACAAGTTGCGTATTAGCGTATTAACGATTTTCTTTGTCTGTGCATAGCGTTCAAAACGAACCGATCCTAAGATCAACTATTTCCATAAGTTTCGTCAAACTGTCTGTGAAACGCGACGTGCATCCATCGGATCCATTTGGAATCCTTACGATTGGTTGGTGCGTCGCACTCCCCCAATTTCATCTGTGAATGTTTAGCATAAACAAATTACAATTTTATAAAAATTTAAAACCCCCAACCTCGACCCTGTGTTAAACATTTTGAAAAAATGTCTAAATTACCCCTAAAACCCAACACCAAAATTGTCTTGTTGAAAAAACAGCCAAACTGTGACCCAAGCCTCAAAAACATGTGTTAAACATTTCAAATGCATTATCGATTTGTGAGTTGTCGTTCGTCAGGAACAAATTTTTCAAAAAAATTCAAAACCCAACCTACAAATAACTGTGAATGCGTTAAGATTAAGTACATTTTCCGTATACTTTTCGAATGCTCTTTCGTTTTCTTCATGTCATGTGATACAATTTTTGATATTTCCCACACACACACACACACACCTGTGAATCTACGTAACGTAAATAATTTTTAAAAAATTACAAAATTATATTTGACAGCTGTGTGATAATGTTGATATTATGTATAATGCCCATAGATCCCCAAACTCATCCACTTTCATTTGTTACCCAGTATTTCCTCAATCTCCTCTTCCCTTCCCTTCCCTTCCCTTCCTGGAGCGGTGAAACATTCAACCGCATTGGTGACTTTTGGCATGGTTGTCTTGAAATATCTTAAAAGTTGCTTTGGCTGGCGCCTGGAATTAAGCGATAGTTTTTTTTTTATTTAGTTTTTCTGTAAAACTAAATTAACAGCTTGCATGTGCCGCGGTTTTCCAACACTTGAAACATAGGCATCTAGATTTGCCGCCATTTAACATACCAAATAATACAAGTAGTTATACGATGAGTACATTTTCAAAATGCAGAATAAAGAAAGTCGAAAACGGAATGGGAAAAATCGAAGTGATAGTAATTTTTATTCACGATTCAACAAGAAGCTCGTTTGCATACTTACCTATATAGAACTATGCTTAAGTTATTCAATTTACATATACTTACACATATACCTAAACCTAAACCTAAACCCAATCAAGAAAACTTTTTGGCATTTACTTGAGAAAATTGTATACTTACCTGTATATGATTTTCGTCTAAATTTAAGATTTCAATTACATTTTATAAATATATATACAGCTGTGAACACAAAAATAGCAGTGCAGATGACCTGCACCTTTAAGACCGATTAATCCTATTATAGATACCATTATGGGACAAAAACTTTTTATAATTGTTAAATGTATTTATTTTCTCATAACTAACCATATTTTTTTTTTAATTTAGTCGATATTTTTTTAGTTTTGATGATTAATAAGAAAAAATCGCTAAATTTTGCTGTTCATTAAAATAGCAGTTTTAACAAAAAAAATTGAAAAATCGAACTTAACTCAATAATTATCTTAATAATACTTGATAACATTTTGGTTATGCCCTAACACTTGGTTCTATATGCATTTTTGGCTATTACAGCCTCGCACCTACGTAGCATGGAGTCACCCAAGTCCTGCCAACGCTTAAACGGAATTTTCGCCCTTTTCTCTTCAACAACCTGCCAAACCTGCCACTTAGAAGACCCGAATTGTTTTGAGACATTGCGTCTGATGTCCCCCTATAATATTCAAATGGGGTTTGGGTCCAGGGACTGAGCTGGACATGGCATTCGGTCGATCCTTTCCTGGCAACGCCGGTTTTTGGCCGGATTGCTGGTGGATTTGGATCGCTATCCTGCTGGAATGTCTAGTTTAAGGACATATTCCAACTGGCATATGACAGCATAACGTTCCTTAACATATTACCGTACTCATTTTGGTCCATAATCCCCTAGATCAAATGTTGTGAGCCCATACTGCTATACGAAAACAAAACCCATGCCATGTGTGAACTGGCCAATATCAAAATGGCGTAATATCCTTTAGACAGATGAGTCCAAATGATCCAATTTGTTGGAATAGACTCTAGGCAGTGTGTCAGTTGACCCCCAATGCGGAGAATCTACCAAATCATACGGTCAAGAGTGTTTGGCACGGTGGCCAGTTCACACATGGCATGGGTTTTGTTTTCGTATAGCAGTATGGGCTCACAACATTTGATCTAGGGGATTATGGACCAAAATGAGTACGGTAATATGTTAAGGAACGTTATGCTGTCATATGCCAGTTGGAATATGTCCTTAAACTAGACATTCCAGCAGGATAGCGATCCAAATCCACCAGCAATCCGGCCAAAAACCGGCGTTGCCAGGAAAGGATCGACCGAATGCCATGTCCAGCTCAGTCCCTGGACCCAAACCCCATTTGAATATTATAGGGGGACATCAGACGCAATGTCTCAAAACAATTCGGGTCTTCTAAGTGGCAGGTTTGGCAGGTTGTTGAAGAGAAAAGGGCGAAAATTCCGTTTAAGCGTTGGCAGGACTTGGGTGACTCCATGCTACGTAGGTGCGAGGCTGTAATAGCCAAAAATGCATATAGAACCAAGTGTTAGGGCATAACCAAAATGTTATCAAGTATTATTAAGATAATTATTGAGTTAAGTTCGATTTTTCAATTTTTTTTGTTAAAACTGCTATTTTAATGAACAGCAAAATTTAGCGATTTTTTCTTATTAATCATCAAAACTAAAAAAATATCGACTAAATTAAAAAAAAAATATGGTTAGTTATGAGAAAATAAATACATTTAACAATTATAAAAAGTTTTTGTCCCATAATGGTATCTATAATAGGATTAATCGGTCTTAAAGGTGCAGGTCATCTGCACTGCTATTTTTGTGTTCACAGCTGTATATAAATTAATGCAAATTATTTATAGGCAAACGACACAACACATACACATACACCAACCTACACCTACACCTACACCTACATATATACCTATAACTGTATACATAGTTGTTTAGATATTTAATTGGCATTATGGTTATGATGATGCAAATACACTATATGCAAGGTCAAAGGCAGCACCGCACCACCAACTACCGTATAAGTCAGCCCGTGTTTTAGTTTAGATGCCCAATTTTTTATTTAGTTTTGAATTTTATTTTTGTTTTAGTTAAATGTGCAAGTAAAGTGTTAAACTATAAATCTAAACTCTTAACTCTAATTGACAACTTGTTAAACGTATGCATTGAGTGCAAAGCTTGAAACAATTGGACAGTTGGACAGTTAAACAGTTGAACAATTAAGATTCAATTACAGCAAACTAATGCCCACCTCAGCCACAAAGAAAAGTAATATATGAAAAGAGAAAGATATATTAAATAATACCCTAACTAAAACATAATTCTAACTAAACTAAATAATAGTCAGACTTTCAGTTCTACCTAAAGCAAAATAGCAATACATAAACAATTAAAATAACTAAATAAAAACATTTAAATGTAATTTATATTACCTCCTTAGCAAAAATCAATAACATATTTTTTATATATAACAATAATATATATAAATATTTTGATAATAACAAAAAAATACACGAATACTTAAAACGTAAAACAACAACAAATGAAGACAGTTTCTGTTTAGTCTTATTTAAAACATATTAAACAAAATATTAAAACAACACAATTGAAAGCAGACAATTTTTGTATTATTTCTTTATTCTTAATTATTTTTTTAAATTAATAACAAAATATTTGCACGCGATTTAAAATCAAAGCTCATCACATTTTCAATAATTCGAATTCAAAATGCAAAAATAAAAACTTTGTGTATATCTCCAACAGCAAAATGTTTAAACTTACACCAAAATTCTTTAAAATCAATTTTTGAAAGCTCCCAACGCTTGCACAGGAACAAGTTTCAAACATTTTTGAGGACTTTCACGTAGCATCCACGAGCTCTCTCAGATCATCTGATGACGAAATGTACAAATTGGTAAAGTTTAGACAGCTTGAGCTGTGGGGGAATACTTAATTTAAAAAAGAAAAAAACTCAAAACATCAAATATTAAAGCGCAGCAAATGATTGTTTACACACTTACCTAAATACACCTCATCATATACAACATTTCTATCCATCAATCTTTAGTATGATTTCCTTCAAAACACACACACACACACTCAAAAATCATTTATAAAATACAAAATTTAGCACACTTTTTTGGTTTAAGCACTATTTGTTTATTGTGTAATATAATACTTTGTACCTTTTATTTTTCTATAAATTATATGATGCCCAGTGTTATAATATTCACAAACGACGACCCCTTTTTATTTGTGTTTCTTCATCCCACGTCCACAAAACTCCCATCTTGTCTACTTTTTAATGTAATTTAGTTGAATATTTTAGTTGATTTTTTATTATTATTATTATTACTATACATAAATGAAAATTAAATAAATTTAAATATACTTCAATAATAAATATACATACATGCATAAAAACGAATACAGCAACAACAACAACAACAAAATCACAAAAACAATTATACTACATAACTTTTTGCTATTATTATTACAATTAATAAATATACAATTTTTGTTGATTTTTCAAATGATTAAATATGATATATTTGTATTATTTCAAACTGTTTGGTTCTTTGAGTTTCCATGTTTATTTTCCCTTGGTTTGTATGCAATCGATTATTATTATTGATTTGGAAACTGCTTCACATAAACAAATATAATATACAAGCAGTCAGCAGAAATCTTTACCGAAATGTATTGCTTATCATTTAGAAGAAAGCCCTGCCACTCTGTCCTCGGCCGAAGCAGCGTCCGTTTACCTCAGTTAGTTGCAGCTTTAGATACAAACATACATACATAGTAATTTGTACAACGTAGGAACATGTTAATCGCCGCATAAATACATAAAATAGCTTAGTAATTGCATTTACGCCCTGGCATATGCAACACATTCTTTCAACACGCTTCGCAGATACGAGATACGAGATACGAATACGTATTTGATGAACTTATCGTTTGGTTTTTAGCAAACTTGCTTACTGAGTTACCTGTACACCCTGCCTAGTATCCTACCTCCTTGCCCCATGCACTAAATCAATTTCTTAGTTGAATTTTGAGTTGAGTGGAGCTCGCCGAGCTTCATCTTTGTCTTTGTCAATGTTGTAGTCGAATTTTTGTTCACGTTTGTTCTCGTTATGTTGAAAACTTCTTGCCAAAGTACAAAAAAAAAAAAAATAATAATAATTAACAACTAAATCAATTCCTTGTAATTCCTAATTGAAGATGTGTACGTACCCTTTGATTTACCTAAGCATTGATGGTAAAGTTTGCCCTCGATCAAAGCGAGTTCATATTATTTTAGTTTCAGTTGAAGATATTGATTTGAATCTTTAAGTACACAAAGTTAGCGATATGTACTTATAATAATATTTCTAATCGTAATTAGTTATGTGTACTTTAAATGGGCTGCACTTGTTTGTTAGCATTTAGGAAAGAATTGTGTGTAAATTATAGATGATCAAGAGACAAGAAGAAGCATATGATATAATATTTTGACCCATTTGTGTTGCCATATTCACGTAGGCGTCCAAAAATGTGGCGCAAAGGTTTTGCTAGAAACGAATTATTTTTTTTATTATTATCGGTATTGTAATACACACTCTATATGTATTATTGGTATTTGTATTTAGCATACTGTGTATTTATATTTAATTATATTAGGAACTCAAACACACATCGGCTAACTTTAAGCACTACAACTAAAAACCGATAGATGGTCAGCATGGGTGGAAGAACCGCTGGTAAAGTGGACCAACAATCGGTTAAACATGCATGAAAAATCATAAACCAAAACAAAAACAAAAATAATAACACATAATACATAGATTAGACATTAGCATAAGCTTCATACAGCTGCAAATAGCCAGTAAAAGCAAACGAATTAAAAGTGTTGAGCAAGCAATACGAGCGAGGGCCCAAAGGCCCCAGAGTCGTGGCCTGGTCTCGCAAAAGAAAAACAAAAATCAAACAAACAAAAAACCCCCTTGATTTAGCCTAGCCCATAACGCATAAGATACTTTTTAATCGAATACTTACTTACACATACTTACTTGAATATATGTACATAAGTATATGTATGTGTACTCGTAGTTATTATTTAAAGGCGCCTTCGTGCTGCGTATGAATCTGAATATGAATTGTCGAACAATCGTTGCCATTTATTTCTCTCGATAAGTCTTAGAAGTCAACTGTGTCTATGTGTTGTACTTAGGTTTTAGCGATGCCCTATGTTTACTATGCTTTACGCTTTACAGTACTCTACAATACTTACTATGAAGTGTTGAAGTCAACGATTTTTCAATCCACCCTCCCTCGATGTTGTGTTTTTGTTCTACAACTAATTATATAGTATATTTACATGACATTACTCGTTAGTTACTTAAGTCAGCATTTAATAAATCCAGCTAGTGTTAAGTTGCAATCAGCATAGGAATAAGCTAACGTATAGGACTGATGGCCAATAATGAACAGAAGCAACAACAACAACAACAACATCAACAATTGTCGATGTGTCTGTGTATGTGTCTGTGTGAAACGGATTTGTGATGTGCGCCGAAAAGTATGCAACATTTAATGGCAGTAAGAGCAACAGACTAGGAGTTAGTTACTGACTGTAGGAGAGCTACAACCAGATAACGTGGCTAACTAGATAACGGTAAACAGTGTATGCTAAAAAGACTGAATGACTGAAAAGTATAATCTCTCGAATAACGTAAAGACAAGCAGCCAACGTGATGATTGATTTATAGGACATACTCTTATATCTCTAATACGAGTAAGTGCATATGTATGTATCTATACAATCGACTTAAAATGATAAACATCCAAGCAATTCAGGTATTTGAACTATAAAAGCAAAACGATTAATTCAATGGACTTCCAAGTATTTAAGCAAAACAAACATAAACAGAAACGAAAGCAAAAGCAAAATAGAGACTAATAAGACACCAAGTCGAATAACGTACTGCAAAATAAAAATTTCTACCTCATTGTTGACAACTATGTAAAAAAAAAAACAAAACAAAACGAATAAAAAACAAATGTATTGCAGCGCCCAAATACCTCAAATGCAAAAATGAATTAAAATAATTGTGTGAAAAGTGAAATGTAATAAAATGAAATTGTGTTACATTTGTCCACCGATAAATGTATTTATATAATAATCAACTGACATACTTAAACATCACTTCATGTCATCAGTCATCAGTCACAGGTCCATCAGTCATCATCAGTCATTGTCATACAAGTCATATACACACGACATACACTCACACTGCCACAGTCTTAACACCTAAATATATATTTAATTTTTTTTCTATTTAAATCGTTGAAAAACATATGATAAATATGTTATGTAAGAAAACAACACCAAACATTGAATTGAAATACTCATATTCATTAGACACACTGCACCCACATGATAAGAACATAAGCAATTTGAATAGTTTTTAATTATTTTAAAGACAGCCACAAAAATATTTCATACGCATTGGCATTACAGATAAGTAAAAGTTCCAAAAAGAACAAAAATCTATTTAAAAATAAAAACAAAAAAAAAAGAAATTAAATGATGTAAGCATTTGTCATGAACATTATTTGATTTGCATTTTCTTATTTAAGAAATAACTAATTTTTCCTTGAAAAGAGCTCCCCGATATGTGATATTTAATTGGTAAAGGCAAACGAAAATTTAATGAAACTGAAACGAAATTTTGAAAAATTAATTGTGAATTTGTGAACAGCGCAAAGCATTGGCAACTTTAACTCATACTCATAACTGTGAGCATTGGCTTAGCTTTTAAGTTGGAAACAAAAATTTCGAACTTATGTATACTATATGTATTGTGGAATATTTTTCTAAAAATTTCGGATTCGAACTGTGAGCATGAGAAATGATATGTGGTATTTTGAGTGAACCTTCTCAAAGGGGCACGCCCAACAACTAATTGGTAAATTGGCAAATAAATATATAAAATTCGATGTCTATTTTGAATAATTTTGATTAAGCTTAAATTAGGTTTAGCTGTTCAGAGTTTTGAACATCTTGAGTCTGCATCATTGGCAAATAAATACAATCAATCATTGCATTAAAAACATCATTACAACTCATAACTGTGACAAATTTTACACACACCCAAAAGGAACCTTATAAATTTGCTCACAGAGCAATTCAAAATTTTGGCAAATTATTTTGTGGCTGCTTGAAAATAATATAAGTACATAAAACAACAACAAATTCAATCATCTTAAGCTTTCTGTGTCAACTTAATTATCGCTTCGATTCTATATTAGAATACCAAAAAAAAAAAAAAAAAAAAAAAAACTAAAAAAGATCATATAAATCTATCTTTCTAATGAATTAGTAGTAAGCTCTAGAGTCTAGACTAAGCACGCTTCTAGAACACTCGAATTGGGTGAAAGAAATCGTAATCGTAATTGTAATAACAATCTATTAATTATATAATTATAATATGCAAAACTTACACACACAATTACAAATTAATGGAATACATACCTCAAATTAGAATTTTTCTAGTTTAATTCTTACAAAATATACATACATATAAATGTTAAAAAAAAAAAACAAAAGAGATGAACAATATCAAATGTACTAAATAAAAACAAAGAATACTTGAATTCAATTTATGGAAATTTTAATAGTAAAATTCAAGAGCCATTTATTAAACAATATATAAATTAAACAAAACATACAAGTTCATGCATGCAAACCAAACTAAAAGGGTTTTTAACGTTTTCAAACTAAATACGAGTAAACAAATATAATAATTATAATTATAATTAGTACTACATCATCCAATATATTCATATAAATATACTCATGTAATGCTGCCAAAATCATAGCTGCCACAAATAACTCAACTCAACTGAAGAAAATTCAACTCGAAACTCAACTCAACAAATTATTGTAGTGAAATTTTAGCAGTAGCTGCCCGAATATCGAATATCGAATATCGAAGATCGAATATGAACACCGAAAGAGCTCCTAACTATCTCGATCTCAATTCAGTCAAGTCACTCAGCAGATATACGAGTATTTAGGATGGTTTATCTCTAAAAAAAAAAGTAAAAATAATATGGCTATTAAGTACTTATTATTGCATTATTACGCATTATATGGAATATGGAATATCTATTATATATGGCATATATTGTATATGAAGTTTTCATTGTATTACTTATATATAATCTATTTGAAAGTCATCATTATTGAACTTTGTAGTATGTTTCGTTATAAAAACACACACACACACACTCACACTCACACTTTAGTAACATAAACACACACACACACACAGATACACTCCTATTAAAGAGGATTTGTAGCTTGATGGCCCAATCGATCCAGTTCTGTAGAGCCCACCCAAGACTACGGTCCGCTGAGAGAACGGCGCAAGGATTTCCGGAACGCGACGGCGTAGACGCGTCTACTCACATAGAAGAATTTCTGCTGCTCAGGTATGGGCGTGTTCTGCGTTTCCGTTTCGCTCGGAAATCCCTGTCGCATTCGGGGCGTAATGTGCCAGTTTTAAGTTTAGTTTAGTTTAGTTTACATTTCTCTCTTTCTCTCTCGCTCTCTCTCTCTCTCTCCTTCTGTCTCTTTCTCACTTCGGAGGAGTTGCGAATATGTTGATGAAGGGAATGCGGAGAAAGATGATGAAGAAGAAGAAGAAGCAGTAGAAACGCCATAGTGGAATTTTGTTTAAGTTTCTTGTTTCGTTTCTATTATTGAAAATGAAAATTTATGCAAATCATATAATTATGATAATATTTAAACAAAAGTACACTTTACCTTATTTAGATGCAATGAAACTTTAATTCCTTGAATTAGTCAAATTTGATTTTGGACCTGAACAAAAAAACACAAAAAAAAAACAAAAACAAAAAAATAAATGAAAAGTAAAAAAAAAAAACAAGCATAAGCATAAAAGTTATTGTAAAACCAAAGAAAGTAAAACTAAAATAGACAAATGTGCAACAAAACGGGACAAGATCCAGCGAAAAGGATAATGAATCGGATAATAATTGAATCCTGCGATCCTTGTTCCGTTACTGCAGCTCTCCATTTGGTTTTGTGTTCAAAACAAAATACCAACCAAAAAAAAGCAAATATCTATTGTATCTGTTTGATTTCCTTGTTAAAACTAAAGCAAATATACAAACGAATATTTTACAAACGAAAACGAATAAAAAATTATAACAAAATGAAGGCGAGAAATTACAAAGTAAAAAACATTCAAAGATACAAAAAACATGAACCTCAGCACTCCTGCATCCTACACAAATGTAACAAACAAAACAAAACAAAACAAAAGTATTGAAATGAAAATAATACAAATAAACTAAACTAAAAGAAACCCTAGCGAAATCAAACATAATAAAGATAACACCGATGAAGGCTAAGCAAACAAACAAATTAACAAAATAATATAAAATAAATACGCCCCTCCCCCTTTTCGAAAGTACAAATTGTTTTTATTGTGAAAAGATTTTTTAAATAAAAAACAAACAAAAAAACACGATGCGTCAAATAAAACGTATGCAAAGTGGAAAATGAAACGGAAACGGAAATGAGAATTGAGAATTGAATGCAAAGGCAGATGAAAGCAATTAAAGAACGACAAAGGCCCCATAGAACTAACAACAACTAAACCCAGATCAAAATTCATCAATTATCTTACTTTAATTTAAAGTTCAAATCAAAGTTTGTACATCCAATATTTCATTTCCAGCTCAAAATATACAATATTTTAACGCAGCTTAGTCGAGAAATTCAAAATTATTTAACCAACAAGAAGAACAACAATAAAAACCATAAAAAAATATACTTAGCTTAACAATAAATTGTAGCCGCAGCAAAAAGAGAATAAAAATAAAAGTAAAATCTAATCTATAAGCTAATCAAAAAACAAAAAGTTAAAGGCTTTTGATACAAATTTAACAGCATTAAATAACTAACCAAATTTATAATAAATGAGAAACAATAATTTTGCAAAACTCTTTCTATGCTTACACAAAACTATTTACAAAAAAAAAACAAAAAAAACAAAACAAAAAAGAAAAAATCACAAACACAAATTACACAAACACTTAAAACATTTTATTGGCGAAACAACTTAATTATTTATGTCTCTAAAACAAAAAAATAAACAAAAAAAATTAAATGGTATATACATACACAACATATTGTAACCCCATTTAGCACTTGATATATATAATTAATTATATGTATTAATAATATGCGTATTTGTCTTTATTAATAATAATAATATTATACAAAAGAAAACATAACATTTACTATATATTATATGATAAAACGATTAACACTTCTAATTATATATACATATATATATATATAAATATATATTTTATATAAGGCAATAACAAAGTATTGCAATAAATTATGGAAACATTTGTAAAACGGCAGACTTAAAAAAAAAACAATGAGAAAATTCATTCAATAAAGTGCGACCATTGTCGTTTATAATCATCAAAGAAAATAAAATAAAAACTAAAACACAATTCAAGTGGTTTCTATTTAAGGGAAAAGGGTTGCCAACTGGGGTTGCACATGATTTAGGGTTGCCCTGCTGCGCACTTTGCGAATACCCTTGGCTTTGATGGCCGATAAGTCGTGCCTTTTGGGCCCGCATTCAATTGACTGACTATTTGAGCCGATAAGCCAAAGTGGCAGCTAGTTTTGGCCGGACTCGCAAGGGCATTCAATTTGTAAGCTTGGCCAATTAGTCGCTGCACCTGTGTGCGTTGTGGCCAACTAATTAATTATGGCCATAAAGTGGCTTGGCTCTGGCTACAATGTCGAAATTCAATTGCAACTAATGCACTTTGTATTCAGCTTCAATTTCGACTGCGACTCTGACTCTGACTCCCAGAAGTGGCAGCTGGAGCTCAGCGCACTTAGTTGCAGACATGGACATGAAGGAGGTTGTGGAAATGGATGTGGACGTGGATGTGGATGTGGAAGTGGACGTGGATGTGTCTGCGTGTGAAGCTTAAGCTGTTTAGTGTCAGGACGAGTGGGACGAGAAAAGGTTGTGTATACACAGTCCCAGTCAAGTAGCGGAAATCAAACAAGACGCACCAAAAACTGCTGCAGCATGCCCCAGGAGGGGCAGGGGCGGGAGGAGGAAGAGGAAGAGGAAGCTGTTGACTGCAGCTGTGGCAAGGCGGCGTGGTACGTGGTACGTGGTACTTGGCGTGTCTGCAATTGTCTGCGTGGCCAGCATGGCAAATATTTAGCACAAACAATGCGCTTAAATCAAAAGCAAGCCATGATGTCTGATGTCCGATGTCCGATGTCTGTTGTCTGCCGCATAACTACGCGACAAGCAATCATGCCGTCATTCCAACAATCCAACATTCCCTTTTGGAAAATCTATTTGAAATCCCGACCTTTAGCTGACGCTGCAGTTTCTGTTTCGGTTTTAATGCACTCTGGATTTGTCTTTGGATCTCTGGGCATTTATTTGAATGGCCTTTGAACTGCTATTGGCTTGGTTTAAAGTTCCCCGAGTTCAGCTGACAATGACTCTCTGGGGAAATCCCCTTTGCTCGTATTTGTTGGCCATTGAACTAAGACGAGACCCATAAACACAACACACACACACACACACACCACTCAAGTGGTTGGAGTTTATCTCAAAAATGCCACAAAACTTTCGCCTTGGTCAGTTAAAAACTGTCAGGGCATCGCAGGGGGATTCCCCGGACAACAGGGCTTTAAACTCAAAAGTAAGTTTATGGTAAGTATGAATACTCGTCTCCAGTAATAAGTCTGAGCACGCATAATTAGAAAAGTTTTTGCCTGGAGCTGTAGATACGACTACATAAGTCATATTTGTGGTTGTTGTTTGTCATTCCTTCGTTTCTGACCACAACACAAGACTTGTAGCCAAGATTTATGCAGATTATCGGCAAGTGGTGGAAGTGGGAAGTGGCAAGTGGGAGGAGTGAGAGTGAGAGTGAGAGTGAAAGAAGCTGCAAATTAAACACGACAATGTGTCGTTATCTTTATAAATCAAAGGGAATTACAAGATGACCGAGCTTGCCTTTCAACTTACCCCATTGCCACAAGATGCCTGAAATTGTTGCAATGCCCCTGTGGCAAGTGGCCAACTGGACAAAGGACCTGGAATGGGAGCACACACATATTTTTAATGATTTATTTCCAATTTAAGCAAGATTTCGTGCCTGAAATCCTTTACCTAATGGCTCCCAAGCAGCCGCCTGAAGCCCTTTCAATTCCCTCAACTGTCCCCTCTACCCATCCATGCATCCATCCACCTCCAATCTCATTCGCTGCTGGTGTGCTAATATGCAAATCAAATTTATTGCATTCGCACTCACACGGTCCTGGTCCTGGTCCTCGTCCTGCCGAGGGTCGCCACGAATCCTTTTTATCTGTGCTGTCGCCCGGCGGACGGCGGACGCATAAATCTTGTATAAGTTGCTCCTTGCAGGCGGCAAGCAGTCAATATGCTAAATCAGCACACAGACGACTCCACTCCACTCCCCTGTCCCCTGTTCCCCGCCTCCTGCCCATCACTTCATAGGAAGGGGGATTCCCTCGCTGGGCTGTTGGGTTTGGTTGTTTGGACAGCTGCTGAGACATTTCAATAACGCTTTGGCATTCCGAATGCCAAAGCAACAATGTGGACACACACATATTGATGGTCGGCAGGAGGAGGATGGAGCAGGGGATTCCTTGGGCATCACTGCAGAATTTTAATCAGAAAGCTTGACGACATTGTTTCACCAGAGAAGTGTGTGTTAACTACTTAAGTAAATGCCGTTAAGACCTGGAAATATAGTTCATCCATAAATAAAAATGATGAACCTGGCTTTACTAAATTTTGACTTGTAAATTTGATAGACCAACTTCAAACTTTTATAACTTGTGTATGTCATTTTGATAGGTGTTTGGTCACTTAATTCATTTTGCATTTGAATTTAATTCATTGCGTTAAAATGTATTTTAAAATTTATATGTTCTATTTTATATTTACACAAGTAAAAAACATATTTTTTTTTTGTTTTGACCCTCACGTAGAAAAGTAAGTCAATTTATTTCTTCTTATTCAGGCCTGTTCCCAATTACGAACGTTTTCAAAAAGTAAAAACGAAACGAAAACGAACGTTTTACTATTTGCTGTTCCGAACTCCGAACGAAATTAACTTGTTTTTACTTTTCGAACTCGGTTTCGAAAACGTTTCGATAGCAGTAAGTCATCGACCGTATCAGCTGTCATGAAGATGAAGAAATTGCTCAAATAACAACAAGCTAAGTTAATTTTTCAAAATGCCATCAGCTTTGGATATTGTTTGCTTGCAGGCCAAGCTGATTGACCTGTGAATGTGCATATTCATATTGACACGAAGCAGATGATCCAATTATGGAGAACCAGAGCTGTCATCAATTCAAAAATAAAAGCATTCAAGCTTCAATTTGTATCTTAAATACAATTAGATTTATTTAAAACTCCTTTTGAAAATTAATTTAAAATATTTCAGGTTGAATATAGCAGATAGAAGCTAAATTAGACTAATACTTTGTTGTCCAATTTAGTTATTCAATTGAAGCAACTCTAGCAGCTTTCGATTGCAAAGGTTGGTATCGATAACAAAAATGAAAGTGGAATTCAGAACAGCTCGGTTTAGTCATTGATGCTCGGTTTTGATTTTCATGCAATATTTTATAGATGCTTATAAAAAAAATTCTTTTAAAATATACTTCAACTATTTAAAGTTAAAGTAGTAATGTTAAATGTTTCTAAAAATGTTCAACATTATTATAATTATCAGTTTATAATTTTAGGTATTTATTTTAATGCTTTAAATGGCATTTACATTTAAAACCGGTGACTCTAAAGCACACGTTTTGAAAACGACAAATATTGTCGTTTTTCGGAATTCGGAACAGCAATCAACTCGTTTTGTTGCAAATCGACTCGTTTTCGGAATTGAGAACAGGCCTGATTATCTTCATCATTATCTCAAAAATTTAATATTTTGTTAGTTATGAAAGAATTGCAGGAATGATCATAATAATTTCAAGCATCCTCTATTAAATAAGTTGATTGATAAACGGTTAACCCTTTGGAATGGGATCATAAGGATCACTATAAAAGTAAGCAACTCTCCTGGTCATTGAATTACCTTTATCGTGGGCTTAGCAAACCGGTTTGCAGCAGCACATTTAGCCCGGCAGGCAGCACGCTTGTCATGGCACACAATTGTGGAAACTGGAAGAGATTTATAGTGTGAAAGACAAACACTGAGCGGGAGAAAGTGCGCGGCTTTCACCAGGGAGAAAAGTGTCCAAGACAAAGGAAGTGCACGGTTATGAATTACGACTGTATGCGTGTGTGTGTGTGTGTGTGTGTGTGTGTGCCACGATGTCCTGCGGTGCACGCGGCTGCCACTTGAATCCGAATCCGTATCCGCATCCGTATCCGAAGCCGAGTCCAAATGGGAACCGGTTGAGGGTCGACCCTAAATCAAATGGACAGACATCGTCAGTCAACGTTAGGGGCGCAATAAAAAGGATTTCGACAGTGTCGCCTCACAATGCATTTTCACATTTACCCCCCCCCCCCCCAATTTTCCACACATCTAGATATTTTTCCTACATTTCCATTTCATGCCCATTGAGTGCTCGAGTGCCAAACTAAGGGGAAGGGGCGAGACGGCGACTGAGAGACAGACGGCAGACAGACAGACAGACAGTCGGACGCGTCGGCCGTTGCAAATTTGTCAAGAGGCACAACAAATGTCACTGTGATAAGCGGCACAAGTTTTTATCAGCGGCCCATTCACTGAATAAATCACTTGCACGTCGGACACAAGCGAAGATTCTGACGAAAAAAATTCAAAAAAAAAACAGAAAATAAAAAGAAATATTCGTACTGAAAGTGATTGCACTGAAGCTTCCCTGTATCTACTGTATCTATACAACAATAAACTTTTAATATTTCATTTATTTTATTCTTTCAGTTTAAATTTGTATTTCATATTAACTTTATTTACTGCTCCTACTTAACATTAAATAAATAAATAAATAAATATTTCTTCTTTATTCACAATCAGAGATATTATTCTCGGACCTTTACACACTTTAATATGCCCCACTACGAGTACAGGGTATATGTAGTTACAACATTTCGACATCAAAAAATTGCAATAAAAATGATGACAAAAACAAAGCGTGTCCAATTCCCAAACTTGATATCATGGAAATTTGTCGTGGTCTAGGAAAGATTAATAGTTGGCCAGCAAAGTGCACCAAATGGACAATTTGTATGCCGGACCAGACTAGGAGCACAACTACTCCCCCTGCCCTCTCCTCCTCCCCTTACTCCACTCCAGGTCAATCATTTTCCAGGCCCAAATTGCGCTTAAATATTTGAACGGCTTGCCACAAAATTTGCGGTCTCTTGTGTGTGGGCACCGTCAAAATTGATGCAATTTTAAAACCGAGCACGCCTATTATCATGGTGGCATGATGTTGGCCATCGGATTGCCCGTCTGACGGTACATCTGTTCAAATATTAGCTTATGAAATTGTTTAAAATGCGCATCGAGCACTGAGAATTGACAACCCATTGACGTGCTCATCCATTGGTCACGCTCGCCTGCACGTCCAATCCTTGGGTCGGAACGGAGCGGAAGTAAAACAGCAAAGAAGGCCAAAACACAAATAAGAAACATCATCACGACCATTTGACAGTTGCCACAATTTATCATAATTCAATGCATGCCATGTCCTGTCAATCAATCGACAACGACAACGACATCGACATCGAAAGGGGTGAAGAACCCACATTAGCCTCTCTGGTGAAGAAGGGCTTGGAGTGGGCTGCCCCGGGGGCATTTTTACAAGTGACTTATGAATTATTCTTTATGTCCCTGTCCATGTCCATGTCCTCAACCCCCTCACATACGCCTTGCATTCGATGGTTTGCTTTTTGTATTTCACAAATCAGATTTGCCCAAAGCTCCTTTTACTTGAAAGGGTCAACAAAGCCAAAGGGACGCTTATCAAAAGGAATAGACAATGTGATTTCCAAGATTAGGCCCACATCGCGTTTGTAACAAGTACGTGACCATAAGATACCCAAGTCGAAGCAGCGACAGATCATTAGCAAATCCATTAACATTTTGTTCAAGTTTTTATATTTTGATCGGAATTTCCAAGATCCTGAAATTATGAATCCTCTATAATACTTACTTGATTAGCCTGAAGATCCAATGTCCATTATGTATTTATTTATAGATATTTAAAATATTTTTGAATCATTTGTTCATATCGTTTATTTAACCATATTTAATAACTTTATTTGCTAATTGACAGAAAAATATATGTATTGTACTTGCGTATGTCTAAATGTATTTAAGAGTTTTACATAATTTCAGATGAATTTTTGCCTTGATAACTACAGAAATTAACGGGTGACTTTTAGCATGAACTTGAGCTTGATTGTGTATTTAAAGCGATAACGAAATAATTATAGCATACTGTAAATAAATCACAACTTAGTCTGTCATTTACACAAGCAGCATTGATAAACATTTGCCGCTGTCTGGTTTCCTGGCCAAGTTAAGTCCAATCAAAAGTGGGTTGATAAGAAAGAAACTCGCTGATTTAACTGTGCATTGGAATGAAATTGAATCCAAACAGAAACGAAAATATTTATTGGCCAATGTTTGAAAACACAAATAAAGAAAGAATTTCTGAATTTTCAGTATGATTTAATTATGGACTAAATTTGGCAAAATGTTTAAATAACGAAATACTTGATGCATATGCTTGAGTTTTGTTTGTGTGCTGTATTGTTTATGTTGTTGTTGTTGTTATTGTTGTTGATAACATTCAATTTTAAATAATAGTTTTCGAAGAGCACAGTTAAAACTATGAATAGTTTGCTAGAGAATGAGTTGGGGATTCCCGCGACATGTTGCTTTACATGTTCTTGTCGAACAGGAATTCGCCCAGCTCGCCGTGCGAGGACATCATCTTCTCCAGCGTGGTGATCTGGCCGGCCAACTCGCGTTGACCAGTCAACTGCTCCTCCAGATAGACGCCAGTCAGATAGTCGACCAGATGGTAATCGTTGTCCTCACCATTCTTGGCAGTGCCCTCGCAGGTCTTGATCAGGGCGCGGATGGAGTTGGTCACCTCGGTTTCCAGCTTGAACGCAGCCTCCAGAGCAGACAGACCAGTCCATTTGTGCACCTCAACGGTCTGTTAAGTATTGCAATAAATTACTTAAATATTGAAATGGATCTGATCAATTTAAATGTGTACTAACCGGCACAGAGATCAGGTTGTTCACGGTATCGGTCAACTGACCACGCATCGACA
Organism: Drosophila suboccidentalis; assembly: GCA_037043435.1. Lineage (NCBI taxonomy): Eukaryota > Metazoa > Arthropoda > Insecta > Diptera > Drosophilidae > Drosophila > Drosophila suboccidentalis. The sequence continues at coordinate 1,023,238 of JBAMBK010000291.1, read as the reverse complement.
GGTACTCGACCAGCTTGGAACCGTGCTCACGCTCCTCCTTGGCGGCCTTGATGAAGTGCTCGGTGAATCCGGGACGATTCACGGTGTCGGTGGCGAAATGTGCAGCCATGGCCAGATACTGGGTTGAGGCCATGATCTCCTTCTGAATCTGCTTGCGCATCGCCTCGATGCAGGGACGCTTCATGTCGGGCCATCCCTTGAAGACCGCATTCGACCTGATGCTGCCTGTAAGCCAATAAGCCAATAGATCAGCGATTATAGATAACCACAAGTGCATGTGTAAGTAATTGAAAAAGGGGAATTCTACATTCGACACATACACGTGGAAAGAGATGTGGAATCTTGCATTTGATTCGTCGACTTGATTTCATTGCCCTTCTGTCTTTTCAGCTCCTGCACAACACTGGACTGGCTAGCTGTGGGAAGGGAAGGAGGCGTGCAAGGAAGGAGAGGGGGTTAGGGATGGCATTGCATAAGCCCCGTTGGTCGATGCAATCGCATTGCCAATTCAAGATTCTAGAACAACTAGAACAAAGCAAGTACAAAGCCAAAGTGCAGACATACACCAAACGCACGCTCTCTCTCTCTCTTTCCGTTTTCTCTTTGTGGTAACGTGCGCAAGTGTCGCCATAGTAACGGCATTTGTTTTGATTTCGTGCCGTGTGCAAAATTCATGCTCTCACTTTCCCTCAGTCCACTTAATCAGCCTGCTCACACTACCGACACAACCACGCTTAAGCTATGAATATTGATAGCGGGCCGTGTGCAAAAGCAAATGACAAAAACATCGACTTGAAACTGAGAGTTTTGAGCTTTCGTTACTCTCACTTCCCATTAATCAATCTAATGAAATGCACGAATTATTCAATACGTTACCAATGAAATCAAGGTGCCTACAAAATCACAACTTGCTGAAACATTCAACATTTAAGTTCATAATAAGAAAAATATTGGAAATTCCCACAGCCTGCTATTAAGAGAGCACTTTAGCACAAAGAACAGCCAACGGCCGAACTGGCGCGCTCTTATCTTCGCTCACACGCTCTTGCTCATGCTCACTTGATATTTGCTCTTTCTCTTTGTTTGGCCTTCCTCGACTCAGTCGCAATCGACGTAAATTGCGTCGAAATTTATTGGTTTTTTTTCAAAGTATTTTCATATTGTTTAAACAAATTGTAACAGCTGAATGTAATAATGAATAATATACTTACATTTTAGACTATCAGCCTGGGCCTGGTTGGCCACAGCCAGAACGACCAGCAAACAAATACTCGCAGATAATTTCATCATTTTTGTTCTTCGGGTTGTTGTTGTTGTTGTTGATGTCTTTACACAAAATCACAGAACAAATTTATCACTTTCAGTTAATAATTCAATGAATTCAATGCTTAGTTATGTTTCTTGCCTAAATGCACAAATGAAAATGAACCGTTTTGGTTAGATAGCCAATTTTAAATAGAAGTTTCGAGTCAGCCAGTTATCTGGGCACAGTTGATGTCTGTCAAAGCTGCCTTTACACACACTGGCATAGAAGGCGGAGCTTGCTCTTTCTTTCAATTGGGCTTTAGAATTATGCCCCGATTCGATTCTTCCGGTACCTTATAATTCAGATTCCTATATCTTTACACGTACGTTGAACGTTTCTTTATTCTTCTGCTTTACGCGCCTTCGCTATGTGAATGCAAACTGTCGTTGCCAGTGTCGAGTAAAACACTTTTAAACGCTTCGTCGCTGGCAGCTCTCGCTCGCAAAGAGCGCAACATGTGCATGTATACATTCGTGTATGTCGTGTGTGAGTGTGTATGAGTGTGCTCTTATCAATTCAATATGTCGTCAACGCTTGCTTTGTGATGCTTGTTGTCGATTTGATAATTTAATATGCCATTTGATAGACTTACTTAATTTACAATAGTTACTTTCACACGTTCTCAGTACAAAACTGTCTCGATTAGACTATTATTGACTAATGGCCACTCACAACATGGCCGCTGAATGGCCGTGGTCGCTCTCAAGTCAGCTGTTCTTTGTTACTCATGCACCCAATAAGAGAGGTATGCTGAATTGGTAATAATTTGATCAATACAAATAGTAATAGATACTTCTGTGTTTCTAGAAATTTCAATAGTAATTTGAATAGCACCAGCTAAATCAACAAATTTCTAAGCTAATTTAAAAAAAAATTATGTGTTTTCATATAAGCAACATGCATAGTCATATTTGTAGGGTATATCAAGGTCGACCCCTTTAATATAATGCTAACTTGTTTTCACGTTAGCTGCAACACGTCATGGGTTGCCAAGTACTCTTTTTTGACATGGACTTGAAACTGATGGGTTAATACCTTACTTCTCCGGCGTAACAAAATAAAAAAAGAGATATGATGGGATCAATCAAGATACTGATTGACTATCAGTACAGACATGGCAACTAGCGACAGGTGCTTATGACTGGACAGTTGATTCTAGATGCCTTTGCTATATGATAACAAGATAATTCCTATTAAGAACTTTTAATAACTGATTCTTATGAAATGCAACATATCGACCATTTCATATGTAAGTATGTGTACTTATAGGCTATGTTGGTTTGGTGGCATTTTAAATAATTATAGCAGTTTAAAATGAGCATTATGTAATTGTAATGTTAAATACTGAAAAAACATCAAGTGAACTTTGAGCAAGCTGGTAACCCTATAGGAGCGCGCTGAGCGCAAAAATGAAATGGGAGTCTCTGAGTCATAAAGAAAAACAGCCGCATCAACAACAACAACAAGAGGCGCAGCCATATTGCTGGAGCCATGTTTGACTGACAACAAAATCCACAACAGAGAGGCGGCGAGTGCAAAACAAAATACCCATACTCTCACACAAGCACGCACACTCGCGCACTCACTAACATTGGCGCACAGAGCGAGGCATTGTCGACGGCATAGAAACGAGACAAACGCAACGGTATAAACAGCAGTTCACGATTTGCGTTCCAACAAGCAGCACATAAGAAACATAAAAGCAGAGCTAAAGTTGAATTTTTTCGGGAATTCTTAAAGTAAGTGATTCCGTTCAATTGTTAGATAATTACTGTGAACATAACTGTAAATATAACTAGTGCAAAGGCAAAGAATAATTGACTTTTCAAAATATCTCGCAAGCAACCTGTGGTGGTGTGCTCGAGGTTGCGAGAGTAAGAGAATATTCAGGAAAACTGCGACGCAAAAGGCAGGCGCATTGTGTGCCGAGAATTTAAACATTTCCTTTGTTTTAGTTTCTTTACACGCTACTGATTGACAGTTTTTGAAAATCGAAGTCTAATTGTGAAATTCCGTTTATTCTAATTCTAGAAGTAAACACAACAAAATGAAATATTTCATTGCATTCGCTTTGGTTGCTGGTCTCTGCGCTCTTGCGCATGCCGAAGAGCAATCTTGTCAAGCTGGCGTTCAGTCTGCTTGCAGCACTAACGGTGAGTACTCTCTCTATTCAAAATGTAAAGAGCGTGTGACTGGAAGAGAGTGAATGTGAATGAGCGTAAGAGATTGAGTGTGCATGAGGGCAGTATGACTCGTTCCGGTTTTATTGTAACTGTAACTGTGTCTTACTTTTGAATATTTATATTTTAAAAATAAACAAGCTATCACGGCCTTTTTCTCCGAAGAAAGTAAGCAAAATATACTTCCTTAAACCAGTCAATAACACGTCTTGACGTTAACACACCCTTGCTTATTGTTGCTCTTTCACAGGTGGACTTAGCAATTGCAATGCCCGCTATGGCGCCATCAACCACTTGGAGCACAAGATGCAGGATTACATCCAGTTGCAGCTGAAGAAGTCATATGAATACCTTCTCCTGGCCACTCACTTCAACTCGTACCAGATGAACCGCCCCGGATTCCAGAAACTCTACCAGGGTCTGTCCGATCGCGCCTTCGACGATACCATCGAACTCATCCGCCAGGTGACCCGTCGCGGTGGCGCCGTTGACTTCAGCAAGCCACATAACCATGGTGCCGCCGAAGTCCCAGAGGTGCACCTCAACGAGCTGGAGTCTTTGGCCCGTGCTCTTGATGTCGAGAAGGAATTGACAGCCGGAGCCATCCACGTGCACACCAGTGCCACCCACAGCTCCACCGAGAACCGTGAGCACGACCCCGAAATGGCCCACTACATCCAGGAGAACTTCTTGGCCAAGCAGGCCCAGTCTGTGCGCACACTCTCTGGCTATGCCAACGACCTCTCCAAGCTGGTCAGCGTGAAGGAGCCATCCCTCTCCGTCTATCTGTTCGACGAGTATCTGCAGAAGCAATAATTTTCTTCTCGTTTTGTGTTCTGATTACGAGTAATTATTAAGTATTACCGAAATTTCAAAAACAACCCTCGCGCTGCGTTCTTTCAAATTGAATTGTCATCTGAGTTTGAGTAAATAAAACAAAGCGCAGCAGCAGCAAACAACAAAAAGCAAAAAAAAAACAACATCTGATTTACAATCGCTTATTATTTAGCTTTGATTTATACAAAAACACATACAAACACACACACACACACTCGACACACACACATTCGCATACACATGTTTGTGATAACGTTTAAGCTGCAAATCACACTTGAACAAATGTATCTTTAAATTATGTTACCGAGTTAAATAAATGAATACAACAATATACGCAGTCTTTTTTTATATTCAACATGCAGATAAAGTCACAGACTCTATGGGGCGTCTGACTTTAGTTTTCTGTTTATTTTCCTCTGCTGATAAGAAAAGTGATTACACTTTGCAGGTCAGCGCTAAACATTGTATTAATTATACAACGTTTTAACTACACATAAGTAAATTACAAAGAGCTGAAATATGAGTAGAAAATAACAACGTTTAATTTGATATAAAATCAGGAAGGAAACATGTGCAAATCAAACATTATTTTGTTTTGCCCTTTGTTCTCGATACTTTAGCTATTTACATAAAATTAAAAGGCATTACAATCAGCAAGTTTATGTTGTATTTATTTATTTATTAATGTTTATAAAGCTGTTTATGCAAGTACACTCTGTGATAGAAAGACTGATTAATTAATAATCAACACACAGTTTAATCTAATGGAAGAAAGTGAATTCTTCAGATTAGTATTAAATTTAATGTGTATTTGAGCTTTTCATCAAAATATCTTGCTCTTAACTGAGTTATTTTTGAGTTTATCCTTTGGATGCTGATGAGAATTTAGATACTACATAATGTATGTGTACACAATAAATATTCACCTAAAATATGTATATATTTAAGCTAAATACAATTTTTATTTTACTTGTTTTCAGGTACAATTTGCTCATTTTTTACGCTTAACGCAAACGTATATTAGATAAGTACTCGTACTAAGTGTATTATCATCATAATTTACAACCCAACTTTGTGGGCTTTTCATTTTGATGAAGAGAACACAAGTGCAATTTTATGATAAGAATACTTGATTGAATTGATTGATAACATTGTGATCTAATATTAATCTAGCCAGATCTTCAGTTCTAGAGGAAGCTTTTATCTTATCAGGGAGCAGTTAAAGAGCTGATAATAGAAGTCATTTTTCTGCACACTATTCAAAGTTTCAAGTTTGAAGCACGCTTCATTCACTTGACGTACGGATTTATCGCCAGTTGCACACGGCGTTGCCAGACACTTCCGGTTAAGTGGAGACTCCATGTTTTGTGATCCCGTTAGGGGACAGCCATTTTGTCGTCTGACTAAGACTAAGAGTCAGAATGAGACTAAGAATCAGCATTTTGTAAAACGCATAATGCAGTCTTATCGCACACGCTTTTTTCCCAGCTGTCTCTATATATATGTACATATATATAAATGGGATCTGGGGCTGACGTGTTATTTATATGTGTTTAAAGTACAATATAGCGTAGTTTCCTTATCTTCAATTCAAATGCAATTGCAATATATTTTGTAAATATTTTTCCTGAAATAAAGCAACAAACAGCAACTGATTCATACTCTCTCTCTCTATCTGTTTCTCTCTCTCTTTATTGGAGTCAACCACGCATCAGATCCATTTATCAATTAGTGACGCCCATTCAATGAGGATTTTATAGTCGCAATACGGGCAACTTGCACGTAAAATTCACGTCAATTTGGCACAGAAAATTATCCTGGTAATTTGCGCGTGTTTTGCTGTAATTAGAATATGACAAGCCAACTAAAATCCAACCCAAATATGGAAGCTGTAATCATAAAGGCAATAACATCAAAACAGTTAAGAGTGCGATTATGGTATGGCATATGGGACTGGAACTCAGATTCAGATTCAGTTTCAGCTTCAGACTTGGACTTGAGATTGGACTCGGCGTCTGTACAGTAGTCACTGGCTGCGTGCACTGGTCATTAAATGTTAATCCACTTAATATTAATTGCGCTGATTTGCGGGCAAGAAAGAAACAACTTTTGTATGGTCATAATAACATAAGCTCGGGGTTCATAATTGCGGTCATTTCCAGTGCATTTATTGTCCTGTCCGACGTTGAGGGGGTTGGTTGTCTTTAATGGGGTCCTTCAAGGGATACACATAAGGGACATACCATATTCCATACTCCATGCTCCGTTCTATGTCTAATTGTTTGGCCATAAGCCAGGGCACAAATTGCGTGTCCTAAACCCTTTTTAACTGCCGCACATGGTTCACATCCACATCCACATCCACATCCATATAAAGGTGCTGTCTGTCGCCTTTTGCCCCAAAAAATGCTCCATTAATTTATGCATTTTAATAAACGCGCCAAGCAATTACTAATACTACATTTTTCGGGGTCGCCCAACTACGAAACTATTTCGATTTTCAAGCGCCGCAAGCTGTTGTCAAAAGATTCTCTGCTCGTATTGTTTTTGGCTTTTGGCCTTGTTGTTGCTTCTTTCGTTATTATTTTGGCATGCAGACAAAGAGCTCATATCAATTTATGGTGTGTGTGTGTGTGCTGTGTGTGTGTGTTGTGTGTGTGGCATATGCAAAATAGCAATTTAATTTCGTTTTATTGCAATGCCATTTGCAGCCACTGTAAAGCAGCTGCGTCTCAGTTTCCCCCGCCTCTAGACTGCAATAAATAATCCTTTCTGCCTTTCCAATGAAAATGTTAATGAATAGACTCATAAGTTCAGCTTTCATAACATTTTCTGAAGAAATAGAAGAAGCATAAGTACAGTTATTATATTTTAATTAAGAAAGATAATGTGATTGTTTTAAATTTGTTTAATAAACATACATAACTAACAAGAAATTCTTATTTGTATATATAGAATCAATTTCTTTTGTCGCTTTTTCGTTTTAAGTTCCAAAACATTTTATTGAAACTAATGATGAATAAAATATTTAATGCAAAAATTAATAACTTTGTGAAATTTTCAGCTGGGAACTGGATGTTAAGAGATTAATTATTAATAAATTACTTTTTCTATTAAAACATTTCTAGATCTTGTAACAGATTCTGCGAGCTACGAATTGTATTGTAAAACAATTGTAATTAAATTAAATAAAATATAACTGAAATAGTAATGAATAAAATAATGAATGAAAATTATAATGATCATAAAGATAATACTTTCTATATTGCTTTTAACTTGTAGATCTGATAATTTATTTTTTAAACACGGATTTAATTTGCCAAAAGAAATTCGACTCTAATTTATGTAAGTAATCATATAAGTACATGGCTTATTGGCGCTGAGTAATATCATTTTAAATTTCTATTAATTTCCATATTGCGAATCTCAACAATAAACCGATTTGCATAGTCGAAATCATCTGCTTTGAAATTGATACTCGGTTGGCAAAACAGTTTTGGCCAAAGAGGAGGAACAACAATCCGCTGGGATTGAGCGATTAGAAGAGCAATCGAATCAAGTTCGAGTACTCCGTGTAATCATGGAAAACAACAACCTAATGGATTCGCAAAGTGCGCGCGATAAGCGGCCCATTGATAAGAGACTACACAAGAGCCCAAATGCGTTTTGCCTTTTGTTATTTTGTTGCTGTTGCCATTTTATATTTTGCATTAATGAAATGTTTGGCAAGAATTCGTAGCGGTTGCTGGGATTTTGCAACCTGAATCCACTGAGAGATTCAGCTCAGTTCCACCCCAAATAGGCACAGCTGCTGGCAGTCAATTTGAATTTGAATAAATCCACTTTTCAAGGTCAGTGGGTAAAACAAGTTGCGAAATTTAAACGCACCCCATTGCAAAAAAACAAAGAAAACAACAAAACAAGTCAGCGTAATGTAAGGCAGAGTTAAACGGGTAACAGGATACCCTGTACAAAAAGGATGCGTGATTTGTCAAAGTAAACAAAAAATCAGAAATATTTTAAACATATTTTTAGTAAAGTTTTAAGCAATGTGATGTGAATAAATTTTAGTGACTAATGCCATAATTATTGCATATATTTTAATTTTTATTTTAAGCCAAAAGTAATTCTAAAAATTAAAATTAAATTGAGTAACTTAATATGTTAAATTAATAAAATAATATTTGAGTTTGAGTTGAAGGATAAAAAAATAAATTAAATATGAAAAGTGTAAGCATTTTAAATAAATAGTTAATATACCCTCTTCCATTATTTAAGGGGTATCTAAAGCAACCCCCTGCAAGCCTCGCGAATGGGGTTGCGATTGTTTTGTTGCTGTTGCTTAGAGTTAGAGTCCTTATGCGGAAATGGTCAAAAGAATTAAAATAAAAATGACATGTGGCCAGGCCGTGCTGGAAAATTTGCATACGCACATTGGCAATGGCAAATTGCATAGGGTCGACCCACGCCAGGAGCAGGACGAGTAACCGGAGCAGCAGCAGGAGCAGGAGCAGGAGCAGGACTTGCCATCATCATCTGCTGGCCATGCGTAAGCAACGCACGCGTCGAGCTAAAAGCTGAACGGCAACTGTACTGAGGATGTGGCCGAGGATGAGGACGAGGACAGAGCGTAAGGACTAAGGGATGGCACACTCTCTCACACTCACACTCACACTCCTTGCACCAAATATCCGTTCATAACTTGCAATGAGCATAACTTTTGCTGGGCGCACTCAAATATTTATGGCAAATTTGCTCGAGCACTAAATTAAAATTCAATAAATCATCATTTGTTTTTGATAACTGCACTCTCTCACTTCCTGTCTCTCTCTCTCTCTCTCTCTCTCTTTCTCATTAGCCGCCTGTCTCTTTCGTTTTGTCGCTTGGCTGCCTGCAAAAGTTGATCGAAATTTCATTAGTGTCTGCGTTTTTGTTTAAGTTTGGCATTTAGTTTTGCAATTATCCTTTTGCAATTTGCCGCCATCCTGTGTCCTTCGGATCCACAAAACTTCAGCTGCAACAGCAAAAGTTTCAAAATGCAGTTTTTCCGCTTGTTTATCACGTTCAATTCTCATGGCCATTTTATTACTGAGACTCTAAAAAAGAATAAAAATGTAGCTTTAAGAAAGTACAGAAATGTTCAACAATTGCTGAATAATTATGTTAATTATAATGCAAGTCCAGTCCATTTTTTTTTTAAGATTTGTTGGAGTAAGTATGCAAAGAAACAAGATTGTTTAAAAATTTATATAAAAACTGAATTAATTTTGAGGATAGTTAAAAAACTATTCTTAAATTCGCATTTGGCTTGACTGTCAGCTAAGTTGTAATAAATTTATGAGAGTTCGAATTTCAAAGCATTCGAAAATTTAAATCCAAATAAATAAATAATATATAAATAATAAATAATAAATAATAAAAAATAAATAATAAATAATAAAAAATAAATAATAAATATTAAATAATAAATAATAAATAATAAATAATAAACAATAAACAATAAATAAAAAATAATAAAAAATAAATAGTAAATATTAAATAATAAATAATTTCTTTATTAGAGTACAATAAAAATAAAGATCCATATAAATTCAGCAATCGTTCCCTGAAATCGCTAAAATTTTAACAAAGTTACCAAAGCTAAAAATTGGGAATTCAAATATAAACGGGATCGCCTATCTAAAACACAATTTTAGTTTTCTTATGTGGCTTCAATTTGTGGCAACAGTTTCCAATTTTATGATGAGCTGCAATTTACGGCCACAATTTACAGCAAATTCAAACTCAAACTCAATTTTTGGTGGCTGCTAATTAATTTCTGCGTGTCGCCAATGACTCTGTCGACTTGCAGCTAATTGTTATTGTTTTAACTACCGACAAGCGACCATCACGGGGCTGAAACTCACTCCCCCTCCACTCCCTCAAGACCGTCAACGTCTCACAATTTTCGATGGCAGTTTTGCGGTTTCAAATTGGCCAGTTGAGTTGAAGGACGAAGAAAGAGAGTCTAGAAGAACGTGCAACGTGTGTGCAGCAAGGCGAAAATTTGTGCTATAAACATAAAAATTAACGACTGCCACAAGTTGTAAAAGACAAAGGGAAAAGACCTCGCCTCGCCTCACCTCACCTCACCTCTCCACTCCACTCCCAGCACACTTTTGGTCAGCATTAAAATCTGTTTTTATGATCTAACCACACCTACCAAATACGGGAACGTGACGAGCAGTTGGTTGATTAAAAATCAACAGCGAATTTCGAAATGACCGGAAGCTGTAACCAATGTGGCATTAGTATTAGTACATACATATACATATGTATTGTATGTATGTTTTGTACACAACTCCAGCTAAATCTATGAGCTGGAATGCTTCACTGGCTTCCTTCGTGGAATAAGCGGATTACAGACTCGCAGCGACAATTGCCGAAAAAATAAAAATATGCTTGAGGATTGCTGAGGATTGTTGGCAGCAGGCGGAAGGCGGAAGGCGGAAGTAAGGCAGTTGGAGTTGGCCGGGCACAATAAAGTGGCTGAATGACAGCGCGATTAACTCGCTGTAAGCCATAAACGTTGCAAGTGCAATGCTCCAACCCCCCGCCTCCTCCTTTTACTCCTCCGACCGCACTAATTTTGTATGCATGAGCTGGAATAAAGAGCAATGTGGAAAAAAGAGAATTTAAACTGTTGGTCGTGGGACATTGCGAAAAACGCCTTAACGTTCATAATGTGCTCTATCCATACTACGAAGGAGGCACTTAAAAAATCAAGCCAACGGAGTCGCAGTACGGCCAGAATGCCGTACAGTGGAAATCCCCCCCAGACACTGGCAACATTTTAATCCATATTTCTTGCCGCCTGGCAGACAATTTCAAAGATAATAGCACGTTTTTTTTAATATTGTTCGCAGGGCAAACGAGACGCAGCCGAGGATTACGATTACCATGCGCCACAAAGTTACCAGGACGCAGCATCTGGTCGAGCCAGATGCAGATGGAGAACCAGACACCGAAACGAGACGAGACGGAACGAGACGAGACGAGTTATTGCAACAGCCGTCGCTTGGCAACAGCAATTCACACGCCACACGATGACATGGCCAAAAAATTATCATTTGGCCATAAATTGGGGCATGCACTTTGGCCAAAAGCAGCAGCAGCTTTAATCGCAGTCTTAATCGTAGTTGCCACTTTTAACCATCGACGATTTTCGAAGCTTATCATAGAAATAAAACTAAAGCTTGAAAACGATAAGTCTTTATAATAATACACGGATAATACATAAGTATATGGCATAGTTCTAAGCATAGAACTAACAAAATGACATTGAATCACAAAAAAATAGTGGGGAAAATTTTCGTTTTCTATTTTTTACATCAGAAGCGTACGAAATGCCGATATCCTATTATGGTACATTTGATATTCAATTGGATTCATCTTGGGATAAACGCAATTACATATATACAAACATCTTGTGAACTTAAGATGAGTACAAAAAATTCTTGAATTAATTATTGATGATCTTGGAACCAAGCTCTCTTGTACTCGAATTAAGATTTTGTATACTTTAAATGCGAGTATTATGAGAATTAAATTAAATTTAATTTTTAAAAAATGAATTAAATGAAAATTTGAATTAAGAATAAATTTAGAGGTCAAAACATGATCAAAATTAAAATGTGTTCAGTTTTGACGCAACAATTATGATTTCTTATTCAAAAAATTAAAAATGAGAGTTATTGTCTGATTTTTATAAAAAAAATTATTTTTAATTATAAACATAAATTTAATTGAAAAAAACTAAAAACAATTATTATTTTTCAATTTGTATATAAAAACATTAAAAAAAACTAAAAACAATTATTATTTTTCAATTATTATATAAAAATTTGACCCTAACTTTTATTACCAATTTGTAATTTAAAAATTGGCACATAACTCTTATTTGTCAATTTTTATTATAAAAATTGAAAATAAAAATTAAAATGAAAGAGTTATGTGCACGGGCGTCGGCAGCTTCTCAACGAGGGGGGGGGCTAAAATATTTTTTGCACGTTTTTACATTTATTACACTAGTTTACAGTCATTTCGCTTCTCATGTCTCAGTGTACTTTTCCTATGGACTTTGGCCCCTAAACACGAAAAACCATGAGATCTTATTAACCGATATGACCAAAAACGCACTCAAATTAAAGGTTACTTATCCCTCTACAACCTTCTTTCATATAGTTTTGAGATCGGCTTAGTAGCTCAGAAGCTAGCGACTTTAATAAGTCCCAAAATCCGGAATTTTTGTGATTTTTTGGGTTCGAGAGGTCACAAATCGTCCCAAAAAAAATAGTTATCTAAGGTGTAAAAATTATTTTAAGTGTTTAACTTAAAATAAGGATCATATCAGATGCTGACTTTGTAAGATTCGTTGAGATATCTCAAAAAACCAAAAGTTTTTCGTACAAAATAGCTGCCATTAAAACTATTGATCGAAAATTAAGATTAAGTATAAACATTTATGTTGTTTTTTGAGATATCTCAACAAAACTTTTAGATTGAAAATATTTTAGTACCTAATAGAAATCGGACCACTATATCATAAAGCTGCGATAGGAACGAGTAGTCGAAATTCAAGTCTTAGCATAAAAACTTTTTGGTTGTTTGAGATATCTCAACTAATCTGACAAAATCAGCATCTGTTATGGTCCTATACATCCTGACCAAATTTGGTCGAAATCGGTCCACTATATCATATATTATTTATATTTCGCCACAGCGGTTAATTGGATCTCGTGGTATACTTTAAAATGTCGGAGAAACTTCGAAAATTCTGAGAAAAATTAATACTTCGAAAACGCTTCCATGAAAAAAATTGAATGTACGATTGGCAATTATTGGCAATAGATATAGTTGGGCTACAGAAAAATTGCCACATTGCAGTTTTAAGACCTACTCTGGTTGGATTTCGGAATCTAAATATGGTAAAGTTATGAATGTAGGGGGGGGGGGGGCAACGGCCCCCCCCCCCTGCCGACGCTCTTGGTTATGTGTCAATTTTTATAGTAAAAATTGGAAAAAATTGGAAATAAAAGATAGGGCTACATTTTTATATAAAAATTGAAATTTAATAATTGTTTTTAATTTGTTTAATTTAAATTAATTTTAATATTTGCAAATAATTTTTAAATAAAAAATTGCAAGTAAAAGTTTATCCTGTTTTCGAATTTGCCGTTAAAAAAAAACATACATATGTCTGTTTTCCCCATTCTTCTAGGACGCTTTTTTGTGCTTCAATTTTTTTAAACTCATAACTGTTATTTGCAGTCCTTGGTTTTGACAAAGCTATGAAAGTTTGAAGTTGGTATGACTTGGCAACTGTACAAATCTAAATTTGTGTTCATTTTGCAATGAATTCTTAAAAAAATAAACATCTCCGCATCAAGCTTAAAATGTTGTTTTATACTAATTATAAGAATAAGTTTTGATTTACGTCTCTAAATTAAATACAAGTTCATGTATTTGCACGATTATAGACTACAAAGAGGTCACACACTTTGTTTAATTAACCGATTTGAAGTACTTATAAACGTGTTAGACATGCATCTCCTTCCCATATTCCTCATAGATTAATGCAATACAAATACTTCATTAACTCAACCCGTTAGCTGATACAAAATGCTGAAATGTGTGGCCAGAAAGGGGAAAGGGAATGGAGTGGGGAATGGGATGGAGATGAACTCATGATGACGTCGCATTTGCCGTCGATTTTCGGACCAAGTTGAGGTGCCGGAAGCAAGAATTTCAATTAATTTCCAGTCGATGAAATAGGCAGTGGTTTTAGCCATGGATTTGCATTTGATTGGTTTGAGGCGCGTTCATTCAGTATGCAACACTTGGCAACAGTGCAGTACTCAATACAGCCGTACAGTCCGTCCGTCCGTCCGTCTGTCCGAGCTGCCCGTCATGAGGTTGATTGAAAATGCGCCGTGCGATATGAAACAAAGTAGCCAAGTTAATGCCGTTGCTGTCGAAAACTTTGTCAGCGTTATGATAGCTGTACATTGAACTCGATTGTCAAAGAGTGGGAGCAGCTGCCGAGGCAGGGGGAGGGGAGTGGAGGGTTCTGCAACTGGCCCACAACAAAGGCCGCGCCATGGCGGCGGCACGTAGCAAAAACTTTTGAAACAAGATAAGCAGATTTACTTAAAGTTTTTCGCCCAAATTCCGGGAGAATTCCCGCCGTGCAACGCCAATAGTCGTAGATGCGACGCAGCACGTCACAGATAGCTGAAAGTGGTTAGATAGATGTGGGCGTGGCACGCTGAAATCTGCAGTATGTGCACTGGCAATAAGAGATTCTCCCCCAGTTGTGGTCCGTGTACATTTGATAATTAGAAGTGCAGCTGATTAGCAGCGACACCTTCCCAATCCCCAGTTCTAAACTGGAAGCACCTCCTGCAGTCGACACAACAGACAGACGGATAGACGGACAGACAGAAGCAACACGTAAATGCAATCAGCCCGTGCTCACGTAGCGATATCGAAGCCTCCGCCAACATCGAACCTGTCACATTCGCGAGCTGCGGGTTAAGTTGTATTCCCGTCGTCGTCGTCGTCGTTGTTGGTTTGAGAACTTGCCATGGACTCGGTGTTTGTTTGAAGTGGATTAATCAGGCCAACTGCGAGTGACGTTGTCTGTGCAAATGTCTTGCCAGTTGCCCGGTTGGTTATTCTACGGTCACGTATCAGCTGCAAGCATTTCATGTGGTTTTTAAAATAACGACGCTCGTAAATCAAACAAAGGCACTTTATACACATTCTCAATATCAATATATTGCATGACATAATTGTGCATTAAACACTACTGACAGAGCTACTTATTTATTTTTATCGCTAGCAACAACATAGCAACAATAACTCATGTCATTCTTTTGTTTTAGATAATTTATTAAAAAGATATGGAAATGAGAAATCAACGATTGAAAGTTCAAGTTATATTTAATTTAATTTACATACAGTTTTAGTTGTTAATTAAACTTATTTTAAGCTATGGTCATTATTTTGACGACTGGTTTTAGTTGACTTTAAGTAAATAAAAATAAAAATAATAATAATAATAATATGAGTTGAAGAGGGAAACTTTAAAGAAAAAAAATAAAAAGAGACAAATATTTATTGTGCTCATAAAATTATATTTTTTTCAAACAAAAAAAAAAAAAATATGATTGTAAATAAATTTAAGCATATGTAGTTTTTGTAATTTACAAAGAAATGTAGGGACACACAAAAAAAATCCGGGATATTTAGCTCGAATTCGATCCGAAACGTTGTTAGAAGTGGGATAATCTCGGATTTTCTTAAACCAAGTATGAAATACTTGATTTTTTCAATCCCAAATTCAATCCTGAAATTGTGTAATTCAGGCTAAAAAATTTGTATTATTTAAACTTTTTTTTTTTTAAATATTTTTTGTTTTAACTGACGGGGGGAATTGAACCCAGATATTTTTCAAACTGAAAGCTCTAATTATGTGACAGGTCGGCGACTCTAACCACTGAGCCACCGGAACGGTTGAAATGAGAGAGGCCGAGAGAGAATTTTCCTCTCGCGCTCAGCAAATGTGTATTTTCCCATCTTAATCCCGATACAGGCTTGATTATTCAGCTTAATCCTGAATACATATTAAGTATTTTAAACTTGATTTAGAATGGCTTTCTTTTCTGTGTATATTTTCTTAATCTAAGAAAAAATTCATATCAATGCCATGGTTTTCTCCTTTTGAATATTGGACTTTTGACCGTACTGTACTGCAGATATTTCCGAAATAATGGATCGTCATCAGTGAACCGCAGCAAATCAAAATAATTGCGAATTGGGAAATGAGAACTAAGAGAGAAGCATAAATCCGACGAGGTCGCTTATCGGCACGCATGCGATGCGATTTTAATAACATTTTTAGAGATATTGCGCCGTTAAGGATACCCGCAGGATGCGAATGCCAGAGTCAATGTTTATACAGCAAGGACATCAAATATCTAAACGGAGAGCCAAAGAAAATAATAAACCATTCGGCAATTGTCTCTTGATCTGACTCGGAGAAGTCTGGGACGCGACGTCAAGCTCATCGAGCATTAAGTCAAATAATAAAACATTTTAACTCGACATTTGATGGTTGTTTTTATTTGTGTGGCATTGCGACTGGCAAATAAAAACAAGACTGGCACGAGACCAGGACTAAGGACTAAGGTGAGGCACCTCCGCCTCCGCCCTGAATTCACGCTGGGGGCAAACACCTTGAAGCGCTTTAATTTTTATGATATCCAGTTTATGCCGCTGACAAAAGGACAGATATCTTCGTACTTCTGCGTAACAAGACGAGCTGTGCCAAATTTATGCAATTAGAAATTAATATTATACAATTTGATGTGCTGCCAGGACACGCGCTCCTGGTGCCATAAAAAGCGCGTCTGACTCATGTGCCAACTGCATTTTTATGTTATAATTTGAATTTTTATGCCACGACGAGGGGGCGGTGCGTGACTTATGACCTTTTCAATATTTTAGTACGCATTTTCGGCAATTGTTAAAATTGTAACAATGTCTGAACAATGGCAGCAACAAATTCGCATCGCAACCATTAGAATTTTTATTAATCATTTAATCCTCGAAGTGGCTGCTGTGCGGCCATTGATAAGTCGACTTCCCCCCATTAAAGTTTTCTTTTGATAGTCAAAACAATACGTGAGAAACCAACAGCTGGGTAAAGTTCAACTCACAAGTCAAGGATGACCCCAGGGCTTAGTCAAAGATACAAAGTCATTACAACGTGGCAAATTCATAATTAAAATATTTATCAATACTCGGACAGGAGAGGGAAAATATTCTCGGGTGGGAGGTGATTAAAGTGCAGTCAGCGTGAGAATAATTTTATTAATTAGACAATACAATTTGTATTTCAAAATGAGAGTGTTTCAACCTCGACATACGCTGTAAAATACTTGAAGAAATCTAAGCTTAAGAGAAATTAACAATTAGAGAACTTTTCACAATGATAAACTAACAGAAATATGAGAATTTTATAGGAGCTATATCACAAAGATTTTAATAACTTTGACATGCAATGTAAAATATATAAGTTTATAAATTTTATTGTACAAGATTTTGTCTGAATAGCTCGATTTTAAAATATAAATACAAATTCCTCTAACATAAAAAGTTTTTAATTTTTCGCTGCTCCAAAAAGTATGCTATGCACTTTTTTGCCAAGTTATTTAATTGATTTCAAAGCTGATAATCGCACTTGAAACGGATAAGAACTCAGGAAAGTTAAAGCAACAATTCTTGGCATAATTAGTATTTTGATAGTCCAATATTTCGTATTTGTTTTCATAGCATCACTCTTAAGACGTTCTCTTTAAATATGATAAAATAAAAGAGTAAAAAAAAGGCATACTAATCAAAATTTAACTTACAAAAGAACAGTTTTCCAAATAACTTGATTTAAAGGGTTCAAGTAAGAATACTAATTAATTTCTTAAACTAAAAATGCGGAGAATGCAAACTCAAAGTTAATGCCAACAATGCAGTCTGTACAAAAACAGAAGCAACAGGAGAAGAAGAGGGAGTTGAATGGAATTGAGGGAAAAAACAACAAACCTGGTGCTCAATCCTTGAGTCTTGAGTCTGATGCCAACCCCCTGCGAGGGCTAATTACAGATTCAGGCAAATGCGTTTAAAAAAAAATAATAAAAACAATTTGAGAGGGAAGCAACCCCCTAGAGTTGAATTGAGTTTCCTTCAGGGGAAATTGAAACAAATCTAATAAATGGAACCAAAAATGTGCGTACATCAAGGCGGTAATGGATGGAGATGGGGAATGGGAATGGGAATCAGGATCAGGATGGGGATGGGGACAAAGACACTCTGCATAGCTAAGTGAATTTGTTGTTGCACAAATCGAACTTTCACTTTTCGCTTTTCCATTTACTTTTCTTTACCTTACTTGGCCGGTCACTTGCACAGGCAGCACACGTAATGAGATGCTGGGCCAAAAGACAGGAAATAGACCCGGATACGGATACGGATACGCGTCGACGGATTGCCGCGACCCCTTTCCGCGTTACTTAAGCAAAAAATACAACAAAAAATTTGCATAATTTCTTCAACAGTTTTCATTAATTTCCATGTCTGCATTTCAACTAAGTTCTTTTTTTCGTTTTCCTTGCCTTCTGCTTTTTTTCGTAGCATATTTTTGGGTCTCGACGAACCGTGGCCCATTGCAATTAAACGTGTAATTACTCGTCTACTTAAAAATGCGAGCACTGTCCGAGGGGTGCTGATGAATGCCCTCTCCACCTCCACCTCCATCTCTCCCTGCCCTTGTCCTGGTTACTTGAGTCTCTTGAGTTTTTAATTTGTTGTTGCAGGCAACACGACTGTCGTTGTTGTTGTTGTTCCTACGGAAGTTTTCACTTGTTTTCATTTGATTTTCCTATTTATTATGGTCTGAGTTATTAGCGCTCTCTCTCTCATTACAGAATAAGTTGGGGGTCTCTGTGTTTACTTGTTGTGACATTTTCAAGTGGTGCATAAAAATGCCCAAAATGTGTTTTGGGTGGAATGCTAATTTGTGGCCCACGGCAACACAGCTTTTTTTCCCTCTCCCCCTCTACATTTTATTTGATTATTATTTTTAAGGGAATAGGAACTTTTTTTTGTATCATTAAATTGGCATCAATACGAGGACAATGAAGCTATCAAAGCGCACTCGACACTAATCTCTTCAAATGGCGGATATCGGATATCTTTCAGTGTCTGTCGATGGATTCAGAAAAACTCGTTACAACTCGTTGCTTTTGGCCAAGCAAAAAGTCGACAACGAGACAAATGGACAGGCTGCACTTAAGGATACATCAGGATACTCAAGATATCCAGACAAAATGTCTGGCAAGACGACAACAGCAACAACAACTAAACAAAGCCAACGGAAACTACAAAAGCTTCGATATAATAAAAATGATTTCCTTAAAGCGACGCTGGCAGCGGAAAAGTGAAATTGGCAACAAAAACAGCAACAACAACAAGGCGATGGAAAACTCTATTAGCGAGACTAGACAAAGGAGCATTTCCCTAGCTTTCACTTCCACTTCCACTCCACACTCCGCCCCTTTCTCTATCAACATCAACTGAATAGTTTTATGATTTTTATAGCATGTGACAACAGGATGGAGTCTTGGCCATCAGGATACGGCCATCAGTTTGGCTGCTGGCTAAAACCTATTTCAGTTGATTCACAACCTTTGAGCTTTGCTCATTTGCGATAACTTAATGGTCTAAGCGACGCAAATTAAATGCGAAGTTTGATGTGGCAAGTGCATTAGTAAACAGATAATGGGCAGCGACAGAGGGAAGGGGACAGGCAATTAGGCCAAACAATTGATGACAGTTTATCTTTCTATCTTCTTTTTTGTTATCACTACAAGTAGAGGAATGTCGAAGAATGGAACAACTTAGCATAAGGACTGGCGATGTCCTTAAACGAGTACGTCGGAGTAAATCGAGTACGCTCAACTGTGCAGAAAATCGCCATGAAAATTGCACAGGATTAGAGCAAGCTGATGTGTCTTGTAATTGGCTTTAAAGTTGCTCGTGACTCGTGTCAAAGTTTTTAAGCACATGTCATATGTGTGTGTGTGTTGTGTGTGTATGTGTGTGGTTTTGTGTCTGTGCGACACGCTAAGCTTAGCACTGAGTGTTTGCTGCTTTATCACGGCTTTCACTTTGCCCCTTGTACTTTTTGCATACTCATGCCGTTGGGTGTGTGTGTTGTGTGTGTGTGTGTTGTGTGTGTGTGTGTTGTGTGTGTGTACTGCTAGTGAAGGAGTCGTAAATCTTTTTTGGCCAAACAGCGCGTAGTGCGTCGCATTCGGTTGTCTGCATCATAAATCATATGCAGCCAAGTATGTGCTTACACACACAAATACATGCACATATAGATACACATATAGATACAGATACAAGTTTCTGTAAGTACGTTTATCTCGACAAACGCAAAGTAAAATTTCACTATTTTCATGCTTCGACATGCGAATTACTTTGGGAACAGTGAACAAAACCAAGCAGCATATCGTAATTCGTAATTACAGTTTGAATCACTTTGAGAATTGCTACTCGCTTTGCAAGTGCTGTAGATACAGATACAGAAACAGATACAGATATTGTATCTTTTTGAATGTGCATGACAGATGAGTTGTGATTGCAGCTGTTCAACAAGTTTATGCTGCAATAATATTAAAGAAACTATTTAGATTTATTTGCAGATGCAAACTCTGCATTTTATATATATTTAAATGTATGATAAAGTATTTAATTTAAATATTAAATAATAAACAAACTATTTAAATCTGTCTCAAAGCAGAAGAACAAGAGTTTTGATGAACTTAGTTATAAACTAAATTTCTTATTCTGAAAATATGAATTGAATTTATTGTACAACAAATAATAATTTTAAGTAAAAGCGATATGATTAACTGTACTAACTATCTGTACTTTTCTAGGCTATTTTCTATCCAAAATTGTTACTACGAGAAGAGAAATAAAGGATGTCAATAATGGAAAGCGACTTAACATTGTGGAAAAAGTAATTGTATAATAATAATATTTATACAAATTTGTATTCTGATAATAAACCATTGTTTTCTATCTCTCAATAGATTTAATTCATAACATAAGCAAGAACTAAGTTTAGTCTCTAGCCCTGTCAACATTGCCCTCAGTTAATCCCTTCAGCAAAAGCAATCTCAGCTCATGACTTGGGCCAAAACTAGCTAAAGTTTTGGAGGGCGGAGCAGGAGTTGGGAAGGGGGTGTCGCACCCAAGAGACAAGCTGCCAATTAACAGTTAGATGTTTGTACAAAATAATTGGGTTGCGTGACACGAGGATAAGCGACAGAGGCAGAGACAAAGACAGAGAGACAGGAGCAGAAATGGGTTTCGCGCTAAATAATAAACAAATAGAGGAGAGCGCTATTTAAAACAGCCAAACAGTGTGCTCTATAATTATAGTTGTAGTTGTAGTTATTGTCGGTAGTGCAACATCATCATCATCAGGCAACTATCATCATCATCATCATCATCATCATCGTTGTCGTCGTCGTCGTAGTCATCAAAGTGGGCCGCAGGACAAGGGCGTTGCTAAAGTTATTAACGCGTCGTGTGGCGTCAATCAACTTGGGCCTTGGGCGCGATTTGCATGCGTGTGCCACAACAAAGAGGCCAAAAAGGACCAGCCACTCCCCCTGCCCCATCTACAGCTTGTTTTTGGGCCAAAAACAACAGAAAACGTGTGCCATCGAAATCAAACAGACGGCCAAAGGATCACGACTTGTGGGGCTGCCTTGACTGGTCCTGAAATTTATGTTAATTTAATTGCAACACATTAAAATAGTTGCACGTCACCAGAGAACTGAGTGATGAAATCCTGCAAGCAGCAGTTAAAGGGTTGACTTCCCCTACCTACAACACACACACACACACAACACACACTTGCAGACGACAAGCGATTGATGCGTGTGTGTGAGAGTGTGTGTGTTGTGGGTAACCCATGATTGTTTGCCTCTTGCGGCTCCTTTGGCTGCCATTGACAAATATGAGGCATCAACTCAGCATCCTTAATTAAGTTCCATGGAGCTGGAGCTTCGTCCTCAAAGTGGTTGCCATTGACATGCCCGAACCCGTTCCCATTCCCATTCCCGTATCCTTACCCATTACTCTATTCACGTTTGTTTGCTCATGTGAAATGCATTAACATCATTATCGATAGTTTCCCATTTGATATGCCTACAAACACATCAAAGACAGACGCAGCAGGCTTCATAATAAAATTTAAATTAGAATTCCTGCCCAGAGGCGCCAATGGAACGAGACTGAAAGACTGAAAGTCAGACACACACATTGCTCACTTTTCATACTCGTATTCATTTGCATTGGCAGGTGATTCAAGTGTTCGATTCAGTCTTCGTTTAATTAGAATCTTAGACGGGACTTCTTTAAGTAAGCTTAAAAAAATGCAGTACATTTTAACTGACATTGATAACATACGTCGATTTTATTTTTAATTATGTGTGGACAATGCGAATTGGCTTTAGTTTAACTTGAAACCATTTGAAAACCATATGTAGGCACAAAAAATAAATAATATTAAATAAATCAAATAGTAAGCTAAAATCTTATATACATATATATGACCAATCCAATTCGGAATCCTGGATTTCTTAAACCACGTACCAAATATTTGATTCAAGTACGGTTTTCCCTTTCCTTTTCCGCAAATATTTTGATAATCGGGGCTCTTCAAGAATTAATTAGCAGGGACCGTAATCATTTTGAGTTTTATTATAAAAATTACATAGTAATGATTACATTCAATGATAACGATTAAAATTGAGCAAAAAAAATAAAACTCGCAAGTAATCATTATTTGTGAGTTTTATTTTTTCGCTCAAATTTAATTATTACCATTATTTTTTTTATGTATTGTATGTATGTATTCTAGTCATTGATTTTTTGATGTTAAAAAATTTCAATAATCATTATTTTCGGTCTTTTTAATAAAAAGTGTTTTTCCCAATATTAAATGTACCGGAAAATCGACATTTCGATGCTTCATTGGCGACTTTTCAGATTAGATTGGGATGCCATCATTAGGTAATCTGTATCCGACAAGATTTAGTGTCGCAATCTGAAACGAATGTGAGTCCATGAAATATCTAAGTTAAAACGAATTTACAAATGTTGGTGTGTCAAATACAGATTGGGCCACGTCGTTGGAAAAATCCTATAAAACCCGACAAAAATTTACATTTTCCATCAGTTCCCTAAGAAGTTCTAATAAACCAATCTTGTGAAAATGAAACTATTCGTAAGTCATTATATTGTTAACCTAGAAGATCGTTAACTAAGAATCTAACTCATTCTTTCCAATAGTTGCCCTGTGCTCTTCTGCTGGCTTTGTTCGCTGTTAGCCACGGCCAGCCCTCTGGTAAGCCCTCTGGTATGCCCGCTAACGCACGTACGGCTCAACAACAACAACAACAGGAAGCAGAACAACAACAATAATGAATCCTTAGCCCAAATCTAGGATTATGAAAGCTCACTTGCTTCAAAACTCATTAGTCAACTAATGAAAATGTAATCAAACTGCAAATAAAGAAAAAAAAAAAAAAATGTGTACGCTTTTTCCATAATAAAAAAAAAAAATCAAGCATTAAATTAAAATTCAGAACAGCTTTGTTTTTTATAAAATATTTTATAGATGTTTTTAAAAAAATTCTTTTAAAAATTCTTCAACTGTTTAAACTTGAAATAATGATGTTAATCGATTCCAAAAATGTTCAATTTTTTTTTATAATTTTCAGTTCATAATTTTAGGTATTTATTTTAGTGCTTTAAATGGCATTTATTTTCAAATCCGACGACTCTACTGCACACGTTTTGAAAACGACAATTATTGTCGATTTTCGGAATTCGGAACAGCAATCAATTCGTTTTCGAAATTCGGAACAGGCCCAAATATAAATATATAAAAATAGGAAATCTTTTACTTTAAGTTTTTTTAAATATAGATAGTTTTACAGCTTTTTTTTCTTTAAATAAAAAACTAACATCACTCTAACTTTCCAGTAAGTATGTTCCATTCTTGTCTAGAGAAAAGTCAAATTAAATTGAAAGAATAAATAGGAACACTTAAGAAAATAATTGTAGAAAAGCAAAGTCTCAACTGGCCTAAAATGTAATTGCTCAGCAAAACGGAAAAAGGCTGTTAAGTAGCGTAACTAGCAACATTTGAAGAGAGCTCGGAAAAACTTGGAGAAACTTTCATAAGTTGATCGCTTGGATGAATGTTTATTTATGGATGCGCAGTTTGTATTTATGGCCGAATCATGATGACAAATGTCAGATGTGGCAAACACTTGAAATAGACACCACCAACAAATCCCCCAACATCAGAACTGTACGAACCACCCTCTCGCACTACACACTACACAGTACAAGTATTACAAATATTTTGCAAATATTTTGTCAAGGCAGAAATAAAAATAAGAAATATTTATAGCTCGCTCAGCACATTACACACCTAATTTCTATATTAGTTTTGTTATTGGACACTTGACCAATGTCCAAACTGCTGAGCCTGAATATTTATACAACTTGATTGGATTTTCGTCACGCCCTCCCCGCCCTTCCATTGCCTTCCTCTACACGTAGACAAAACATTTGTTTGGTCATTTATCAATGCGAGCTTCAATATCAAGACAGAGCTTCAATATTTTTATGGCCCAAAATGTTCTATCTATTTATGGGCAGCTCATTAGACTTGGTCCATTGTTTGCAAAGGGTTTTTACGCTTAACAAATGATTGCAATTTGCGTTGCAGCAACACAAAACAGTTTATCAATCTTAGTTCAAGCCAAGGGATGGGAGAGGGATGGCTGTGGAGGGGTTGGGGAAGGGAGGGGGCTGCTATTGATCACAGCTAAAAATTATTTAATCGTGTGTAAGTAATAGTTATAAATTTACAATATTTACGCATAATGCCAAGCCATTGATATATGTGTAGAAAGAGAAGAAAAGAGAGACGAAGGGAAAGAGAAGGAGAGTGTGAGAGAGGGAGAGAGAGAGACCATAAATACTGACGGCTGTTTACAACTTTATCGAAGTTTTCATTAAAAAGTCATAAATTTGATTTACGCACTTGGACTTGAACCTGAACTTCTATCAGGGCAGCTGTTGTATTTACAATACTGGCCAGGGCTGCACAATCAGATATTCAATGCAGACGCCTAAAAGCAGGCAACACAATTAGAGGGCCAATAAATCGCATGGCAAAAACGCGCACAGCATTAGCACCTCATTACCAAAAGCCGCCGGAAACGTGTTCAAATGGCCAAAACGAGGCAAGAAAAAACAAAACAGAATCAAAAAACAGAGATAAAAAACGAAAAAGAAATACTGCGCTGGACACGCTGCAAATTGTTAAGACAGCGGGTGGCAGGAGGGTGGAGAGAGAGAGAGAGGGGGGAGAGGAAGGTCCTGCCGCATTTTATTGCTTTGAAATGTAATATCTTTGGTCGATGGGCAACATTGGAGTGTTAACATGTAAACGCCATCGCTAATCCAGAGTATGAACTCAGCCACATTTGAAAAGTCAGAAAAGAGCGTGGCGAATGTGGCAAGGACTCTCGAGGGGAGAGGATGGGAGGTGCTTAATCTCGAGGGGAGGACTCTCTCTTCTCTCTGAGCTGGTCGACAAGTTTATGTTTTTGAATTGTTTCCTTTACATTTGATTTGCATTTGAGGCTGTCAAAAGCGGTTGATTTATGCCCCGGTCCAGTATGGTACAGTAGCCCCTCGCTACGTTGTACTTTTTGATCTGCGCATAAAGCGTATAATTTATGCCAATTTAATTGAATGCGCCACATTCCCCCTTAGCTCCCCAGGGACTTGACTAAACAGACCTGGCCAAGACAATTGCAATTGAAATTGAAATTGAAATCATGAATTGCAAATGAAACAATTGTTAAATTGAATTTGCTGCTCATTAAAATGGGCGCCACTTTCAGTTTTCAGTTTTCAGCGGGTTGCGAGTCAGTTGTCTGTGCGTTTGGGGGGCAGCAGGCAACCTGGAAAACCACTTAACCACACACGCCACATGCCACATGGCACATGGCCACGCCCACACATTTGTTGTGTGGCAGCCGCCATTTTGGTTAGCCACAGCAACTAAGAGACACGTTTACAACGACGCGTTATGGCCTCATGGCCATAATTATGGTTATAATTTTATAATATTGCAAATTATGTGTAGACATATGCAAATGGGCTACAGTTTAACTTGAAACCCTTTGAAAACCATACGTAGACACGAGGGTGGATCCAAAAGAAACTGACACAATACAAAAAATAAATAATATTATGTATATATTATAAATAAACTTATATATGTATGTATTAAAGTACACAGAAAACAAATATTTCGGATTTCGGGATAAGACCAATCCAATTCGGAATCCCGGATTTTCTTAAACCAAGTACAAAATACTTGATAAAAGTACGGTTTTTCAATTCCTTTTCCACAAATATTTTTATTAATCGGGGCTCTTTAAGAATTTAAACGGCGAAAGCAATTAAAAACTGTTTCTAATCGACAATTCGATGCTTCATTGGCGACTTTTCAAATTAGTTTGGGTTTCCATCATTATGTAATCTGTATCCGACAAGATTTAGTGTCGCAATCTGAAACGAATGTAAGGCCATGAAATTTCTAAATTAAAACGAATTTACAAATGTCGGCGTGTCAAATACAGATTGGGCCACGTCGTTGGAAAAATCCTATAAAACCCGACAAAAGTCAACCTTTATCATCAGTTCCCTAAGAAGTTCTAAAAACCCAAACTCGTAAAAATGAAACTATTCGTAAGTCATAATATTGTTAACCTAGAAGGCGTTAACTAAGAATCTAACTAATTTTTTTCAATAGTTGCCCTGTGCTCTTCTGCTGGCCTTGTTCGCTGTTAGCCACGGCCAGAGTCATAAGCCCTCTAACGCACGTACGGCTCAACAACAACAACAACAGGAAGCAGAACAACAACAATAATGAATCCTTAGCCCAAGTCTAGGATTATGAAGCTCACTTGCGTCAGAACTCATTAGTCAACTGATGAAATTGTAATTAAACTGCAATAAAGAATAATATAAAAAAAAAATGTGTACGTAATTTTGTTCACCCATCGCATTATTTACCCGACTTTGATAGGATAAATTGAAATTAAATTAAATAATAAACGATGTCTATTAGCTTCCTATTCCTTGCTAGAAATCCCTGACCTCACAAATTAAAATACTTATATTACTACTAATTATTACTACTAAAACAGTTTAATCTAATTGGATTTGTCTGAGTTTTCCCCAATCGCTGCAGCAAATAAAAATATAAATATATGTTCACTATCGAACAGAGTTGTCGAAATGATACATAGATCGAAGTGCTTAAAAAAATGGATAGAAGGACAATCGGATGATATTCAACTCTGATCAACTCTGTTGTTCATGCTCATTAAGAATTTGTGTATGTACATATGTACCTAATTCGGTATACCAAACCCTATTCTTCCTGTAATATTCCCTCGTAATCTAAGAGTGCCGGGTCTGCAAGTGTTCCAAATGTCACGTACAGATTCATGCAATGAATCAATATAATATTATATAGAAATTAAAGAGTTAATACATTTTACCCGAAGAATACTCTATTACATAATCTGTCTCCGACAAGTTTGAGTCTCGCCATCCGAATCGAATGCAGATGCGTTAAATTTCTATATTAAACCCAATTAAGAAATGTTGCCGTATCAAATACAGAATTGGACACGTCGATGTAGAAATCCCATAAAACCCGACAAAAAGTGAACATTTTTCAGAACTTCTTAGAAACCAAACACCTGAAAATGAAACTATTTGTAAGACATTAAATTGTTCTTATATTAACTAGTTAACTAACTATATTTTGAATCCTTTCTCAACAGTTGCCCTGTGCTCTTCTGCTGGCCCTGTGCGCTGTTTGCCATGGATACAAAATAAGTCACAAAATGCCTCCAGTAGGTGGTGATGGATACAAAACAGATCACAAAATGCCTCCAGTAGGTGATGATGACAGCGACGTTAGCTATCATGACTAGAACTAGGACTATGCAAGCCACACTTGCTTCATATTCATCAGTCACCTGTCCTAAAATGTGATTGCAAATAAATAAAAGTGTATAAGAATTAAAAATCTGCCTCTCTACTTATAGTGATTGAACTCTAGCAAAGATCTGTAGTTATTAAAATTGGGACTTTATCTCTGACTTTATTTCAGAGAAAAATCTGACTTTATTTCCTGCCAAAGCAATTGCAAAATAATTAAGACAGCGGACAGCGAAAGTTAAATGTTTCCCTATTTTTACAAAGAAATTTATTATACAAATTTGTTATTCAGTACAGCCTTTCAATTCTGCGAGGGAAGCGAGTCTTTTAATTAATTAGTTATATGAGTAGTGTAGGGAGAATAAGAATGTCCCTATAAGATAGGAATGCAGCTTATTAATTAGATACATGGATATTTATTCTAATTTTTTAGCTTTTGTCAAACTTTAAACTGTTATAACTTTGATTCTGCATAGAAATTATATAAAAAGTTATAATTTTGATCTTGTTTTGTGACCAATATTGGACTGTGGTACATCTGTTTCCGTAGAGCAACAAAAACAAATCAAAGATTTGAATGACTGCTGAAAACTGCATACTAATAATATCCGTACATAAACCCAGCAATTAAAAACGGCTTTCTCCAATGCTAAATTTACCAAAGAATCGACGTTTCGATGCTTCATTGGCGATTTTTCAAATTAGATTGGGTTTATCATTATGTAATCTGTATCCGACAAGACTTAGCGTCGCAATCTGAAACGAATATAGCTCCATGAAATTTCTAAATTAAAACGATTTTACAAATGTTGGCGTGTTAAATACAGATTGGGCCACGTCGTTGGAAAAATCTTATAAAACCCGACAAAAGTCAACCCTTATCATCAGTTCCCTAAGAAGTTCTAATAAACCAAACTCGCGAAAATGAAACTTTTCGTAAGTCATTATATTGTTAACCTAGAAGGCGTTAACTATGAATCTAATTAATATTTTTCAATAGTTGTCCTGTGCTCTTCTGCTGGCCTTGTTTGCTGTTAGCCATGGAGAACAACCAACTCCAGTTTGCATGGAAGATTTTGTATGTACATGAAAGTATTTATAAATTTGCGGATCTGCATTTTTAAATTAAAATAATAAAAAAAAATCAAAAACAGTACTCGTATATCTTTTGCGATTAAACTGAGGCGCTTTTCTTTTCTGTGACGGGACTGCCTAGTTTTTTCAAGATCTTAATTATTGGGTCCACAAATAACTGCAAATTTATCTCTGAAGCTGAGAATGTTGATCTCATTTTTTACACTTTCACACTGTCGAATTGCCAAAATTAGATGCATATCTCTATATATAAAACTCTTTGTCCTGACTGACACTTCAATTGAAATTTTTAGACAAGCTGAGACAAAATTTATCGTGCAAAATTCGACCTGTAAGTGGTTCAACTTCGGGGTCAAGGTTCAGAAAATTGCTTAGCATTGAAAACTTGTTTGTTTCTTAAAAAATTCCAACCAAACTCACAGATTGTGTATTTGGGATTGCCTGTTACATCCTGACCAATTTTGGTCAAAATCGAATCACTATATCATATAGCTGTCATAGGAACAATCGGATGCAATTTAGCCTTTAGTTTGAAATCACAGATTAGCTCTTCTTGCCAAATATCGAACATTCCGCATAATATAGATTTTTTCCGCCAAATCTAGCTTTTGCCGAAAATTTAGCTTTATTTCGCGCGGAAGCACAAAATCTGACTTTTAACCAAAGTCCAATAACAGGGAAGAAATAATTCAATCAGCGGACAGCGGAAGTTAAATTTGTTCCTATTTTTACAAAAAAATGTGATATTATACAAATATGTTATTCAGTATAATCTTGATAAGCCGGACAACTAAAGACCAGTCTGTCAATTTTGCGAGCGATGCGAGCCTGAAGCCTGAGCCCTAGTCTCCTAATACAGAAATTAGTTATATTAGTATAGGGAGAATGATGTTTGCCACTGTAAGATAGGAATGTAGGTTATTAATTAGATACATGGATTTTACATTCTAATTTTCTCTTCTGTCAAACTCCAAACTGTCACAACTTTGATTCTGCATAGAAATTTTATAAAAAGTTATAATTTTGATGTTGTTTTGTGACCAATATTGGTCTGTGGTACATCTGTTTCCAAAGAGCAACAAAAACAAATCAAAGATTTTAATAAGTGCTGAAAACTGCATACTTATAATATCTATATATATATATCCACATAAGCCCAGCAATTAAAAACGGCTTTCTCCAATATTAAATTTACAGAAGAATTGACATTTCAATGCTTCATTCGCGATTTTTCGAATTAGATTGGGTGTTTATCATTATGTAATCTGTATCCGACAAGATTTAGTGTCGCAATCTGAAACGAATGTGAGTCCATGAAATTTCTAAATTAAAACGAATTTACAAATGTCGGCGTGTCAAATACAGATTGGGCCACGTCGCTGGAAAAATCTTATAAAACCCGACAAAAGTCAACATTTTTCATCAGTTCCCTAAAAAGTTCTAATAACCCAATCTCGTGAAAATGAAACTATTCGTAAGTCATTATAGAAGGCGTTAACTAAGAATCTAACTAATATTTTTCAATAGTTGCCCTGTGCTCTTCTGCTGGCCTTGTTTGCTGTTAGCCATGGAGAACAACAAACTCTACTTTGCCTGGTAGGTTGTAAATAAAAGTATATATAAATTTGCGGATCTGCATTTTTAAATTAAAATAATAAAAAAAAATCAAAAACAGTACTCGTATATCTTTTGTGATTAAATTGAGGCGCTTTTCTTTTATATAGTTTTCTGTGACGGGACTGTCTAGTTTCTTCAAGATCTTAATTATTGGGTCCACAAACAACTCCATACTTATTATTGAAGCTGGAATTGTTGAGCTCATTTTTTACACTTTCACACCGTCGAATTGCCAGATTTCACTATTGAAGTGCTTTAGCGCCTAATCTCTAGCTTTGTTGCGCAAACGACACGTTAGTCAAAATTAGTCTCCCTAGTCTCCTAATACAGAAATTAGTTATA
The DNA here is from genome assembly GCA_037043435.1 of Drosophila suboccidentalis. Lineage (NCBI taxonomy): Eukaryota > Metazoa > Arthropoda > Insecta > Diptera > Drosophilidae > Drosophila > Drosophila suboccidentalis. The sequence goes on along the minus strand of JBAMBK010000291.1, from coordinate 992,137 downwards.
TTAGTATAGGGAGAATGATGTTTGCCACTGTAAGATAGGAATGTAGGTTATTAATTAGATACATGGATTTTTTACATTCTATTTTTTTTCGGAATATGCTAAAAATTAACACTTTTTCAAAACAACAGATCAGTAACAATAATGTATCCTAAACACAAGTGATAGCTCTATTTTACTTCACTTCTTGAACTACCCTCGCGCACTTACATACCCTTTTGCTGGTTCAATCCCCGGCAGATGTCGTTGCCTCAGCTTCAGTTTGGAACGAACTCCAACATCTTTTAATTGCCTTATGGCGATGGAAAATCGCGTTATCATTAACTTTTGCCAGAGAGCGATCATTGCGTCATTGTCGCCCCCATTCTCCTTCTCCATTTCCCCCTTTGTCTCCCTCTCCTTCTACTTCCTCTTCCGTCACCAGGTCAACCCCATCTTCAGTCATTTTCGCAGCGAGTTGAACATGAATTTTAATTATTTGAACGAGTTCTCGCCGTTGATATTTGAATTTTGTGCGTTGTCTCAGGCAACTGAGCAGTTAATTTCATTAATAAATATTTATGGTTACCGTTAAGCCTTTCCGTGGGCGTGGCAGTGTAATTTATAGCGCCAAAATAAACCCCTTTGCCTCTCGACTTGATTTCAATTTCAGTTTCAATTTAGGGCTCATCCATCGCTCATGGTCAATGAAATTGAAAAGCTGAAAACCTCAGCACGACTAAGCGAAATTACGTGCTCGGTATGTTATTTGTATTCAACTTTTTTTTTGTTGTTAGCTGCGACAGGACATTGAGATTCGAGTTTCACACATGAGAAATCCTCATTCGAGTCCAAAAATGCGGCTCGTTAGCTCGCCAATTGATTGATGACCAAATTGAGGCATGTCTCGGCGGATTGTCGAGTCAGACACAAGAGCAACAAACAAACACAATACAACAAAGCAACGCGACGCATAGAAAAGCACTTATCACACCTCTGCTCCTTTGGCCAAATGCCTTAACTTGGCCGACAGCTGCAATGGCAAGTGACACAAAATCAGCGCGCACTTCAATTGGCAACTTTAAACAGACAACGACACGTACTCTGGGTACAGTCAACCCACGAGCTAAACGAACTTCTACAATATAAGAGACGGAAGATGGAAAAACCACCCGTTAAAGTTGCAGCATCATCAGTCGTGCGTGGCTGACGCTTTTAAGTCCTTTGGCAACACAGAGATTAACTCAAATTTGTGGCGCTACAATAAATTTCCACGGCCTGGCATTAAAAATTAAGCGCCGCCACAAAACGAGTTGCAAGTGGCTTTTGCTGCTCAGTTCCTTGTTCCTACTTACACTATGCAACGGAGTTGCGACAAGTCTATATCTTGTACAATTGAATAAGCCAGAAATGCCTAAATGAAATTTAATGGAAAATTATATATTTTTATATCGCATTTTATTTATTTATATATTTTTTGAGACTTTACAACAAACTAATAACATTAAAATCAAATGAATAATTTAGATTCCTTAAAAAATTCTATATTTTAATTAAACAGTTGTATCGCAAAAATATAATTAATAAAACGATTCTTTTAAAAATACAAATAATAGTTTCCTATACTTTTAATTCACTTGCATTGCATTCAATTTTCTGCTGCTTAGTGTAACCTTTTTGTCAAGTTTTTTTACACAATAAATTTTACCTGAGTTGTCGCTGTTACGCCTTTGCATATGTCTGCTGTTTAATTTATCTAAGGATACTTTCAGATCCCACAAAGAGTGTGAGTATACGTGTGACTGTGACTGTATGTGATTAGAGAATCCTGCAGGTTGTCTAGTCACATTTGCCGAGCTGAATCAGTCGAGTGAATTAGTCGAGTAACTTTTACTTCTCACCCATTCCCACGACTTTCGGCTGATCAACCCCCGGATGGAAAATCTAATATAAAAGAAATAGAAAATCCATTTGCCGGCCCCTGAATAATGTGGCAATTTTTTACTCATATTTCAGTGTGTTTTACAACAAAAAAAAGAAGAAAAACAAATTACAAAATGCGAAATAAAGGGCATATTTTTCAGGTTTATAGAGCTGATGTTAAAAAAAAGAGCACAGGCGTTCCGGCCACGCCCTCTAAAGTACGGACAACCCGCTGCTGCTGCGTGTGACCATTTACCCTTATTAGAGTTCACAGTTCACATTGGTTTCATATTATTTTTATATTTTCTTCGCTTTTTTTTTATTAATTTTTGACGCAAATTTACATAATTTATGGGCAACAACAAAAGTCACAGACAGCATATGCCCTTCTCTCTCTATTTTGTTCATTATTAAAAATTTGTTTTTAATTTACGATTATTTAAACTACGCACCATTTTGAAGGCGCCACAACAAATGAGGCGCAAATTATTCGAATGTACGACGCGTGTTTCATTTCATTTCATTCATTTTCCGACTCGGACTTGACTCTGGCGTCGCTTCATTAAGACCTCATTAAAATCTTAAGGACAACAAGTTATTTTTACACATTTTAACACGTTTTTAATTTTAATGCATTTTATGCTCTTTTAACGACATCGCTTTAAAGTTGAGTCGTCGTCCGTCGTCCTTCGTCCTTTCCCCTTTCTGACTTTCACTTGTTGACATTGACTGACGCCGCATCCTTTCCAACTGAATCGCGTCAGCGTCATCGCACATCACGTCAAAGTTCATTAGTAAGGGGTGCCCAGCATTCCTCCCTGCTTTCCTCATGACTTTTCCTGCCTTGCCTCGACTCCTCTGTCTGAGGGTTGCGACAGTTTGCGGTCGCTCGTCGCGCCCGCAACGCTCATTGTTTTTATGGTTTTCGCTAATTAGTTACGAAGTCATAGAATTTTACAGAAATTACTACTGAAAGTTATTGTCATGTTGACGACGACACTCAACTCAAGTGGCGCCCCAGGGATGTGGCAAGAATCATTTGATGCCGTCATCATTTGCTTCGACTTGCCAACAGATTTGTGTAACTATTAGCCACAAATTAATCAGACTGACCACTGACCAGGGATCTGAAATTAGGGATTAGGCATCTTGAGTCTAAGTATATAAATCTATAAGAAATCCGTAGGCAATTACACAAAAACTCATTAAACAAAGTGAAAGTGGGCAGAATTCTTAGACACATGCCTTAAATAAGATGTTGGCCATAAATTTGCTGGACAAGACGAACGCCCATGCCACAGATAATTATGCAGACAGGCGCAGGCAAAAAGGGTTGACTCACTCCCACTCCCATTCAATCCAAGGGACATTGGTTTCTCTTGGTTTGTAAATTAAAAATACCACGCCCCGCTGTTATAAATCAAAGTCACGGGCTTTGTGTTGGATTTGCCAAAGGAATTTGTAGCCAACTGAAAAGGAGAAAGCCAAAAGATGCCCCCCAAACCCCATTCTCACAATGCCAGTTGCCATTTTCCGTTTCCTGTTGCATGCTGAAAGGAACTTGGCATTTGAATAAAGTTGAACCATGTTTTGAAATAAGCAAATAAGTGGCGTTGACATGTTAAGACTTCTTAGAGATTTATGGCCCAAAACAAAACAAAACAAGGGGCAAACCGGCGGCCAATTTAAAAATTGAATTTCAAAGCATCGTCGTTAGTCCGTTGCTAATCATAGGAGTATATGAGGCACACATGTGTCTGCTTTTTAGAGAGTGTCCTGCTGTCATCGTTGAAATTTTTGACACATGCCGCAAATCCGTAGACAACAATTGCATTGTCTTGTGTGAGTGTGTGTAATGGGATTATTTGTTGTTGTTGTTGTTGTTGTTTTTCTTCTTGTTTTGTTCAGATAACCATTTGCCACTTGACGATGCCAAAAACTTTGATTAAATTGAATTTGGAAATGCTCATAACTGTCACACATGGCAGGACGAAAGAAGTGTTGACAGAAACACACACGGCTAAGAGGAAAATCGGCCTAAAAACCACCCAAAAATGTCACGCAATTTTTCAATAAACTCATCAAAAGAGCGCTTTGAACTCGCATCCCTCAGCGAATCCTTGACAATGTCCTGCGGCTACTCGTAAACGCAATTTGATTTATGGACAATGCTCAAAATTGAAAATTGTCGCATGGTCACTTTAATTTTTGAGTTATGCGACTTTAAACTAAATAGAACATAGGGGATGATAATCCACACACTCGACACATTCCAATTTCCACACTCCGCATTCCACACAACAAACTAAGCGCACGTTCGTGTCACAGGAAGTGAATTATGTCGTGTTTTGTGAGGTTATGTAATGATGACACTGACACAAACAAGCGTCCCACTACTAACGGTACCACTAACGGTACAGTTACCAACCGACCAACCAATAGCGACTGTACTTTTGACTGGCGTGTGAAAAACGAAGCGCCACGTGACGCTTGTTAGTCGAGCAGAAATTAAAGAGCAACTCTCGAAGTGGAATTCGTGTGATCAACCCTTGTGACCAGTACTTTTGAGTATGTGTGTGTGTGTGCTTACGTGTGTGTATGTGTTTGTCTTTGTTGCCGCTGAAGTGCCTCAATGGTTTTAGTGTCAGCTTATAGTTTTGACATCCTGATGCCTGATAACTATCGTAGCGATGATGATGATGATGGATCTGGTTGATGCGCCAGCTCCGCTGAAGTGTGAAATATCCTACGACTATTTCAATTTTCCCGCTCACTTTCATTTGCATAAATTAACACAAGCACTTGACCCAAAACAATTCTCCCCACTTTCACACATTAACCCGTCAGACTTCAAAAAGACTTGACCAATTTGGTAATTATTGAAAATGCTTCAAATTGTTTTTACATCCTTCCAAAGGGTATTTTAAATTTGTCACAATTTGTGTAACGCATTTGGATAAAATCGAACTACTATATCATATAGGCATATAGGCATAGAATAGATTAAAAATTCATCATTAGTATGAAAGACTAAGCTAAATCTTGATTTCTTGCTGATTGTTTATCCTGATTAAATTTCGTTAAAATCTGAAAGGGTATCAGGAACTTGGTGTGTCGAAGACAATCCTTCTTTCTTGTTTAATTAAAAAATACCTAAAATTTGTGTCACACTCCCCTTCCCAACTGTTTTGGCCACTTTCATGCTTGCCTGCACCTGCTGCATGCAATTAAAACCGAAAACCAGACAACACAACTCAAACTGACCAACTTTTCTGACAATGTCATTTGGTTTTGGGGAATTTTTCCCGGGCTTTCATTTTTCATGGCATTTTCAATTTTAATTGAAATTTATGCGCACATCGCAACCCAAAAAAAAGGGGTTGGCCCAAAGCGGGACTTTGCTGCTCGGATTTGGGTTTGGGTCGCGTGTTCGCCAAAAGTGTTGCAAATTGTTGAAAATTTGAAAATTTACATGCACATTCATGGTGGATACGCCTTCAGGCTTGATTTACAGCCCGCACTCTCGTTATTTATGAGTTGTGAAGCGAGTACTTGAAATTTCCCAAATACACGGGTAAAGTGCATGCAAAACATTTCGTTGTTGTGGTCCACCATTTTATTGTAATTGTAATTCGGTGTGTTCATGTGTAAAATTTGAAATTGTTGTAAATAATTACCCTAATGGCTGACTCTCTGACTGTCTGACTTTCCGACTGGCGCCCAGCTCATCTCCCTTTCCCTTGAACAGATTGGGGTACAGTTGCGACTAGCAGTTAATTTGTGAGCATCGGCATCGTCGCCATTTGTAATTAAGCTTAAACCGTTAATATTTTAGCCAGATAAGAGCCAATTCCAATGGTTGTTGGGACCCCTTCACCCCACTCTCTGGCTTAGATTTATGTGAGGGCCAAGGCAAAACTTGGTCCAGAGTCAGCCAAATTGTTTCCAAAACATTTCACGGTTCGCCGAAAGCAAAAATCCTCCGCCTTGGGTGTTAATTTGGGGGCCAGATTTTTTATCTGCATTGAAAACGAAAGCTTGAGCTTGAGATCTGGCGTCTTGTTTGTTTTTGTTTTGTAATTGCAAGAATTTAATTAGCATCGTCAAGTCGTTAACAAGCTACAAAAGCCGGTAAGTTATGCCGGCCACTCTATAATAGAACACAGTATAATCAAGACAAAATATTTGCAGAAGATAAACATAGCTTTATTATGAAAAGGGTCTACGGATGTTTCGAAATGTCAGGTGAATGAAAACTGCACTCATGAATGTATCCTTTTTACATACTTTTGTTTATATTAACAATATTATTCTATATTTAATACATCCCAGCATAGAGGGATGAAACTTAAAATATTCTAAGCTTAACTTATTCTAAATATTTTAAGATTAAATCAAAGCGCGTGGTAAGATTTAACCAATTTTAATATCTGTAAATATAAAAAAAGTTGTTATATTATAGTTTAAAATGATCAATAAAAATCTTACTATTATGATGAATGTTTATGTTAATTTTAGGCAATTTAATCGGGAACTTTTTGGGTTTCGCTCTGCGTTTCGGAGCTGCCGAAATGTCGCCGATGTAAAGCAAAATGACGACCAACAAAAGCCACTCAAACTTGAAGTATTTCATTGAAATGTTATTAACAATAAGATCTGACAACGTTTATTTGCAGACTGAATCACACAAATCTTTGTGTGACTCTTAAATATACAATCGAAATTTAATAAAAATGTGTTGACCTCGTAGAGCATCTGTTATCAACTTGAAAATTACGTTGAGCGTGCTTGCCAATAACAGAGAGAAAGTAAACCCCCGAATTCTCTTGAATCTGAACAGCGGAAAAAAACCCAGAATTCGACGATAAGTGTGTTAACCCATTGAGTGCCCATTGGGTCGATTGTCAACGCACTGAATAGACTAATATAAACATGCATAAATTGCATTATAAGCGACCTAAACAAAGCATTGAAGCACTTCAAAATTCATATTCAATGCCTGGAACATCCTTAATGCACGGCTTGCATTCGCCCCTCGGCGTTAAATAACCATAACTATTCATTATCGACATATAATCGACCCCCTTCGACCCCTTGGTTAAGTACTCATAACTTCAGATTTTTATTAAATAGACGTAACAAAACAAACGCAGGCCAAAATGTCACACATAGTGGGAATATAGAAATAGAAGAGAATGCCATAGAATGAACATATGGATGAGCATCCTTTTGACCCACAAAATTGAAAATATGAAACGCTTGTGGAAGAACCTTTTTTTTCGTAACATCCACATCCACGTCCACGTCCTACATCCTGCGTAATTCAATATTTAACTATATGAGATTTATGGCCACAGGGTCTAGCGACGACTTCCGCTGTTCTGCGTGCGTTCTTGCTCGCAACGACGGCGTCGTTTTATTTGTATAAAGTATAATTTTTGATTTAGTGCGATTTTGTGTCATCGGGTTGTCCAAGACCCGGGGTGTTGGCAAAGGGTTAACGCAATAGTTTTGCAATATCCCAAATATGACACAGTAAAAATTCGTTTGTTTACATTGGACGATGGTTGCGGATATGAGACCACATGCTGATTGTTATTGTGCCGGTGCCAGGGATCAACCAGGCGGGTGGTTTTCACTGAAGAATACTACAAAAAACAACAACGATTATTGCCCTGTCGATGCTGTAAAACATTTATTTGATTTTTCACGCATTTTTCCTAATAAATGGGAAACTTTAAACATCATCAAGGTCTTTTCATACAAGGAAGCGAGCGAAATAACTATAAAACTTTACATTTATTACGAGTATTATGTAAAATATTTAAGGCACAAATTCAATGAAATGTCAGAAATTCAATAGATGCCTGGGTGGCAACAAATTGGTTTGTTTGTAGACCTTGCTTGAATACGCGCGGGAATTAGTGGATGTGACTTCCACGCGTTTATCATTTGGGGTTGACAGCCTCACAGGATGCAAATGCCGGCGATAAGGCACAAAACAGCAACAAATGTTTGGCAAAAACCAATTTGCAGAGCAAAAAATTTGCATATAACATACTTATAGAGAGCACAAGTCTCATGAGGTGGGGTGCTCAAAAGAAGTACGTAATCAAAGGGTTGCGCACGGCCGGAAGTTGAGGGACGTGAAAATTTATTACAGGTTGCATTAAATTTAATTTGAAGCGTGCGCGGAAATTTCAAAATGTGAATGTCGATGATATTCTGTATAGCTGATTGAGTTACCTCTGTATCTTCATATTCTTATCCCTATCTCCGTTTCATCTCCTCTATTTGCTTGAGCAAAAGCTGCATACGATCCTTCATCAAGGGCTGCCCACGTTGTGTGCGCTTGCTGATGGCTTTGGTTTTCTCCAGGCGCTGCTTTTTGTACGCCTTGATCCGTGCCTCCTTCTCCAACTGAATCTTTTGTCGCTCCGCCTCTGCCTCGGCAGCTTTCTGTTGCCGTATCATTTTTCGTATTTCTGGCTTGTTGGGTTTGTTTTCCTGCCAAAAAGAATGGAGTAATAAACGATGCAGCCTGTTGCTTCACCTTAAGAATATTCAACATACCGACGCTGGCTTTCTCTGCTTGTATTTTTGCTTAAAGTTGGGGTTTTGCTTCTGGCCTGATTTTCCATGGCTCGCGGCTGGCTTTTTATTAAATTTGCCTTGGTTTTTTTGCGGTTTAGGTTTCATCGTTCGCAAAACAAATGTTTAGAATACAACTACACGTGCAGATTTGTATGCGAAACAGCTGTCAGCTGATAACTGTTTGAGTGTTGAATAATTACGATAGCTTTCACGTTTATCAGCACTACCATCAATCATATCGGATATCGATTTAATACTGCAATTATAATCGCCCGACCGCCACAATCTGTCGTCCGCTCGCAACAAAAATTGCGGGTAATTTAAATAAAAATGAATTATAATTTATTCAACAATTTAAATTAGATTTAATAAAGTGAATGTCTCGGATTCATTGCCCCTAGGGAGTTAAGTTTGTATGAATCACAAAATTTCATGCAAAAGAAATGCTTTTTACAAAATTTGCGCAATACTGACTATCGTCTCCAATCGGTGATCGAAAACCATATACGATTATTATTTTGGGAGCCGCTGGAACGCGTGGACACAGCTAATAATTTTTACAAACTTTGTTTTTTTAAAATGAGCTTGTCTAGTATTAAACAAAAAGAATTAAAGGGCAAGAAAAATGTGCTACCCAAGTTGCGTACAATTTTAGACAATCCACACAAGCAGCACTGGTAGGCGCCAAGAGTTGAGTATTGTTGTAATGTAAAAATTTAACCAATGTTTTATTGTTGCAGTCCTGTGCTCCCCGAAGCCGAAGTAACTGAATTTCGAAACATATTAAAGGAGGCAATAAGCAGCAGTACTCATCCACTTAAAGCATTTGCCACTCAGACACACATTCGTCTTGGTCTGGAGAGTTCTCTGCGCGCCATAAATGGACGACGCTTCTCCTGTGTCTTTGCTTCGCTCAGCATAAGGCCGTCTCATATTATACGGCTGATAGCGACCAGTGCTGCGGTCAAGGCTCCAACAGTGCCTATTTATGCTCAGCCCAAGTTGGAGGAACTGACTCATGAACTGTTTGGAGTGCGAGCGCTGACGCTGGTGCTGCCGCTGGACTTGGATTGTATCAGTCCCGAGCTGGCCAAATGGGTGAACGCCCGCAAGAAACCTACAATACAACAACATCAGCCAAAGTATGCCAAGAGAAAGAAGACAAAAAAGACGCCAGCACAAGAGCCAAAGAAGGATTCAATTGAGCAACAAGTCGCGGCGTCAGCGGAACAAAAAGAATGGACCGGAGATTATATATCCTGTTTGGATGGACAAGTCGTACGTCTCGATCAGGGCGATGTGCAGGCCGAGGCGCAACAGTTGGGTGAAGCCCTCAGTAATATGGCCATGAAAGCAAAAACGATAACCAAAGTTACTGAAAATCACCCAAAAACACAGAGTATCGAAGCATTTCCGATAACTCGCATGCAGGTGGACTCTGATGAGGATGAATTTCTGCCGGCAAGTGAGTTGAGTGATTATAAACCCGTTACGGTGCATCAGATTCGTCCAAATCCAGACAAAAAGCCTAAAAAGAAGCGCAACAAGAACAAAAACAAAATCAATGAAAAAGTCTCAACTGCAACTAAATAAAATCAACTGATAGTTGGCAACGCGGCTCAATCAGCTGTTGAATTTTAGGTTATGTTTTGTTTTTATTGTTATCGTAATTTTTGAAAGCCGCACAACATGCTCAGAAGTATACGGCAAATAGCTAGACTACGGAAATTGGCGACAGTTCCGGCCAGCAATTTACTCCAAACAACTGTCGTGCCATGTGACATATCAGCGAATATTCGGGCGCAACTGCACATCAGCAGCATTGTGAGTAAATACGACAAGAAATCCTCGAATCGGAGCGAAGACATCGACAGCGACGATGAGGCAGACGAGGATTTTAAGGATGATCGTGACTCGAAGGTGGTCAAGTCTAAAGTGAACTCGCTTCGCGCTGACCTGCTGCTAAAGTCGGGACTTGGCATGGCCAGAAAGTGAGTGCCTTTCATAGATTAAGCGAATGATACTAAATCTCTCTATTTCTCTCTCCCATTCCCTTACAGCAAAGTGGAGCTCAATTTCTACGAGAGCAAAATCCGTGTCAATGGCAAGAAGCTACAGAAAAAGAGCGTGCAGGTGAGTTGTCTAGTGACAAACAAGTTTTCAATAATAATGTGTAATCAATGTAATGCATTGCAGCTCGAAGTGGGCGACGAGATTGATGTAATACGCGGCTTCAGCCAGACAAATCCCTCACACTTGGTTATCGCACGTGTCGTCATATTATCAGCCGCGGAACGTGAGGACGGGCTCAGTGTACATTTGCGACGCTTCAAATCATTGCTAATTGAGAACTACAGAGGTCCCAATGCTTTCAAATCCTCGGAGCCCGTCGTTCATTAGCAACAGACTTGGCCATGGAGTAAATAAATCGAATTGGAAGTTGATATGAATAACCAGGCATTCTCTTAATCAAATATTTTGTGCGTAGTTTATACATTCATACATACATACATACATAGATAGATACACATACGTATTTACATGATTTGTTCGATGCTTATCAAAAGCGTTTTACGTCACACACTACCAGATGCGACACTTGCTCGAATTCGGATTCATTGGACTGCCGGACGGACAGTTGTATGCCTGCGCGAAGTCTTCGTTGTTGGTGACAGCGCCAAGGACTCGGTACTTGTCCATCGTATGCTCATTGGTCAGCTCCTCCCAATAGTGTTCCTCCTCGTAGGCGGCACACCAGAGCTGTGCAAAGCCCAGGTAAAACAACTGCTCTGGTGATAGGTCCATTCCGGGCATCTGTTCATTTTTCAGCACACGTGTGGAGTTATCTTCGTTGATCAGCTGCAGCTCCTTCATGTGGCTTCGATACGAACTCATCGCCTCGCGTAATCCACCACTATCCGCAATATTCTCATCCTTGGTCTGGTTGCCGTCGATCTTGCGATTGATCTCCGGTATTAGATAGCTATTAAAATGATCCACGTAGCAATTGGCGCGATCGGAGAACACCTCGCCGGACTTCTTCGTCCACCAATTGCGCGATTCGCCGGTGCTGTCGAACATGGAGCCAACGCTATCAAAACCGTGTGTCAACTCGTGACCCACCAAGTAGCCGATGGTGCCGAACTTCAGTGAGTTGGGCCAGGCCTGATGGTAGGCTGGCGGATGCAGTATTCCGGCCATGACATTGATGGAATTGTCCACATTATAATAGAAGGCATTCACCTGCATTCCCACCAAAAGCTCCAGGGGTTTCGTTTCATTGGACAGCTCCTTGTGGTGCAATCCATTATAACGCCTCATATATACATGGAAATGCCGTAAGTTGATGTTGTTGGTGGGATAGCTGCCTGGGACGAAGGTTAGATTGTTCATCTCGCGTATCAAGGACTCGGTAAGATTGTCGTCTTTAAATGAGCCTATTCTCGACTCGATGGTAGATTCCTTGAGTAGCGCCTCCTTGCGCGTCTCCTCGTCCAGCCAATTGGCATTTTCCAGGAGCAGCAGCAAACTCTTGCGCAACTCCACGATAATATTCGCAATCTCCGTTTTGGTTTCCTCTGTAAAGTATTTCTGAACTCAAAGAAGTATTATTTAAATATACGTAAATGATAAGTAAATCAGAACCCACCAATAAGTAAAGCTTGTTCAAGATATACGGCACCGAGAAATGTATATTGAGCATGCAATGATCGCGCTGGAACTTGGAGGACTTCAGCTTGAAGTCCATGCTATAGAGGAGCTTCATGGCCAGATAATTGGCCACAGCCGGCTTGTGCTTGGCACACACCTTATCCAGTTCCGTGTAGTAGAAATCACAGAAGCGTTCCAGTTCTTCTCCAAAATTGAGACCGCCCCAGGCAATATCATAGTAGTTCTCCCACAATGAGAAAGAATCCGACTTCTCGGTCGTCGACAAGGCATTACATTTATCCTGGTTCTCCTCAAAGCGATCGCCGATCTGGAGCACTTCACGCCAGAAGGCAAACACTCCGGCAATCACTTCGTCCGCCTTCTCGTCAGACAGTCCGTATGTCTTGAGATAACCGCGCATACGCTTCTCGTTCAGTTTGTATCCTTTGGTGTCGTTGGTGGCAATATTATCGCTATGGACGATATAGTCAAATCCAAGCTCTGGCAGCTTAAAGTATGGCATAAAAGGATATTGTGGCAAAATGTGTTCATTGATCAATCCAAAGGCACCGTAGTTCGTCAGATGGGAGCTCATGTTGAACCAACTGAAATTCGAGGAATGCCACGCGTCGCCGTCCACAGCGGGAAATCCGCCAATCGACCTGATAAGCGCCAGATAAGCGGGGTCAGCCGCTGGCATCGGATAGAGCTCGGCACTGAGGCATGCGTTGTAGAACTGTTGTGCAATACTCAGTTCATTGGCGTAGCCCAGATCCTTGGCCAGCGTCGAATTCGACAAGAGCAGCTCCTCTGTCTTATCGATTAGCGTGTACAAAATGTCCAGGAGATTACTACGCTTGTGCTGCGATTGCCTTTCCGGTTTGACCAGCTTCCAGTTGCCACATGCGTATTCATAGAAATCGTCGCATGGCGCCACTGTGAGATTCATGTAGCTCAACATCTTGGCGGCATAGGACTTGAGAAATTCGGTATTGTCATCCGTTATAAGGTTATCATTGCTTCCGTCACCATCACTGTCAATCTCAGTTTGCTTTGATTCTGGCTCCATCGCTGGCTTGGCCACACATGTTTCCAATAAAGCACCCAGAATCAAGGCACCACAAATCACATACAAGTTTCTCTTAATCTCAAACATTTTTACTTTCATCATTTACCTACGTACATATATGTTTGATAGGCAAACAAATATGTATATACTCGTATTACTCAAATAGCGTATTGAAGATAATAGTCATTGATAGATTTGAATTAATGGAAAATGTCTCGGACCCTTCGCACGACTGATTCATTCAGAACCTAAATTAAAACTGCGTGCCATGGCGGAAACACAAAATTTAGCATTCAGTTCGCTCTCTTACTGGGAAGCTGGAAATATTTGAGATGCTGATAACGATTTTATTATGTTCCATCTAAAGCATGACCTATTCTAAATACCATAGATAAGCCTGTTTCTCTTCTTCCTACTCTTAAATAAATTCGCTTTCATATTGCCAAAGTGCAGTTACACAATTTGCGCGCGCTGAATTTATTTGAAAATTTACTGGTTCTAACGATCGAAAATCGATAGTCACGATATGTTTCGATTGGATATTGTTAAGGGTATTGCTAACCAAATAAACTACAGAATCCATCCCATTTAGTGCGAATGTAAGCTAATTTTTCAGCTGAGCTTTCGGATTTAGACAAAAATAAATACTTAGCACATGAAAACACGCGGCAAACTTAGCAAAACTTACAGTTTATTCAACAGTTAATGACGGAAAGTGAAGAAATTAGATAATTAGCCTTAGTTATTCATCTCTTAACATATATAATAAAAATTTAATTAATAATTAAGGGATTAAGGATTAAGGGATTTTATAACTATTTAAGACACATTTTAGCATAAAAATAACATTCAAATCTATTTAATAATATTTGTGGATATTTTGTTTAGGAGTTCTTCGATCTTTAAGTTTGATCCTACCCTTGCACGCAAATAAGCTGTGAGCCTCTGTATAAACCTGAAAAACTCGCAAATTCTTGGATTTTTACTTTAAAAAAATTTAAGAAAATTCAAAATTCTTTACCCTTTACCGCATACAGTGCCTTTTAATTTTTAATGAATTTTCTTTTAGTTAAAACGGTACTTAAGCGAAGTCGATTGTTATTGGTCATTCTCTTTGCACTATTTTCTATTAGAATACCATACTTGATGTTTCTATGAGTTTTGTTCAAGCGTCTCGCGTGAATTTGAAAGTGAATTTTGCTGAATTTCGAATTAAATTTATATCTTAAAAAAAAAACATTTCTTTTGTTGAAGAATAATTTTTTCCAAAAGAAAATAAAGTTTTCTTTCATAAAAAAATATAATTTGACTGTAAGGTAGGCATTATATATAATAATTCTTGCAAAAATCGGCGAAAAAATGGTTTTTCATTTATTTTTTGTATGTATTATAATATCCCTAATAAACACATACATATATGCATAAAATTATTTGTTTTCCTTATTGGAAATATGTTCATGCGGTAGAGGGTTAATTATTTGTTCAATACAGATTGACATACTTTACATAAAAAGTTTCGATTTATTTTTTCAGTTCGTGGTGTACATATTCCAGGAATCTTTTTAGATTGTTGGTGCTAATCCGTGCTGTCCATTTTTCCCAAATTGACCTTCATGACTCATCAGGCGACCTCCGTATCTTAAATGTGTTTTTAAATTAAAATTCGACTAAATTTCAAAAAATACCTATGTAAAACAAAAAACAAGACGAAGAGAAAATCCCCCAACAAAAACACTTAGTGGATAGATTTTGTTTTTACCCAGTAGCAATAAAAAAACAGTAAATTTGGAGGTGCTGATAAAGGTAGCTTACCAGGCGACAGGAAATATGACGTCATCGAGACCTATCTATTCACAACGAGGGCAGTTACTACTAGAAGATTTATCGCGTTTTGCAATTACTATAGAATCATGCATTTTTGCAATACTCGTATTATGCTATTTTACGATTTCAAGAATGCTTTTATCTTCTGAAGTATTCGGTGCACCTAAGTATATATTGACCCGCCCGATCGCACAATAGTTGCAGTCTTTTTACAAACGTTATATCGTGACTTACAGGACTCTAGCTGGAAACATGAATATATTTTACATTGGTGGACTTGGATTACAGGCCCAGTTTCTTCTGTTGTCGGCCATCATTTATAATTGTTCACTGGCCGAAATTCGTACGTTGTTTATTTGCATGTATTGCATTTCTCTTAGTCAGTAGTTTATTTTGTTAAACCTAGCAGAGTTGTCGGGTGAGTATCGATCGAATAGATCGGTTGGAAAGTTTAACTATGACAAGCAAGGTGCTGACTGGAAAAAAACATGCCGTTATGGCAAGAGGCAATCGCCAATTGATTTAGTTTACAGGAATGTAAGTATAAACAAGTAAGAAAGTTATTTTTGAGTTCTCAATTGTCCTATAACACTAGTTTACAGCCAAAATGCAAAGTGAACCAAAGTATTTTTTTCTTATGGACATTGGCCTTAATGGAAGCGTTCCGAAATATTCGAAATTTTTCGAAATTTCGAGGTTACTCCAACACTTTTGAGTATATTTCCATTTCTACAGATCCGATTTGGCCGAACAAGGACTTAAATTAAAGGTAAGTTAATTCTCTTCAACTTTTGTCTATAAAGTATTAAGATCGGTTTAGCAGTTCAGGTGCTAGCGATTTTAATAAGTTCGAAAATGGTCGTTTTTTGCGATTTTTTGAGTTTGAAAGCTGACATATCGTCCTGGAAAAAATAGAAATCATAAGGATACAATTTTTTTAAAGGTTTACCCTAAAGCTGATATTGTTTCAAAGAAAATAAGGTATTGTTCTTGCAAATCCATTAAAAGATGGCGAAGAAATGCAGCTTCAACTGGTGACAAAAGTATTGGAAAATGCTCATCTTTGCTCTTGCACATTACAAGTGCGTTTGGTCGCCTCATGCGGATACCACTACAATCATGGTTATTTACTTCGTTGGTCTTTTACTGAAAATTGCATTACTCCGCCATTTATCCATGGATTTTCATAAACAATACCTTATTTTCTTTAAAACAGTATCAGCTTTACGTTTAACCTATAACAAAAATTTTGTCCTTGCGATTTCTATTTTTTCCAGGACTATATGTTAGCTTTCGAAGTCAAAAAATCACAAAAATCACCCATTGTCGAACTTATTAAAATCGCTAGCACCTAAACTCCTGAACCGATCTTAATACTATATGAAAGAAAGTTAAAAAGAATTAACTAACCTTTAATATAAGTGCTTGTTTGGCCAAATCGGATCTGTAGAAATGGAAATATACTCAAAAGTGTTGGAGTAACCTCGAAAATTCGAAAAATTTCGAATATTTCGAAAACGCTTCCATGAAAAAAATTTTAAGTGCCATTTTCGTGTTAAAAGGCCAATGTCCATAAGAAAAAAATACTTTGGTTCACTTTGCAAAAAAAAGTTTTAATTTTGTAAACTAGTGTAATTATTTCTTGATTATTTCCTTCACATTTCAAAGTTATGTGAAAAGAAATTTTAAATTCGTATGAACAACCGATTGTCAAAGCACATTTAAAAAAGTAGTTTTTAAATTCGATGGTCCCAAAAGAACAGTCGTAAAAAATACATGATTCATATTCTAAGCCTTAGAATCTAAGGTGTAGCTACATAATTTAACAGATGTTTAATCTAATAATAAATAATTAAAACAATGATTTTTTTAATATCAAAATTTCCCGTTGTGAGCGGACAATTTTTCGTAATTAAAGAAGCAAATAATATAGCATCAATTTAGTTGGTATATAAAATGTATATTGAATTTATTGAGAGCCAAGATAGACAACCAAAAGTCTCATACTTAGTTCATGCGTGGTAGGGAAATATGCAGTTTTGAGACCATTGCTATATAGAGGAATCGAGTATTTACCTTTTCTGGTTCAATATTATTATGCAATAAAAATGCTCATAAGAACTGTGAAATTAGCTATTTATTATGCATTTTAGACTTTCTATTGTAAGTAGCTAAATTCCGATGATGTCAGTTAGGAATCACTACTGTAGAAAATAACATCAAGATGATATTGGGCTTGTCTATTCTTCTAAGTAATATTATATTCTTTTTTTTGAGCGAACGTAAAGAATTATCTTCGATAAATTATAAAAAAGTCAATGTTGTTAATTTTCACAATACATTTTGGACTATATTTTATTGGTTTTTATTGTCTAGGCATTTTTAGTGTCATTAGGACTGATTTTAGCTATGAGTACCAAGGTACTGACTGGATGGGAACATGCCGAAGCGGCCAAAAGCAATCGCCTATTGATTTAGTGCAAAACGACGTAAGTTCGAAAAATCTGCAATTTTATGGAGCAATCTCGTTCATTCTTTTTCACAGGCCACCAGGAAATGTCTGCCCCTCATAAGATTCGAAAACTATGATTCACCACTAAGGACGCCTTTATTGCTGGTTAACAACGGTCACACAGGTGAGTGGCAAAATTGAAACTAATGAGATTCGTTGTATAAATATTAAATTCACCACAGTGAATTTGGATTTGACACCTAACGGACCTGAGGCATATATTAAAAGTGGGATGCTGCGAGGTAAATTTATAGCAAAAAGTGTTCACTTCCATTGGGGTTCCTTGGGGACCAAGGGATCCGAACATGCCATCAATGGTGATCGCTACGATGCAGAAATTCACATAATTCACAAAAATGCCAAGTATTCAGACAAGAGTTTGGGAGAAGCCAGCAAGCTGCCGGATGGTCTTGCCGTTTTGGCCATCATGATTGAATATGTTCTTCGCGTGGAAGACTCTCCACTCGATAAGATATTTGAGGCATTGCCACAAGTTATCGAATACCGTTCCAATGAGACGATCTATGGACATATGACCGTACAACAGTTTCTGGGAAATATTGATACTACAAAATTTTTCACTTATAAAGGTACCGTTTCAAAATGTTCACTTTGATTATGGAGTTAATATTCAATATTATGCAGGTTCATTGACCACACCTGACTGCTCTGAGTCAGTCACCTGGACGGTGTTTACCGAACCCGTTTCCGTCCAACTAAGTAAGCTGATGAATTTTTTTAATCTTCGCAGCTCCCATGGACAACGATTGGTTAATAACTACCGCAAACTTCAGGACATAAACAACAGAAGAGTTTACTATAGAACCGCTAGTGAATCTAAAAGTTGGAAAAAAAAGATTCATGATTGGTATGATTCGTATGATTCGTATGATTCGTATGATTGGTATGATTGGTAAAGCAGGCGACTCATATGAGAATCCTGACTGAGTAAACAGCGACTCCAACATGAAAATACACGAATATTTATTAAATTAAAATATTTCAAAACTTATAATCATTCAATTGATGTTCTCCATCTCTATTCTTCCTTAATCTGTTGTTCATTATCTATAATTTTGTCATTTCGTAAACTTAACTTACACTTTTTGGAGTTCTTTCCACAAAATAAAAATATGCCATTTTTATCATGTTGGTAAGTGATTATGATACATATAGTATGTATATGGTACAAAGTTTATAATAAAATTACATTTATAAGCTATTGAAATAAAACTTATTAAAAGTCCATTGAACCTGAGAATCAGATTTTTTTTATAAAATATTTACATATACATATGAATGCATTTATTAATGTTCATATGTATAAAAATGTGGATATACATATGTTAGTATGTACATTGGATGCGGGCTGTATTATTGAACTGATTTTGGAACCGATGTTAACACAACTCAAACTGTGAAACGCTTTGAAATTACAATGCACACTATAAACTGAAATGATCTTATTTGCATATGTAATTAAGCTATATAGAGAAGCTGGCGTGCATCTATAAAATGTTCTGCCCGATCGAACGATAGTTGCAGTCTTCTTTCTAGTGTTATTCGGTGGAATTATCAAAGCTTAGACTAAAGCTGGACAGCCAAAAATGAATCGTTTGACCCGAGGATCACTCGGATTACATTTCCAGATTTATCCAATTTTACTAGCCCTAAGCTTTGCCTGTTCACAGTCCGATGCACGTAAGCTGCTAAAATTCCCGACATCAAATCCTTTTGGAGTGTAATTCTATCCAATCATGCAGAATTGTCTGATGGAGAGTATAACTACGACAAACAAGGTGCGGACTGGACGGGAACTTGCAAAAATGGCAGACAACAATCGCCCATTGATTTCGACGATAATAAAGTAAGTACAAAAAAACAACTATATCAATATCTTACTTACTTTACTTATAGATCATCGCGAAGTATCTACCCCGCATACGCTTCGAACTGTACGATAGACCACTGATGAAGCCGTTAACGGTGGTAAATAACGGTCTCACAGGTGCGTGATGGAATCTATTCCATTTGGTTTCTCTCCATAATTAACAAATTCACCGCAGTGAGCATAGATTTGCCGGTCATAGCGCCAATCTCCAAGATTTCTGGTGGACTGATGCGAGGTGAATTCGAGCCAATAAACATACACTTTCACTGGGGTTCCCCCAACAGCCTGGGATCCGAGCATGCCTTCAATCATGAACGCTATGATGTAGAGATGCATATTGTTCACAAAAACTTACGGTATTTCGATAGGACTGTGAGCGAAGCCAGTGGATTCCCAGACGGTCTTGCCGTTCTGGCCATCATGCTTAAAGCTGCTCCAGTGCCTCGGCTGGAAGAGAATCCGCTCTACAAGATATTTGATGAATTGCCGCAAATTATCCCATATCAATCCAATGCGACGATCAATGGGGATTTTTCTTTAAAACAATTGCTCAACCATATTGAGAATGGAGAGTATTATTCATATAAAGGTAGGTAAATTAAATCAAAATTATTGCTGTAATTCATCAAAATACATACAAATTGCTTGCAGGCTCATTAACCACACCTGACTGTGGTGAATCAGTCACCTGGACGGTTTTTAAAAGCGTTGTTCACTTCCCCCAAAGTGAGATCAGTAAACTGTGGAATTTGCGGGACTCGAGGAAACGTCCGTTGATCAACAACTACCGCAAACTTCAGGACATAAACTACAGATATGTTTATTACAGACCTGTATATAAAAATACACTAACAAATTTGTTCAAAAATTAAGCTATCCTGTTTGGTTACCTGTGAACTTTTGTTTTTTTCGCTTGCAGCGGGAAAGAGGATTTTAAAAAGTTCTAAAAGAAGTAAGAAGTAAGAAGATAGTTATAAAACATACATGAAAGAAATATGTCTGTAGATTAGGTTCAATCAGCCCTTAACGACTTTTTAAGTGCCGTTTTCCAAATGACTTAGTTTTTTCAAACCCTATCAAGTTTACAAATGATGAAGTTAATTTTCATTAAATTACACTAGTTAACAAAATGTCCGCATAGAATCAAAAAATATATTCTCCCTACTTTCTTTCGTAAGTAACTTTATTGCTTACGATTCAAGTGACTCCAAATTATATGAACCATATTAAACTTTCTAAAATTACACATTATTTCTTAGCTTGTAAAAGTACGTTTATGTTTATCTTATTTTATAGGAGAATTCCGTTTTGAAGGATATTAATTTAACTTTAATTTATATTAGAAATATGAAGGATATTAATTTAACTTTAATTTATATTTGTGTTAATTTATGGACTTCCATAACTATCTTCTTAAATAGTGTCAAATATTGAGCTGGTTCGTGTACCGGTGATAAGACCAAATTGCAAATTTATGCTAATTGCAATTCTAGAATTATGCAATTTTACGACTAGGCCTCCATCTGAAGAGTTCGGTGCACCTATAAATTGACCCGCCCGATCGCACAATAGTTGCAGTCTTTTTGCAAGCGTTATATCGTGACTTATAGTACAGGACTCTAGTTGGAAATATGAATATATTTTACATTGGTGGACTTGGACTACAGGCCCAGTTCCTTCTGTTGTCGGCCATTATTTTCAGTTGTTCACTGGCCGAAATTCGTACGTTGTTTATTTGCATGTATTGCATTTCTCTTAGTCAGTAGTTTATTTTGTTTAACCAAGCAGAGTTGTCGGATGAGTATATCAGTGAAATAAGGGCCGATGAGGCAGTGGATAACGCGGCTGGAGAGTATAACTATGACAGGCAAGGTGCTGACTGGGAAGGAACGTGCCAAGAAGGCAGCAAGCAATCGCCCATTGATTTATTATCCAGCGATGTAAGTACAAACAAGTAGGAAAGTTATTTTTGAGTCCTATGCATTTCAATCACTGCACTGGCGCTCGCCAGAATGCGATTTGATGCAAAGGATCCCTTTTGTATTTTTTTGTAAAATTTACTTGAAAATCGAGTGTTCGATACCATTGTACTCCACGAGTCCTGTGTATAATAATCTGCCAACTTCTTTAGCAATTTCAAACATCCTTTGTTGCAGGCCATCGTGGAGTCGATGCCCGAAATTAAGTTCCAGAACTACGATCAGAACCTGCAAACTCCGTTATTGGTGGTAAACAACGGCCATTCAGGTGTGTAATGAATTCAGAGTATTTGGTTTCAATGACTCAGTTACAACTTGACCACAGCGAACATGGTGCTGCCTCCGAACGTTGATGGTCAACGCGCGTCCATCAGTGGTGGAATGCTGCCAGGTGTCTTCGAAGCACAAAGCGTGCACCTGCATTGGGGTTCCCGCAGTACCATGGGATCCGAGCATGCTATCAATTATGAGCGCTTCGATGTCGAGATCCACGTCGTTCATAAGAATGTCAAGTATGCCAATGTGACTGAGGCCAGTGAGAACGCGGACGGACTCGCCGTGCTGGGAGTCATGCTTAGGGCATCTCGAAGATCACGCCTGCAACGGACTGGACTCAACCGGATATTTGATGTATTGCCCCAAATTATACCGTACGAAGCCAATGCGACGATTACTGATAGCTTGACTGTGAAGCAGTTGTTGGGAAATATTTCGCCTGCAGAGTTTTTCACGTATGAGGGTGTGTATTTAAAAAAAAACTAGTGGAATTTCTGGGTAAAAACCTATAAATGAATGCAGGCTCATTGACCACACCTGGCTGCGCTGAATCAGTCACCTGGACGGTGTTCAAGGATGTGGCGTCCTTCCCAGAAAGCCAGATCAGTAAACTGTGGAATTTGCGCGACTCACGGCAACGTGAACTGATCAACAATTATCGCGAGCTTCAGAGGATCAACGACAGACTTGTCTTTTTCAGGCCACGCCGATAGACCTTTCTATTGTAGACCACCTTCAATCTAATCGATCGAAAATGTTTACACAAACAAAAAACCAAAAAAAAAAAAGAAAGAATAATAATAATCTTGACATTTGCAGCTTAAAATCATAAATATCATTTATTATTTGGAAATTATATTAGAATCAAAATTAAAAGTATATTAAATAACAGCAGCAGCTTCCAAAATGCATCATGTGGTGAGAAAGTTCTCTCAATCGTCTCATTTTAATTATGACAAGCACGGGAAAGATTGGCAAGTGAAGGTTGGTACAGAGCAATCTCCCATTTCACTGGCCAAGGATAAGGTAAGTGGTTCCAACTAACAGAACCTTACAGTAAACGAGTCACTAAATGTTCACCAGGCTGTCTGGTCAATGGCGCCAAGACTAAACTTTATTAACTACAACAAGACATTGAGTGGCCCGTTGAAGCTAATCAACAATGGACACACCGTGACAATGTCCATACCACCCGTCGACGATGGCAACTATCCGTCCGTTTGTGGATGTAAACTGGACAGCATCTACCAGGCCAAGCAGCTGCATTTCCACTGGGGATCGCCAGAGAGCAAGGGCTCTGAGCATTTGATAAACTCTTCTCGGTACGATGCCGAACTCCACATCCTGCATCAGAACTGTGCATACTTTTTGCAAGAGGAAGCTAAAAGCTCTCCAGACGGCTTTGTCGTATTGGCAATAATGTTGAGATCTGTACCCGTAAGTCCAATGATGTCCTAACACACAGAAGCCCCCTTTTATATTACTGTAACGTAGGAATGCCCGCAACAAACACCGCGAATGTTAAATAAACTCTTTCTTGAGCTGAACCATGTGAGAGAATATAAAGAAACTTCAACATTCGAAGGTCCCTTATGCTTAAGAGATATATTAAATGGCATGGAACGGAAAGAGTTCTTTACCTACAAAGGTAGGTAAAAATAAAATAAAATATTAATATATATTTTATAAATTTTAGGTTCGCTAACAACGCCCCCTTGCGCTGAGGTGGTAAATTGGTTTGTGTTCCCCAAGCCCATTGATGTAGCGGAAAAATGTGTAAGTCCCAAAAACATTCTTTAAACAATTATCTATTGAGAAATAATATTTATACATAGCTGAAAAACTTTTGGTTGCTGAAGGACGATCGTGGATGTCCTTTACTCAACAATTATCGGGGAATACAGTGTCTCCACCAGCGTACCGTCTATTATCGAAATGAAATTGAAAACTTTTAAATTCAGTAGGTTTGCCCAAATTATTTTAGCTTTTTGATCAACTTTGATATTAAGCTCTAGCAATTAAAATATGGTTTTTACTTGCTTAAGAATACAATTTGAATTATTTAAAAGATAACGAGCTTTAATAAGATAAAGTGACAGTTGACAGCAGTAATCGATAGCAGCACTCCGATAAATTAATCGTGCCAACAGAAAAGGCTGAGTGAAATACGGCTTAAATCCAAACAGAATCCAATTGGAATTGCTAAAACACAATAATATTTAACAATACAAGAGAATTTCTTTGAACTATAAAGAATATAATGTAATATTAAATTGATCAACTGCATTATTTTGTGTAGCAACTCACGAATGGCGAATATCGTGCGCAATATAAATAAATTGTGCGGAATCAATATTATATATGAATTAAATAAATTTGTTGATACATAACACAATCAATGCAACTTTAATTACTAAAAACAAAAATTACAGCCAAATTGAAAGTGATTCCGACTGCAATATCAATGTAATTATTAATTTTGCTAATTAAATAAGTTATGTATTTTCAAATAAAACGAACTAAAGTGCAGAAGTGAAAATGAAATGCGATGATTTGCAGACACCCAATAAGCTGCCAATTGTCTACTCAAAGAAGTACTCCGTGCACTTTGCCGGTCTCGAGAAGCTTCATCCCTTTGATGCCGCCAAAGGGAAACATGTCCAACAGGTGAATGAATGCACATTCATTTGTTTGAAATTATTTTTGACTCCTGCATTTTGCTTCCAGCTGCTGTGCGATGAGTTGTCACTGGAGAGCGGCGATTTCTACAGCCCCGTTGAGATTACCAAGGAGCAATTACTGCGAGTGCACACGCCCAAGTATTTGAAGTCCTTGAAATGGAGTTTTAATGTCGCCTGCATTGCGGAGGTGCCGCCATTAATCTTTATGCCCAATTTCACAGTGCAAAGTGGATATTTGCGTCCGATGCGATACCAAGCAGCCGGTTCAATATTGGCTGGGAAACTGGCATTGCAATATGGTTGGGCAATCAATTTGGGTGGCGGATTCCATCATTGCTGCTCCTACAAGGGCGGTGGCTTCTGTCCCTATGCAGATATTACATTGCTGATTGTGCGCTTGTTCGAACTGGAGGCATCCAGAGTACGGCGAGCAATGATTGTCGATCTGGATGCACATCAAGGAAACGGTCATGAGCGTGACTTTCAAGATGTTGACAATGTGTACATACTGGATATGTACAATGCGTTCATATATCCAAGGGATCACGAGGCCAAGTCCAGCATTCGCTGCGGTGTGGAGTTGAAGCATTTCACTGAAGACGCCTATTATTTAAGGCAACTGAAACGTTGCCTGATGCGGTCACTAGCCGAATTCAAGCCAGATGTGGTCATCTATAACGCTGGCACCGATGTCCTCAAAGGCGATCCTTTAGGTAACTTGGCCATCACCGAGGAGGGCATAATTGAACGCGATCGCTTGGTGTTCAGTACGTTTCGTGCACTGGGAATTCCCGTGGTCATGTTACTTAGCGGTGGCTATATGAAGTCCTCAAAGCGTGTCATAGCCGATTCAATTGTGAATCTCCAACGGCAAGGATGGCTGGCTGTAAATTAATGATGATAAATGAATGAATGTGATTTGGGTAAGGTTCTGGATATGCTGGACATTGTTAGAACGATTACTTACGAGAAACTGAAAGCTGTGAGAAACCTGTAAAAGAAATGTAGGATTTATAATTGTTATACAAACATGTGAACGCGTTGCAAAGCTTCTATATAATTAATACCTTTATTTTTTTTAGATCTTTAAGTGAAGATCAGAGTTTTAGTTTCATGTCTTTCTTATAGATCAGTTTATTGTTCAATTACTTTTAGTTCGGTTATTTATGTACAAATAAAGCAATCTTCCTTGGAAGAGCGCGGACAAAACATAGACACTTTCGTAACTCTGGTGATAATTGCTAATTATGTATAATAAAAGTGTTTAAAATACAAAAATACATATAAATAAATGTTTATTTCCTAGCGCTTAAAGTTAGAATATAATCAGTAAAGTTAGAATATCATTATTAAAGTCAGAATATCATTAAAGTGTCTTCTTGTATGAGGTCTTTCTTTTTTTTGGGCATTCAATAACATTTAAATCTTTAAATGCCGATTCCCGCGAATTATTTAAAAGTAAGTTAGGTGCTTTGTTAATTTTTCTGTGTATCCTTCCGATTTTTCTGTCACTAACAGGCCGTTGGCGGCGGCAATCTAGAATTTTAGATTCAAACAATATTAAATTAAATTACTTGGGATCTTTAATAAAAATAACTAAGTACTCTGAAATATGTTTGGCATGCACAGCTGAGAGCTTAAAGATGAAGTTGCTACTGTTGTGTGTGCTGCAGGGCCAGCTTAGCTTTAAAAACATCAATTAAACAATCTAAAAATAATATAAAATTAATTGAAATCAAAAGTGAATTTAAAGAGTTAAATTAAACAATTAGTTGAGATATAATGGGAATGTCGAGGCATTGATGATAGCATGTTCGCCCAATCGAGTATGAAGAATGACAATATACAATGTAGATGGACGACAGCAGTCCTTGATTACTACTAGAAACTTACGCCGCATTACTAGCAGGGACATCGTCGAAAAGTACCTCCCAACGTGAGCTGACAATGTATATTAGACAGAAGGATATGATAAAGACCACAATGCCAATGGCCAAAGTGGTTATTTCATGAATATTGGACGGTCGTAGGAAGATGCGTGCGCTAAACTGCGACCAAGTTGATTCAGTCCATGTTGAGTATTGCCCTGAGCTCCAATCGTAATCTAAAATGCAAAAGCCAGCATTTATCTAAAAATATAACACTGTAAAATCAAATCTCGCCACTTACCATCCATTAGGAATGCGGGACTTAGAGCACTTGTGTAGTTCTGAGTTGTGAGCCGACACTCACCAGTGCCATTAAAGCCGGAAAAATACGACAATGGCAATTGGGTGCAATTTTCCATTGGCACTTGTGGTTGTGGTTGTGAAAGCAGAAAGCCCAGCAGGCGATATGTCCAGCCTGATGATTCTTGCGAGCCTCCCAATACACTTATGTAGCTACGCATAAAAAGTGGGAGATTCAAGTTTAAGCAATTTAATAAATAAGAATTTATACTCACCGCATGGGCGGAAGCGGCAGACCACTTGGACTATCCGGATGCGAAGAAGCTTTAAACAATGGACAGTCGGATGATTGGAGAAAGCAATAAAAGAACTCATCTGCCAATAGAGGATTGGCCACTTTGCTCTCTTGATACTCTTTACCCGTTAAAGTCTCATACAGCGTCATGGCCACTATGGATGACACATTCCGTACTTTCATTTGCAGAGAATTGGTCTTAAAGTTCTTCAAGTCGCTCACATCAGCCAATTTTGTGTAATCTTGACTAGTGTTGCCATATACAAAGGCCACATTATCCGGATCATCATAAATGGAGTGATAGTATTTGTTGCCAGGCACCGCATTCAAAATGAACGCAGGGAAATTGGAATCGCGGCGCAGAAATGATTGTGCCGATGTTGGTGGCATATAATATCCGACGCTGGATTCGAAGTTCACCTTAAAGTTATACCGGGAGGACTTGGCATAGCGATTCAGCTGCTGCAGCAATTGCTGGGCCAACGGAGATGATTTGTGAAGTGTGTGCAACTTAATGTTGGCTATGTCGTCCAGAGTGCCAATATCTAGCATTAATTCGATATTTTCAAATGAGATTGGTGTGCTGCGTGTGGAACGAGTTGGGAATTCCAGATTTTCCAGGTCGTAGACAAATCGTTGGGACCCAATGTAATCATAAGATTCGCCATTAAATGCCACAAAAAGAACATTCCGATGCGGATCGGGCAACGAGGTCTGTGCGGGCAACAGAAGCCGCAGCATTTGCGCCACCATTGTCATGGTGGCCAGGCCCATGAGCGAATCCATTGCGCCCAAGCCTAAAGCGAATGATTGTGATTATTCGATAGGGATTAAAAATATTGACACACTTACCCACACCGTCGAACATGCTTGTGGTGTCTAGACGACATGATACAATTATAAATTTCTCAACAGGATTGACAGTTCTTTTAGCATTCTCATCAATATTTTCAGGTGAATTGCGTGGATACAATGTTGCATAGACATTGCGTCCCTGCAGGGGATCACAGTACTTGGTGCCGCCCAGATTGTTGATGAAATTGGTCCGACGCATGCACACCTCAGAGTTGACAGCTGCCGACATGAAGGACTTGACTTCCACAGCACATAGACTGCGCAACGCATGCGATTCGTATTCAAAGTTGTTGAACTTCTCAAAGCAATTCTCCAATTTGTTGATTTCGTCAAGGTCGGCTATGTAATAAATTGGAAAAGGGAAGTCCTCGTGCAAAAGACCCGTGCCCCAAGGATTCCAGGTGGAGGCAACGTTACTAGCATCACAGGTCGCAGTCTCGCTACTATTGCCCAGTCCACTGTACTGATTCGGACAATTGAGCTCATGCGAAAACTGCCTCATTTTTTCGGGTTTATTGATCAGCAGCACGACAGAGATTATCTTTGGCCCGGCCTCTTTCAGACGCATCAAATTGTTCCTGGTGAACAAATGGGGCGGGATGAGTGGTGCATATGGTGGCGATGGGGGACTGCTAAGCAGAAATTCCAAGTCGGCGTCAACATTTATTAAATGCAGCACACCGACGGAACCCGAATGCGTTGCTGCAGGATAAATTAAAACATTGTTATTGTACATCTAAGAATCTCCCCCTCCTCCTCCGACTCACATGAGCAGCCAGTCTGATGTGTGCCATTCAAGCGCCGGAAACAACTGGCGCCCATAATGGGCTGGTACATTTTATCTCGCGTTCGTTCTCCAATAACTGCATAGGATAATTTCAAGCGGTTAGATGAGTCAGCAAAGCAATTGTTGTATTTTATGTATGCGGGTCAAAGAATGGATGTAAAACTCTGCCGTGGTGCCTTCTAATCCTTACCAATAACGCCGTGGAGCAACAACAGTAGCCATATTGCAGCCGCTTTCACCTTCTCTGCCATTGAAGTTGCCCTTAATCTTTTATTGTCTTTGTTTGCGCTATTTTTCCGGCTATTGCAAAAAGAAACTAAAAACAAGACATTTATTTAGCTTGTGGCTGAAACGATATG
Source organism: Drosophila suboccidentalis (assembly GCA_037043435.1). Classification (NCBI taxonomy): domain Eukaryota; kingdom Metazoa; phylum Arthropoda; class Insecta; order Diptera; family Drosophilidae; genus Drosophila; species Drosophila suboccidentalis. Next base: position 963,297 of record JBAMBK010000291.1, on the reverse strand, counting down.
TTAATCGACTGCCAACACTAATAATTATCGATTGTGCAAAAAAATTATCGATAGCTGAAATATTTTTAAATAAAAATATTCGCAAGCTATATTTTTAATATGTGAACCAAAATGGAATTAAAATAGTCTGTGTGGATTGTAGTATGGTTGTTTCATTCTTGCGCTGCTTATTATTATTTACTTATGGCTACAAAATATGTATGTAAAACTTTACTAGAAGGTTAACATTTAAAAAAGGCAATAGAAATTACAACTAAAAGAGTGAATCCTCGGCGCGAATATACTCTCCAATGTCAGATTGATGGAAACAAACGGTGGTCAATGGATCCGCAGTTTTGCATTCGGTGGTGGAGCGTGCGAGCACTCCAAAGCCAAGAGCCAAATCGTTCATGGAGAAAACAACAACGCCCTGATACTGTCCAGCGTTTTCGGTGATGCGGCCTAGGCCAGATTTTGGAATATGGTTGCCATACAGATACTGCTGCTCGAAGGACGGCTTCACCCACACCTTGTACTGTGCATAAGGTGCCAAATAGTAAAGCGCCGTAATGTGGAACTTTAACTTGTTGGTCTTGGAGAACTTGCCAAAGCAAGTACCTACGCAGACTAGCTGTTTGTAGCCGAAGCACTCGCTCAGCTTCAAAATACGCTCAGAGACGTAATAAACACGATCCCGGTGCTCACGGAAGCAGTAAGTTCCATCTGGACGATCAATTAGCTGCTGTACATTGGGCCCAATGCTGAAAAGAAAGGCAAGGTTTAGTAACAATCAGTTTATCTAGCCATAAGCGACTTACTATTTAGCTAGCTTCTCGAAGAGAATTTTGGTACGTTCGTCTGTTAATCGTTTCATTTTATATTTATTTTGTGCAAAACGCGGTTGAAACAATGTGTTTTTACAAAATAGCACCAAAAAATACCAAGCACTAGAGTTGTATCGAATGGGTTCAGCATAAATTTGAAACGTGTGACAGCCCTGGTTCACTAAGAAAGAGTCCCAATCGTCTTTTAAAACAAAACCATAGGTGGCGTTTTGTTGGATCTAACCATGCTCGCCGCGCAATTTAAATGTGTTTGTTTTTAGTTCACTTGGCAATAGATAAAATAAAGGAGATCTTTTTAATTAATGTTGGGTGCTTGACACCCCTCAGGGAGTGAAGTTAGTAAAATTAATTCAAAATATAACAAGAAATCATATGAAATTTTCCATTACAAAAAAGGCCTCTGCGGCTGCCACACCGTTTTGTTGTTGCCTGAGTGTGACCAACTGATATACATTCACAATGAGTGGGGTCACAATATACGTTTAAAACAAAGCCATAGGTGGCGTATTTTTCGTTGCAACTCGTTCGCATAAAGTCGCAAGGTAGGTGTGAGGAATGACGTCATTTGAATAGAATAAATAAATCTTGTAAATGTGTAATGTGCAAAACTTGATAAACACAAACTAAAGCAGTGAAATAGTGTCCAACTGATTGAGATATACGCACATTTTGAATGTATGTATATAATCCGATGTAAATAGATGATAAATAGTTACAAGTGCATATGTGTGTATCTATGTATCTAATTAAAACGTATGTACATGTGTATGTATCTAATTCCTACGGAGGCATAGATAGCGAGTGATGTAAATACATATGTACATATGTATGTACACACAGGAAGAACCACTTTACACTAGTGAACAATCTAGTAAATCGAAAGTGCATTTCTTTGCAGAAATCAATTCGAAAACCATGACACTTGGTGAGACGCAAACCGAGGGAGGCATGCAACAACAACAGATACAACAACAACAACCGAAAAGCCAGGGACGCGAACGAACAGCAGCAGCAGCACTGAAAGCAAGCCAAGTGAACCCCGATCACAATCCCAGCGAATCTATTATGGACAACGGAAATGTGGATAAAACATCCCATGGAAATCCAAAGCACCCGAAACAGGTTAACTCAATTATTTTAAACACAGCACTTGGATTAATATGTTTAATTGGTTTGGTTCATTTCAAAATAGTTAATTAATGCATCATCTCATGTGTAGATATGTACATATGTATGTGCATATATCAAATGACCGATTAAATTGTGTAGAGTGTATAGCAGCCCTACTTAGTTGAACCATTGAGATGAGATCACTTGTGGCACATACACTCACACACTTGCGTACATAATGTCGCATATGTATGAATGTATATGTACATACATATATTTAGCAGACAATTCTTCGCACTATTGTGCGATTGGCGTTGTGGTGACCAATACAAAATGTATGTATGTATGTAAATGTACATGTTTGGATCAGTTGAAATACTTATGCCTATAAAATGTCATAGTATTACTACAATAGTTGTACATATGAACACACATTCAGTTAAATTAACTTCAACTTAACTTATTTCAACTTTAATTAACATTTACATTGGCTCGCAGTTTATTTGACTTACAACATATTTAAATATGCTTTGTTTTCATTGCTCAATTAAGATGAGCTTAAACATTAATTTTCTAATGAATTTTATTTATATATCCTTGCCATTAAAAGATAGATTAATTTAAAATTTGTTATAGTGGATCAAATAAGCTGAGAGCCACTGTATGTCTATCTATTTATTTGTTTTCGGTGGTTTTATGGGGTCAAAATTTGACATTCGTCTTTTTTAAGTTTTAGTTTGTAGCAATTCAAATTTATTGATGTTTTTTTCTAATTTCGGATGCATTTATTTTCAGAATGACGAAACAATCTCGTTTCTTCGAGCTGCTCGCAGTGGAGACCTCGCAAAAGTTCTTGAGTTCATAAACGGTGGTCTTATCTCGGATATTAACACTTGCAATGCGGTAAGATACTTTTTATAATTTAAACATAAATTTACAGACACTTTTTACTTTAACAATAAATTGCTAAACATTTTATGGAAAAGATCAAAGTAGTTATTAAGCATACGGACCTGGAAAGTCAAGTTCTCTGTCCGATCTGTGTTTACAAGCTAATAAAGTTGCTTGTTTAGATAGTTTAGCAGCTCTACTTAATCGTATTTATGTATAAAATAAATCCTAAATATCTGTATTTTGTTTAGAACGGATTGAACGCCCTTCATCTGGCGGCAAAGGATGGCTTCCTCGACATTTGCAATGAGCTGCTGAAGCGCGGCATAAAGGTCAACAATGCCACTAAGAAAGGCAACACAGCTCTGCACATTGCCTCGTTGGCGGGTCAGCAACAGGTGATAAAGCAGCTCATCCAGTACAATGCGAATGTGAACGTGCAGTCGCTGAATGGCTTCACTCCCCTGTACATGGCCGCACAGGAGAATCACGATGGCTGTTGTCGTCTGCTGCTTAGCAAAGGAGCTAATCCATCGCTGGCCACCGAAGACGGATTCACGCCATTGGCCGTGGCCATGCAACAGGGACACGACAAGGTGGTGGCGGTGCTCCTCGAGAGCGATGTGCGGGGCAAGGTGCGATTGCCGGCGCTGCACATTGCGGCCAAGAAGAATGACATAAGTGCGGCAACAATGCTGTTGCAACACGATGCAAATGCCGATATCGTATCCAAGTCGGGCTTTACTCCACTGCACATTGCGGCGCATTACGGCAACGTTGATATAGCCAGCTTGTTGTTGGATCGTGGTGCGGATGTCAACTACACGGCCAAGCACAACATCACTCCACTCCACGTGGCCTGCAAATGGGGAAAGTCGTCGGTCTGTAGACTCTTGTTGTCGCGACAGGCGCGCATAGATACAACCACTCGGGACGGCCTTACTCCGCTTCACTGCGCCGCCCGATCCGGTCATGTCGAGGTCATTGAGCTGCTGCTCAGTCTGAATGCGCCGATACTGTCGAAGACAAAGAACGGACTGTCCGCACTCCACATGTCGGCGCAGGGAGAGCACGATGAGGCAGCACGTCTCCTACTCGATCACAAGGCGCCCGTGGATGAAGTCACCGTTGACTATTTGACAGCACTCCATGTGGCCGCCCACTGTGGCCATGTTAAGGTGGCCAAGCTGTTGCTCGACTACGGAGCTGATCCGAATTCACGCGCCCTCAACGGCTTCACCCCGTTGCACATAGCCTGCAAGAAGAATCGACTCAAGGTGGCCGAGCTGCTCCTAAAGCACGGCGCCAGCATTGGTGCCACCACCGAATCCGGCCTAACCCCGTTGCATGTCGCCAGCTTCATGGGTAAGTCTTCTCCCTATAAAAATCTATAGTTTTATGTGTAAAAAACACTGAGTGTAATTATCAGTTGTGTTATAAAAATTACGTACTGAGTTATGATAAGATAAATAAAATAATAATAGTTATGATAGATAAATTAATTTCGAGCATTCCTGTAAATTTATCATTATATGTGATAGATTACCAAGACTTAGTTATGATTATATAATAATAGATACATTTATTTTGAGTATTCTTATGAAAATCAGAATGTTTTCATAATATATTTGATAAATAAAATAAATAAAATAAAATTATCATTAATCATTGTTTTTAATTTTGCTCAAAATAAAACTTATTTTTAATTTATGACTGTTGTGTAGGATTTAAATATGAATGATTGATATGTCGACATAAGTGAGCTATAAAGATAAAAAATGGAAAGTCAGTTTTATTTTGACCAATAATTATCACAAATAATGATTATTTGCAATTTTTAATCTTATTATTATGCCTGGAAAGTCCCTTATAAATTAAAAATTGCAAGATCCTGAATGAAAATGAAAAGAATGTTGTAGAATGAAGATTATGATGTAATTCATTTACCTGTCTGCGTATTCCAAGTCATTGATTTATAATTTCTAAAATATGAGCAGTAATTATGATATTCTGTCCCTGCTTAAAATTGAAAATAATAAATAAGAAAACCAAAATTAGGAAAAACAAATACAGTCGAATTCTGTCTAACTCTAACTAAATAATTACTCGAATTTCTTGGATAATGGTGATTCGAGTTAGGGAAGTTCGACTGTATTTATTAAACGCCCTAAAATGGGAACAATTATAACTAACCAGTTTGATTTCAGGATGCATGAACATTGTCATTTACCTGCTGCAACACGAGGCCAGTCCAGATATGCCGACGGTGCGCGGCGAGACTCCTCTGCATTTGGCTGCGCGTGCTAATCAGGTGAGAACTTAGTATAGACTTCATATCAAACAAATTCAAAATTCTAACTCCTTAAATTCTTTATACAGACTGACATCATTCGAATATTGCTGCGGAATGGAGCCGAGGTGGATGCGATTGCTCGTGAGGGACAGACACCGCTGCATGTGGGCTCCCGTCTTGGTAACATTGATATCATCATGTTGATGATACAGCATGGTGCCCAGGTGAATGCCTGCACTAAGGACATGTACACAGCCTTGCATATTGCGGTCAAGGAGGGCCAGGAAGAGGTCTGCCAAATGCTGATCGAGAACGGCGCACAGCTGGACGCGGTCACCAAGAAGGGCTTCACGCCTCTGCACTTGGCCAGCAAATATGGCAAGGCAAAAGTGGCACAGCTTTTGCTCCAAAAAGGTGCTGCCATCGATTGCCAAGGCAAGAACGAGGTGACTCCATTGCACGTGGCCACACACTACGATCATCAGGCAGTGGTTTCGCTATTGCTGGAGCATGGCGCCTCCACCCAGATCACTGCTCGCAATGGACACAGCGCTCTGCATATTGCAGCCAAGAAGAACAGCTTGGAGATCGCTCAGCAGCTGCTGCAGCACGGTGCGGACGTGGATGCCCGTAGCAAGTCCGGATTTTCGCCCGTTCATCTGGCTGCGCAGGAGGGACACGTGGACATGGTTCAGCTGCTATTGGACCATAAGGCGAATGCCAACATCGCAGCCAAAAATGGTCTGACGCCATTGCATTTGGCTGCTCAGGAAGGACATGTTCCAGTCTCACAGATTCTACTTGACCACGGCGCCAACATTTCGGAGCGCACCAAAGCCGGATATACACCGCTTCATATTGCCGCTCATCACAACCAAATCAATGAAATTAAGTTTTTGCTTGAGAATGATGCGAACATTGAGATGACCACTAATGTGGGCTACACTCCACTTCACCAGGCAGCCCAGCAGGGCCATACGATGGTGATCAGTCTGCTGCTGCGACACAAGGCCAATCCCAATGCAGTGACAAATGTAAGTTTATCTTTCAACCATTATCGCTATGATTATTATTAGTAACTGAGTTACATACAGATAAGGTGATCAATTCGTTTGATCATCCATTTGATACAGGGTATTACAGGGTATTATTGAAGTATATATTTATGGTCAGTATGAACAGCCGAGTCGGTTTATCTCTGTCTGTCTAAGAACTAAAGACTTCAAATTAGTTATGTAGGTTCCAAGGACTTAGACTTGGATCAGATCATTGACGAACGATCGGCTGAAATTCAAGCTTTAGTACGAAAAACTTTTTTGTTTTTTGAGCAATCTGACATTTTTTTTTTAAACGGGAAGAAGTATTTTAAAAGGTGACAAATTTACATGTATGATTTACGCATCAACACCTTTTAATTGATACACCAAATATTCTTAAAGGATTAATGTGCAGAATGATTACAACATTTTCTGACTGTCACTTTAGCTTATTAATACCTTTCCAAAAATTTAATGTTTCAAAAATTGAGCACACTTAATAATTATTCATAATAATTCTTGGCCGCTACAAAGCAATTCAAAAAATGCGAATGGATACCTTTACAATACAGTCTTCGGATAAAGTATTTTGACAAAGCTAAGGTTAAATCTACTCATAATTTGAACTTACTTTATGTAAAGTTTGGCATTAATGGAAACGTCTTCTTTTTCGTACAACATTTTTTCTGAGATCATCCCATACAAAAAATCATAAAAAAAACTAGCGAAGAGATTTTTGACGATTTTTTGTAGTCACTATTTAGAGAAACTTATTGCATCAAAACAAAACATTGTTTGAGACCGCGGAAAAAAGTCAAAACAGTAGACTTTTAAAAAAATTTAAAATTGTCAATGGGTTCTTAATAAGTTATGGAAAGTTTTCTATAATTTAAACGGAATTTTAATGACCTTTCTATTGATGCCAAACTTAACATAAAGTAAGTTCAAATTATGAGTAGATTTAACTTAAGTTTTGTCAAAATACTTTGTCCGACGACTGACGTAATCCGATTTTTTTATTACAGAAAGATCTTTCACAGTATGTTCTGTTTCGACCGGTCTTAAAACGTTAAATACTTTTGTGTTTTAAGAATACCTTTGCCAGTGAAATTTCACTCAAGATTAGTATGGCCCAAAGTAAATTAAAGCTGAATACAATTTGATTCATATATTGAAAATGAAAATTTCTTAAATAAACATAATCAACATACACACACACCCACACACAGCAGCACAATAATCTATTTATAGACAAGCATACATATGTACATATATGCATTAATAAGAGCATACAGTCATACCTATTTGTTTTGGGCACGAAATTCAATGGAGCTTATGGAACAACTACAAAAATTGATCAAACAACAACATTATACATGCAGTTCTCATCCGATATATTCTTATTTGTTTTCTCTCTGTTTCTCACCACCTATTATTCTCGCTCATAAAATCAAAGAGAATTTTGAGATCGCCGAGAATATCATTCTCAATTGGGCGTGGTCTGCAGATAGAGAAACAGAGAGATATTTTACTACATGGTATGATGAGAAAAATGAATAGTAGTTCGAAAACTGATGAGCAGTTTCTTACTTAATATTCATTGGGCTGGTCACTTTCCTATTTTATACTGATTATAACAAACCCGTTAAATGTTTTGATTTGTTGCATAAAGTATACATATTTTTAGATACAAATTTCCATATGTTTAACGGAAAGATATATCTCAAAATAAGATAAATAAATGGTAACGATTTTCTTGATATTTTGTTTAATTTTCAGAATGGTCAAACGGCATTAAATATTGCCCATAATCTTGGCTACGTAACAGCTGTGGAGACTCTCAAGATCGTGACAGAAACATCCGTGATTGATACAACGACTGGAGTGCTAGAGGAAAAGTACAAGGTAGTAGCTCCAGAATTTATGCACGAAACATTGCTATCCGATTCCGAGGACGAGGGCGGTGACGAGCTCCTAGATCACAATCAATACAAATATATGGCGACCGATGAATTAAAGACCACAATTGAGCATGATAACAAGAACTTTGACACCACGAATCCCGAACAAGATCATCTAGATGGATTTGGTGGCAATACAATGGAAAGAGGTGAAATTATACTGTTTGATATGAGTATTCGATTTTATTTATATTTTATTTGCATTGTACTTTATTCAGAAATAACCAAGATAACCGATTCCAATTTAAATGCATCTGTGAAGGAAAGGAGGGCAGATAATGTGGTCATCATCAAACCACCTGTTCATTTGGGGTGAGTTGGAGCTAAAGTGAAACTTTTGTAGTGCACTTATTATTAAATTAGCATCGATAATAAAGTGCCAATAAAAATTCCATAATAATGTTTATTATATTTGAAAATTAAAAGTATTTAAAACTATTATATTGGCATTAGCACATTTAATAAAATGTTGGAAATTTGGCAATTTAAGAAAATAATAAAAATAAACAAAATATTCAATTATAATTAATAATAATGTCATTTGCACCACATTTTTCGATACTATTATAATGAGATTTCATTAGAATTACCTTTCCATTACTAATGAAATTCATACTCTTTTGGCAGTTTCCTGGTCTCGTTTTTGGTAGACGCACGCGGCGGTTCCATGCGTGGATGTAGACACAGTGGTGTTCGCATCATTGTGCCGCCCAAGGCTTGCTCGGAACCGACGCGCATCACTTGTCGCTATGTGAAGCCACAAAGAGTGGCCAATCCGCCGCCTTTAATGGAGGGCGAGGCACTGGTGAGTCGCATATTGGAGATGTCACCAGTCGACAGCAAGTTCCTGAGGTAAGCTCAACCCAATCTTTCTTTTTACCAAGTGTGTAAAATGAATTGATTTATAAATAAATATTATTATTATAGCCCCATCATCTTGGAAGTACCCCATTTTGGATCGCTGCGTGAGAAGGAGCGTGAGATCATCATATTAAGATCGGACAATGGAGAGAGTTGGCGCGAGCATAGCATGTATGACAATGAGGAGCAGCTGCTGGAGGCATTGAACGAGACAATCGAGTCGGGTGGTGTGAATCCCTTGGAGGATTTGCACACCAGCCGAATAATTCGCATTGTGACGCAGAATGTGCCGCACTTCTTTGCTGTTGTGTCGCGTGTTCGTCAGGAGGTGCATGCAATCGGACCTGACGGCGGTACTGTCTCCTCAACGGCAGTACCCCAGGTCCAAGCGATATTCCCATCTCATGCATTGACTAAGAAGATTCGAGTCGGTCTTCAGGCACAGCCAGTCGACCTAATTGGTTGTTCAAAGCTACTAGGACAGGGCGTGGCTGTGTCCCCGGTGGTTACCGTCGAGCCACGTCGACGCAAGTTCCACAAGGCCATCACATTGAGCATTCCGGCGCCAAAAACCTACAATCAGGGTATGGTTAATTCATCATATGGCGGCGGCACAAATGCGAATGCGCCCACATTGAGGCTTCTGTGCTCGATAACCGGCGGCCAGAATCGTGCTGTGTGGGAGGATGTGACTGGATCAACTCCATTGGCATTTGTCAAGAACAGCGTCAGCTTTACCACCACGGTATCGGCACGGTTTTGGTTGATGGACTGTCGCAATGTTGCAGACGCTGGACGTATGGCAACAGAACTTTACACATACATGGCCCAGGTGCCATTTGTGGTCAAGTTCGTGGTGTTTGCGAAGCGAATATCCGCGACAGAGGCCAAACTGTCGGTGTTCTGTATGACGGACGACAAAGAGGACAAGACGTTGGAGCAGCAGGAGTATTTCACTGAGGTGGCCAAGAGTCGTGATGTTGAGGTATTACAGGACCAAAACATTTACCTCGAGTTTGCCGGCAATCTCGTGCCAATACTAAAATCGGGCGAGCAGCTCAATACGAAGTTTCAAGCATTTCGCGAGAATCGCCTGTCACTTGTAGTGCACATTAAGGATCAAGAGCAACCAAAGGGTCGCATCTCTTTCATGAGCGAACCAAAAGTGGGTCCCGGCGAGGCCCCATTGCAGCCAATCTGTGCCCTCAACGTGTCCCTGAATCCTGATATCAATGAGCAAACACACGAATATGGCAATGGCAATGATAATGAAAACGGAAATGTTATAGATCAAGGACTCACCTATAAAGATTTGATCAATGCCGAAATTAAAGCCAACACTAAATCCCTTACCGATAATGTACAATCGAATGAAAATTTAATCGAAGATACCATACAGCGCGCTGATATCCGACTATCTGATATATCAAGTTTGCTGGGCAGCGACTGGCCGCAGTTGGCTAAAGAATTGGGCGTTCCCGAGACCGACATCGACCTAGTCAAAGCTGAGTATGCCGACCAGGATGTTGCACTGCAAAGCTTGGTCATTCTGCGCCTCTGGCTGACACAACAGGGCTCTCGTGCCACTGGCAATTCCATGTCGCAAGCGTTGAATAAAATTGGGCGCGATGATATTGTGGAGCAATGCATGTTCAACTTGGAGCCTGTCACCGATCGATTGGAACGCGGCCTGGCCACAGCTAGGATGGAGCTGCCTCAAATCTCCACGAGTCAATCTGAAGTTCACCAGCTCGCCGATGGTCTTAATGAAACATTGAACATTGACATGCTCAGTCAGGACCCGGAGGAGGAAATCAATCGAAAAGAAGACCAATTCACCGAACATCAATCGAATAATGGTGAGTGTACAGATTTTACCTGTTCAGAAAATGTCTATAAATTAAATTTCTATACAGGTACGCCAGCGTCAATCAAATCGAACAGTAACATTGATATATGTGTGCGACCAAATCCACAAGGTAAATACTTAATAGATTCGAATCTCTGATGCTTCATTTTCTGATATTATGTTTGTTTTTAGGCAATCATCAAGAAGACAATTTAATTGAAAGTTTCGCTTCAGCTGCTGTTGATGAAATTGTCGCTTCAACCGAACCCAAAAATATTAACGTTGCAGATCAATCACATATCAAATCAGAAACGTCATTCTCTGCAAATATGTAAAGTATGTCACGGAACACTGAAGTAGAAGTAGAAGTAGAAGATTGACGATTCCGTGTGTCTCCAAACTGTCTTATTTATTTATTTATATTTTATATATGCTTATATATATACATATATGTATTTTGTTGGATTGTTGGTTTGCCTACATATTTACAATAAGCTGCTGACACCCAATACACGGATTTGAATATTCGAAGTTAAATGGTTGCAACTACATAAATAATTTATGAAACATATGCTATGTAGATAGGGGGAGAATCAATCGAAATCGAAATCGTTCAGTTGTTACAGCCATGGCATCAAATTAGCCATAATCGGTCACTCTTTCAAATATGATAACATAGACGCTATGAGCCTGAAGTGTTGCCGCTTACAGAATTTCGAGATTCCTTTGCCTATCATCGCATTAACGTTATGCCAGGCCTGCTAACCAAATATTTGTAGTCTTGCAATATTTTTCAAAATATATCGTTAAATTATCATGTGTGTTTATATAAAAACAATAAAAAACATTGAATATATATGAATTGATCAGTTATGAATTTGACAGGTAGCCTTATAATTATTGTGTCCACTTGAATTCATCTGAATAAAAACGTAATATTGTATTTGCAAATTAAATTGTTTAATTATCATGTGTAAATTACAAATTAATGTAGACGTTTGGCAAATTCGCCTGGTTCATGGGATAAGATGTTATATGGATGGCGCTAAATTAATAATAAGTATGATTGCAGCGATTGTTACCTTTGAAGCCTTTTCGTAAAATTTTAAATATTCCTGTTAAAAATAAAAAATCATCCCAGTCCGACAGCTGATTCAAAATATAATTTAATTTGAAATTTGTATTACCTCAAATCAGAGATTAAAACCGTAACCGTTAACCGGTATTAACCGATTAAAATTGGTAGCTGTAACTGAAACCGAAACAAAACTTTTTATTATACCGAAACCCAAAAACCGAAATTTTTCCAACCGAAATAACGGTTAATTTTGGTAATCCTGGTTTTTAAAATTAAATTTTATTGACCTCAATAAAAAGTATTAATTTTTGAATATTTGCTTTCAAATTTACATATTCCTTAAATTTATTTAATTTGTTTTGCAAACCAAAATCATACCGGTATTTCGAAACCGAAACATACAAAAAACCGGTAACCGTTACGTAACCGATAACCGAAAACCTAAATGTCAAACATAGTCTCTTGCCTCAAATCAAATCTATAGATATTTGTCTTACGATTTTACAAAAAAAAAACGCTAGCTTAGAGGGACATTGCTAAAATAAGCACAGTTTACAAACGACAGAGGCTACAGATATGTTCTAATCTACTCTACTATATCGTGAAATAGGTACTTAATCAAAAATGCATAGATATCATGAATAAATATTTATTTAACATAACATTTTGGCTAAATTAATATTAACAAGTAAATACTTAGGACGCAATGGGTTTCTTGTGATACTGATGCTCCTTCAATAGATCCTCTAGCTGCTGCTCTTGATAGTATACCACAAATTGGGCCGCCGACACCTGTTTAAAAAGAGCACAAATACTCGGCTTCAGATTGTAGAAGAACAGCAGCTGTTGTCGTTGATTAAAGTCCTGAATAAGTGAGTCTATAACAGTCGCCGTGGTAAAGTCAGCCCCATAGACATGCGAGGCGTCCACGACGACGGGCACATTCTGGCGCTGAGAGTGTTTGTTGACCAAATTCCGAGCGTATTCGACAGATGGAAATATTAAGCAACGGTCGGGTGTAATCATCAGATATTCAATGCCCGATTCGGTTAAAAGTAACTCCATACTGAGCTTAGGACGTGCAGCATTGTACAAAATAAAGACGACATTGATTCCGATGCCAATCAAAATTCCACATTCTAGCGGTAACACCAGGCAAGCCACGAACGTGCCAAGGCCGGGCACCAAATCGCTTTCTAGACATTGTGAATAAACGGAAAAGTTGAGATAAAATTAACACATCAATTAAATAAGAGATTATCAAGGGTGCCACAGAAATCGCTTTCGCTTGAATTTCACTAGAATTTGCATGAAATTTTAGTGAAATTCAAGCGAAAGCGATTTCTGTGGCACTTCCGTATATTAGAGCCGATAACTTTGGATTAGCTTAGATAATCAGGCCGATAAGTTTCTTATCGGTTTCAGTGACAACTCAGTTGGGATCATTGTGGCCCTTTTCTGCCACTCGGTTTGGAATTCACCTCAAAACTTAACCTTTTCTCGTGATTCAACTTATTAAATAAAAATTAAAATTAGCTAATGATGTGTCCTAAAGGATAGGCGAAGAAACTGCGACATTATAATCACAATTACAGATTTGGAGTCACTCCAAGTGCCTGCACGAAATAAGCTGTGACATAAAAATAATCAATAGTTTAAGTTTTTCTTAATTTTAAGGGCTATTTACAAAAATATAATAACAGTCAAATATCTAAACTAATATTAACAGTCTGCTGAAAAGAACTGTATTTAAATTTTGTTGATATCTTTAATAGTTTAGGAGTTCTTCGATCTTAAACTTTGACCCTACCCTTGGACGAAATAAGCTGTGAGCCACTGTACGTTTCATATGCGCAACTTTAGCGAAACTGCTTCTTTTACAGCAGTCAAAATGCTGTGCATGCAGTGCTTGTGCACACACCGAGTAAGCAGTGCAAGAAGTGAACTGCTTGGAAAGCAGTATTTTTATGAAAGTCGTTAAATTTAAAATGGTTTTCATGCAAAGCGAGCACAAAATTGCTTTTTATTACCAAGTTTATTCGACAACATAAGTCTAAGATGAAATTAATTAAGTTTCATCGCATTAATAAATAAACAGATAGTTTTAATATGCTTCAGTGAAACTTTCCTGCCTTATAAACTTAGTATTAGAGATGCAATGTCGAGTTCTTTACGGTTTTACTTACTTTTAGCTCTCCACATTGGCTTGATGACTTTGATCTCGACCATGAAAACCACAGCAGCTATTATAATAGCGGCCAGTGTCGGCTTGGGTATAAAGTAAAAGTAGGGTGTCAGGTAAAGCAGAGCTATTATGACCAATGATCCGGAGTATATATTGCTCAGTGGTGTCCGCACGCCGCTGGCATTGTTGACAGCGCCACGGCTCAATGCGCCGGTGCCCGGGAATCCTTGTACAAAGGAGTTTAGTATGTTGGCCGTGCCAATGGCGATCAACTCCTGGGATGCATCAATTGGCTTGCCGTAGGCTAAATTAAGAGTGCAATTCGAAAGTTAAGTTTTGGTTTTTTTAAGGGGGAAAACACTTACCGAAGGCTTTGGCTATTGCAATACTCTCCATGAGCGAGATCAGCGGTATCACTATCAGTCCAGAGCCCATGCTGTGCACCATGTCCAGGAAAGACTCCGCAGTGCCGTCGATGGTTTCGTTGGCGCTCAGCGATGTTGGCGGCCACTGGACGCTGGGCAGGCCGGAGGGAATGCTGCCCACGATGCGAAAGGGTGCGCCGTGCTCCTCGCTGTGCAGCAGGTAGCCCATGATGCAGCAGACAATGACCAGGATCGCATTGCGGGCTGTGCCAATGATCCAAATCACTTTGTTCACGACACGCTGACAACACGAACGCTCTTCATCCTGTTCCGGCCCAATGCGACAGGTGGACAAGGTGCGCATGATCAGCAGCACTACAATACAAGTGAGTCCAAGGACTGTGTCGGCGGCACGTGCCTCTCGGATGTTGGCGAACACCTGTCTCCAGATTGCCACAAACGTGTTGCCATTGGCCGTTATGCCCAGCACACTCTGAATCTGGGAGGTGAGAATGATCAGCGAGACGGCCGAGGTGAAGCCCGAGGCAACGGGTCCAGAGACAAAGTCAATGAGAAAGCCCAGCCCAAAAGCACCCATCAGCAGCTCCAGAAGGCCACACAAAAGACTGAGCAGGGCCGACTTCTGCCATGAACCCTTCGCCACCTGGTATGTCATCAGTGCAACAATGGCTGAGGGTCCCAATGGGACGTCCTTGCAACTGCCCAGAAAGACATACACAAAGCAGCCCACAAACGAGGAATACAATCCATACTAAAAGGAAATTCAATTAAGTTGGAGTTGGAATGGAGCTGTGTTGGATCACTTACCGCTACCGGAAGACCGGCAATGCCCGCGTAGGCCAGTGCCTGGGGAATGACTGTGAGTCCCACACTGATGCCGGCCACAAGATCACAAATGGCATCCTCACTTTTATAGCCCGGCAGCCAGCTCAGGATCGGCAGCCTCTTGTGCAGCGTTTTTCTATTAAATATTCGCCTTTGGCAATCTTTGAGGCATCTACCCGTAGACTCGGCGATGCTCCCTGATGGCTGTGGATTCACTTTTCTACCGTCCTCAGTTACTGTAGGACGGTATAGAGAATATATATTTGAAAAGATAAAAGATGCAAATATCACTGAATAATTTAGAAATGAGAATTGATTATAAAAAAAAGTTTAAATTAAAAGTAAATTGAAAAAAAGTCTTCCCTTTAATCTTGCATTGAACTAAGTTAATCATTTCGCGGAGAGTAAGACGTTTTTAATGTGTACAAAAGTTATCTTTTCTTTATAGTAAGTAGTAAAATTGTATCAAAATTTAATCATGATTTTTTTTATCAGAATCGGTTGATTTTTGACCATTTTTACTATAAGATATTGAAAAAACTGTACCAAGTTTCCTCCAAATGGACTAGAGATTAGAGGGCCTTTTATATTTCCCTTAAAATTAAAAAACTCTATGAAAGGGGACAATAAATCTCACATTAGAGTTTTCCGACAACTTTTCGATCGGCACAAAGATATTTTTTCCCTTATATTTCCCTTAAAATTAAAAAAACCCTATGAAAGTGGACAATAAATCTCACATTAGAGTTTTCCGACAACTTTTCGATCAGCACAAAGATATTTTTAATTTAAAAAATCTAGATAAATATGTGTCTATAAATGTATTACACTCACAACAGACATGATCTGATCGAGTGCTTTATAGAACGTCACGAAAGTTTTGCAATTGCCAGCAAAAAGTTAAAGTTAAATTGCATACCGTTACGATAAAGATAAATTTGTTGTTATTGTTAACGCTGCAACTCGTTGATTAACTTTTGACAATAATTTAAAATATCACGTACTAAACACGCGCCAATTGACTGAGGCCATTTACATTTAAAGAATACAATATGTATTTGTTTTTGTTTCGAATACCTATTGTTTTTCCTTATACCCCTTATGCTCAATGAAAAGGGTATGATAACTTTGGCACAATATAACATCTCGATAGTAACATTTTTATATATTTTTAAATTGTAGTTCTATTGTTTGTTTATTTCACAGGGTATATCGCAGTCGCACACTTTTCTACTTGCTATATTTTTGCGATAATACACAAACTTCATTGCCAAGGTCAACCGATTTATCGGCTGAGAACATCTGGCCAATTCTTTACATTTCTCATTCCCTTATAATTGTGATTATTTCTCGGTTATGAAATGATCATAAAATCACTTTTGAGTTATTCAAGCGTGTTAAAGTTGTTTGAGTTTTTTGATGTAATACAGAGTATTTCTTTTTTACTTACATATAAACTCCTTTGATCCCTGAGAGCCACCTTCTATGCTATAGTCACTGTAGTTTTGTTCCGGTAAATTTAAATTGATGCTTATTGAGGAACACTTGAGTGCATCATTGATATACACATGATTCGATGCAGGATTGGATTTCATTTTAAGTTTTTTTTTTAATTACTTACGAAACAGACTCTGGAATGGTATCAAAGTCGTTTATAAACAATTTAAGCTTCATCAAGCTTATCGATCTATAGTTCCAGTGTGTATATGGATACGAGGCTTTGGAGAAAGAAAGAAAGAGAGTCTCTTCGAGATAAAAATATATGTATATTCCGAGGTTATTATCAAATTGTATTTAAAATATTTTGCGTTTTTGTGTTAATTTTTTGAAACGATATTTGTGTACAATTAACATTAAAATAAAGTGCTTTTCATAATAAGAGTTTGCACAATGATAATGATTGTATGTACATATGTTGGGGAACTTCCGTCCCCTATGCTGATCTACTTAGTTGAGCACTCTCGAGTGCGAATACTCGTTTTATACTGTGCAACTACTTATAAACCTGTTTGGGTCAAAACCAAAAACATTAAGCTGAATGGAATTAGATGAGACTACATACATTGTTTTCGAGTGTTATTATTTTTCAAAATAGTACTACACATACATGTACATACATTAAAAATAAAAAACCACACATTTTTTAAAATAAACTCCTTAAATTTGTCTAAATTGAATCTCTTCCTGATTGTTAGTATTATGTTAGGTATACGTTTCCGAAAGCCACAATCCATAAGTTCTGTTCGATGATAAATAAAATTGATTGTTTTTGTTAACAAATATAATCAAAATAAAATTTAAAAAAATGAGACGTTCAATAACCGTGTCATAGAGTAGAAAGAGCGTGATATTATTGTGAATGTACTCTTTAATTCGATTACTGTTTATTATCGAATTGATTGTTTTATTGGCGACCCTCAGCACTCTTCTCTCCAAATGATCTCATGGTCGATGGGTATATACTCGTCGTAGCCAAGCCTATTTGTTGGCTTTGTTTTGGGCCAACGAATATTTCACACACTTTGACTCACAGCTGAATTGCAAATATAAAATTGTCTATTTTTTAGTTTTAGTTAATTTTTTTTAATTTTATCCTCATCGAAACGTTTTTTGTGTATTTGTGATAAATTCTTTTTATTGTTTTATTTATTTAATTTATTTACTTTTTGTTTTAAACTAAAACTCGCAGTTGACACTTATTTACACATAATAATGTTTAGTTTTGACGATGGCACTAAACTTTAACTACTTTGCGAACAATTTATGTGTTTACAGTTTCTTATTGTTCTTCCGAGTGTTGCAGTAACTGCAACATAACACCGTGAAAACTGCGAACTAAACTAAATACAAATTTGTTTTAAGGCAACGAATTTCTCGAATTTCAGCTTACATTTATTTGTAAGCGACGTTTGTTTGTTAGTTTGTGGCGCATGAAGCTTCTGATCGGAGCTTTTATTGTGAGCCGGCGTCAGTGTTGGGTGCGAGCTTTGGGCTCGGGAAAATGCAAGCATTGCGCTCTCACTCTCTCAATTTCGAAAGGTAAGAGAGTGAGGGACAGCGAAAGTTGTTGGCATTAAAAACATGCATACTCACACACACATACACACACGTGTTAATACAAGAGCACGCAACTATAGCCGCAGATTGTTTAAGAATATAAATTGAGTTCAACAACTTATTACGTTGAAATCAAATAATTTATATACACGTGCTAGCATTGGGATTAACATTGGGATAGCACAAAATTTAATTTTTTTTACCAAAAGTCTATAAATAGATTTGAAGCGCCTAAAGAAACAGTCGGAATGCAATGTAATTTCCGACGGTTTAGTTCTTATTGACATTTGTCACAGTCCATGAAAATGCCCGGCTAGCTCAGTCGGTAGAGCATGAGACTCTTAATCTCAGGGTCGTGGGTTCGAGCCCCACGTTGGGCGAGTTTAAATTTTTTGTTTTTTTATAGCTCAAATTTTTAAATTGTTTTTTTTGTTCTCTTATGAATTTATTAAAAATTGGAATAAATGTTAATATCAACATTTTGATTTGTTTAAGATTTTATTGGCCTAAAAATAAAACAAAGTTATTTTCTTTTTTAACATTTATTTAATAAAATTTAACCGCTACGGACAAAACGTTTTCAATGGGTAAAGTTTTTAACTGCAAACGTACAAAATTGATTTGAATGTTATGTAATGCCTTGAAGTTGAGATTTGCAAATCAGTTTAAGTGCGAACTTGTAAAACTTTTCCATGTGCATGTGTTTCATATCGAAAAAGCGCTTTCAATGCATTTTGTAATAAATTGAATAACTTTTGTCTAGAATTACAGATTATTTATTACATATATAATAATGTTACTTTGTTTTTTGTTGTTAAGGTTTAATATTGAATTTGTTTACAACATATGAGAAAGAGTATAAAATTATTTGAAGTGTGCTAAGGTTGTCTACTTATTGAATCAAAATAATGCATTTTAGACGACAGTTGTTCGGTATTACGAGTATTATATATCAAGTACAGACTAGTGTTTTTTTTAAGGATATCTATATAAAACCTTTGTTAGACAATACGTACATATGTAAAACTATGTATAACGCGACTTTGTGTGAGAAGCGAATAAAATTGACGGTGGTATTTATGAAACTTATACAATATAACGACATTTGGACTAATGACGACTGCAACTTGCACTTTATCTAATTATGTATTTCGCCAATTTGATAGCTTTTTGAATTCCGGGAGCATAAAAAGTATTTCAACAAGGTATTTCTTTTTGATTTATTGAGGCACATTTGATGGATCACTAAAGGACATAAACGTAAACTGTTGGATTGCATTTCTGCTGCCGTGGCCTAAGTCGCCTTCTAGAAATGCTTTCTCATGCTCATGTGGGCGGAGTAAACAAACGGCGCCATCAGAGTGCACACAGATACCAAAATGTTGACAATAATTTGTTGATTTGCTGTAATTTAAAAAATGCATAATTAATTCTCGCCTTAATTCATTTTTTAGTTGAACCTACCTCCACTGCAAATATCGTGCAATATATCCTCCACATAGCCATTGTCATTGTCACATAGACACAGTTTGGTTTTACTCGACATGAATTTGGATACTCCAATGGTCCGATTATTGTTCTCGAATTGACAAACCATTCCGTCCTCGCAGTCATTATTGCTGTTGCACTTGTGACGCAAACCTGGAATGACAATAAAAGTTTCCTATTAAAATCTTAAACTTTTATAAATTTTTACAGGTTTCTTAATTTCTTAATTTTAATCTATTTCATGAGCTTTGAAAAAATTACAGGAAATATACTTCTTTAACCTTAAATATAAATTAGATAGATTATATACTAGTATGTATATGAATGTTTTTTAACACGGTTTATTTGACTCGTTTGAGCTATGGATAGTTTTCATATAATAAATCCTAATTCACGTTCGTTACAAATTAAAGGGTATACTCCTAAATATCAACTACTGTTTATCGAATGTTCACTTGATATTTATTTCGAATATTTTAAATATTTTTGTTATTTCGGTGCTTTTTGTTTGCATACAATCCATATTTCTAGTTATGGATATGCCTGTAAATATCGCAGTTGATATGTAAGAGAATTTTCGTGTTCCCTGCAATTTGTTGTGTTGTGCATGTCACAAATTGGCACTGCGGCTTTTTTAAGGGGTTGCCTATTTCAGACACGACATTGTCACATAAATTTGACTTTGCGCTACCATAAAGAAAATCTCGACTCAAGTTGCCTTCAACATTCAACATCATCTTGTATGCAGTGTGTAATTCTACAGAACTTTTGAAACAATGCGAGACGAGAAAAGCAAAACAAGGAAGTCCTTTTTATTTGACCAGGAGTGCTTGGCAATATCCTGCGTGTTTCCGCAAGGTTTTTTAAAATTATTAACTTTAAGTTAAACAATCATATACAACAAATATTAAATTATTCAATTTACATACTAATTTCTAAGTATACAGTAATGGGTATCTGCTAGTCGAATACTTTTGAGCAACGCTGCAACATTTGCTCACTTTTAGGCGTAAGACATAAAAGCGAAGTGAAAGACATGTGAAAGTCTCAGATGGAAGTCTAAATAAATTAAAAGGTCCCACATGGAAGGATGCGAGCACAGAAGAACGTGTGAATACATATGTGATGAGGCTTTGTTTAATTCTCATTTAGGGCCGCTTGGTACTTGAGTCGTCGCTGGCAAACAAAAACAAAAACAGAAGCTGGCCTCTTGAATTATAAATGTAATTGTACAGGAAAAATGTCTAGCAATTAGGTAGGTGCTAACTAATGGTAACTAAAAGATTTCTATTTCGAGATGACCTTATTCGTATCTGTATCTGTATCTGTAACATACCTTTGAGCACATCTTTGCAGAGTCCGTTCATGGGTGGCGAATCGTCTCCACAAAGGCATCGCATCTTGTAGTCGTTGGTGTCCTTCACACAGCTGGTTCGGTCTATGGCCGAGCAATCGTCGTGATTGTTGCACTCGCGACCTTTGACTGCAAACGGTAATCGAATGGCAATTAATTAATTGAATAGTCCTCAATACAATTATAACAACTGTTGGCAATTAGCCAGAGCACCGCCTAGATTCTCCTACTACTATTTGTACTACATCTACTACTAATGCCACTACTACTTTCACTCCTACACTGTACTACTCGTTTGCGGACTGACAGTGCGCGTGATTTGCCAATAATTTGAGCATTTACCATTTCGTTTTGCCATTAGCGTTGTTGTCATTTCATTTGACTGACTTGTTTGATCAATTTCTGATTTGTGCTCGAGCCTATAGCTACAACAACAACAACAATAACAATAACAATTTAGCTATGTGTATTTGTCTAGTAAATACAATAGTAAACCTGCCAGACACGGCATGTCATTAGGCGATTCGCTTCCTTCGTCGATTTTTATTTCCCTGGTATGGCTTAGCATACATTTAACACTCTCTCAAACATTTTGATTAGTTTAGGGATTACTAAATATAGATTAATATCTTGTTAACAAGCAGCAAATGAAATGTTTCTACAACAATCTGTCATCTAAGTATATTTCATTTGCCATCAATATATGCGATTTACTTAAGACCACATCGATTTAATTTATTCAAATGATCAACAAACATTTCATTAATGATGCTTATTCATGAGTTTAGATATTTGCAATGAGTATACATATAAAGTATTGCAAGTTCTGAATCAATTTTTATCACACAACATTTGTTACGAGTCACCTCGACCCCAATTTTACAATTGTGAGGGTGAGTTTGCCAAAAAAAACTACAAAATACGTATCGATTGTCTTTTTTTTTGAGTAGATTTTTAAGTACTTTGAAGAAATTTCTCGAAGACAAGTATTTGTTTGGATCGTAAAGAAATCAACTGGAAAGCAATAAGATAAACATAATAACAGTACGAATCATCATTTAAATGGATCCTAGAATTTTGTAATGATTTCAAAAGTCAATTAGGCCAAAATCTAATTAATTAATTTAATTTAAATATAACTTTTTCATTAATATAACTTCTATAAAGAAATGTTTGCATACTTCTAGACATATTTAAATATTGCTGCACAATTCTGATAGCTAAAAAAGTAGCTTAAGTCCCATCGCATGTTTGCTTATTGATAATCAAGCTGAAATCAGTTTTCACCACAGTTTTTGCCACATCCAAGTCAAGAGGTAATACTCACTTATGGGTCCCTGTGTGGGGGGCGGCTGATTATTGGTCTTGCCGAATGTGGTCAATGCCGTCGAGCTCACCCCGAAGAGTATGATGAAGACGCCGAAGAGCATGGTCAAGCTGCCACATTGGGTGAAGCGCTTCAAGGGCTGCATTTTGGTGCAACTCGAGTTGACTTGAGCGTGCAGGAATTAAATTAAGGCGCCAAATATCGAGTGTTATATAAATCGTGTTAAGGTTTTTTTTTACTGTTTTCTGTTTTATTATCAAACTCTCACGCACTATAGTTAGAAGAGCGAAAAGTGTGTTTTATTTGCAAATCAATTTTATGCAAATTTTTCAATTGAAACCAGATTCAACCCGAAAAGAGCACAACATTCGAAACAGTAAGAAAATGACGAGTCAAGTTGATATCAGTTTTTAAATATTGTTAGTCGTATACTTGATATTTCACTCTGTCACTAAATTCTATCTAGATCTAGAACTGGATCTTAATCAGAATCTGAGCCAACTGAACAATGAACCAGTCGCCTGCGCGCTCGAAATCCAAATGATGAATTTCCTGGCCGAAACGTTGCTTAAATTTTGTACCCTAACGGTACGGCTACTTACCGCTCGCTCACGCCAGTCTCGAGGCCTACCCCCAAAGACCCGTCTACTCTCAAGGAACCGAACAATTGGGCTCACCTGACAACGAAGTTTGTATGCTCTAACCACGTTCAACTGAGATATGTGATAATTATACTATTCACTAGATTATATATTTTAAATTATTTTTTGTTTATTATTTATTATAAAATTATAAATAGTAAAGATTAAACTTCAATTGAGTCTGTTTTCAACCTCTAAATTTAATTTATTAAAGCAAATAGACAAATTAAAGAAAATTTTATATTTAAAATTATATTTTGTTTATTATTTATTACAAAATTATAATATAATGCAATATAAATAGTAATGAATTAATTTCAATTGAGTCTATTTTCAACCTCTAAACTTAATTTATCCGGTGGCTCAGTTGTTAGAGTCGCCGACCTATCACATAAATTTAGAGCTTCCAGTTTGTAAAAAACTTGGGGGTTCGATTCCCACAAAATGCTAAGTTCAAAAAATGAGCCGTCATAAATGTAAAAATATAATCTGCTAATGTCATAAAAGCCACATAATTTAATAATTGTCCCTATAGGGACAATTTAATTATAGTCCCTATAGGGACAGATTTTAAATTGAAAATAAAGAGAGAGAAAAAAAGCAAATAGACATGACATTGGGGGATATTTAGTTCCCTTTCTCTTGCCATCTTTCTCCATATCTTACTATGATATAGAGTACATTTTATTGGGCTCCTATAAAAACAAAATCTCTAATTTTTATTGATAACTTGTTTATTTTTCTCGCAGACCTCAGATATTCTTAGAATTTACAAATGTACATACATTTTTTAAAAATGTATTACAGATATGATATACCTCACATGATGACCAGCTTCAATTTCATTTTCATATCATTTAAACACCTGTAATTACACACTTGTAATATGAAAGTTGCCAGTTTTACAATATTCTTAATCAAGTCTTAGATGCATTCACTTAATCGCTGTACTCGCAACGAGAGTGTATTAAGGCATTCATATTAGGACTACTCTATGACTATGCCTGAATTTACCTGAATATGTTTGTGTGTGTGTGTGTGTGTGTGTGTGTATTTGCATATGTGTGAGTCAAGCTGTAACGCACTTGAAGTGACTTCGTGTATTTCGTTAACGAAGATGGATTTTTGTTGCTGTTGTTTGTGTTGTTGTTGTTGTTGTTGTTGCTTTGTAGTTTTACCTTCGTGCAATTTTTATTGTTGCTGTTGTTGTTGTTGTGCTTAGAGTCGCGACGGCCTCGTCTCGTCCTCGTCTTGGTGTAACTCAATGTGTGTATTATAATAATGGCGAAGTCATTAGAGCCATTGCATAGCCTAGTTTTTGGAGCCTCCAACTAATACGCTCACAGGCCACACAACAATAAAGTGTAGCATTAGCACGCACAACAACTACAACAACAAAACATCAACAACAACAACGTTAAAGTACTTTTGCTAAAACAACAGCAAATACTTATTTTGGCCATTATTCTTGGTGTTGTTTTTTTGTTTTTTGTTTGTGTTTTTGGGGTTGTTCAGGGCTCTAATTACATTTTACTTGCACTGCCAACTACCATCAATGCCTGCTTGTTGCTTTCTGGCTGAACGCTCTGCCAAAAGGTTGCATGCCACGCCCACAATGTCCAAATTGGCAAATTTCACAAATCACAAATTGTGTTTCAAGGAATGCAAAAAACGAAAACAAATAAACACATGAAAATACTTGTACTCAACTTGCTTATTTAGTTGAGTTTTCTGTCTTGTCTTTTGTTTTATATTATTTGAAATTGCGATACTTGATACACCTGTAAATAGTTATTTAAATACTAGTATGTGCTCTAAATAAGGTCAAAAATGTAAACCCTTGGCATACCAAGTTGGTCCGACATGAAATATCGTATCGGAGTCGTACTTTCTTGTGTTTTTAGCCATTTCACAATGGTGGGAGCTACTTGGTGTTTATTTTTGGGCCCGTTGTCGTGGAATATGTCAAGCGGTCATCTTATCAGGGCTTGAATCTTGTTATAAACGATTATTGTGATTGGTGTGACAGCAAAGCCATTTGCCCTTCACTAAACGTGAGGCATTTAAAGCCATTTTGGTTTTTATAACCCAAAGCATAAGAAATTAATTTTACACGCAAACAAAACATAATGAATTAATCCTTCATACACTTACAAACTTATTAGCTAAACAAATTAGTTAGACTGTGATTCAAGAGGTTTTCTTGAAATAAATACTTAATTGATCCAATTTTATTTATAATTTTCAAGAATGGTAGATAAATAAACAAATAAGTAATGTATACAAAAAACAGTTTTTATTTTTTGAAAATTTATTAGATTGAATCATTTAATAATATCATAATTTCAGTTTTAATTTCAGTTTTAAGAACTAAAGCTACTCAAATCATGAATCTACTGTGCCTTAAAAATACTTAGAAAATCGTAACTGTATCTTAAACTAAAAAGGAAAGTACGTAACAACAATAACTTTCATTCACCTTGTGCCAATGTGCAGCGGCAAAAGCAAATATTAAAAAAAGCAGA
The DNA here is from genome assembly GCA_037043435.1 of Drosophila suboccidentalis. Lineage (NCBI taxonomy): Eukaryota > Metazoa > Arthropoda > Insecta > Diptera > Drosophilidae > Drosophila > Drosophila suboccidentalis. Next base: position 937,605 of record JBAMBK010000291.1, on the reverse strand, counting down.
AGTAGAAAGAAAGAAATAAATTCTTGCATGGCATACCTAATTAACTACAAGCGAATTATTTATATATATACATATATATTTAAATGTATATAGTATTTTTTACAGACATATTTTTTGACTTCTTGACATTATTGATAAATGTTGTGGCCGAAATAGTTGGGAAATTATATAGAAAAATCACGAATGAGAATCAAATGAAAATTCAGGGGCTGCAGCCATGGGCCCAGTAATTAAATAGCCATTTCTTTGACGTTTGTCCACAATCTGGCTGCCATGTAATTCTTAACTGATGATTAATTAGTGCGACAGAGAAATGCAAAATGGTCAGCTAACTGCTAGTGTATATGTTAGTTAGTATGCATGTTTGTGGTAATTTGCACATGAAATCTCTGTGGAACTGGGAAATGGAACTGGAGCTGGAGCTGGCGATGAGCATGCCTAGAGGTCATCACGTTTACGCTGCGCAACCGGAACCCAACCCAGCCACAATAACTCTCGAGTGAATGCCAATTTGGGTACTTTAATTTCATATTATCGTCAAGTGTAATTGCACCCAAGCCCAAGCTCACACTCTCCACGTCCATATGAGTACCATGCTCTTCTCTTCTATTTCCACATGCAAGTTTGTTCTTCTGTGCTCCACCACGAACACAAAGGTGAAAAGCTATTTCATGATAGAGACAGAAAAATAAACTTTGCTTCCAGCGTATTCCTTATACCCTGTAACTGTAAACTCTAGACTTTTTTACTGCTTAACGAAATATAATTTATCTATTTTAAATAATGTAATCTATTTTATAAATTAAAATTTATGATAACTCCTTTTAAAGATACCCTTAAATTAACAAGTTTTTTCTGGTATTCATCGGTATTTATTTTAATTATTTGTCGAGAACATCAAGTTTTCTATCGATATATCAACAAACCTTTAATTTTTTTTTTATTTTTTATTTATTTAAAACATTGCTGCCTCTATTATAAGCTTATAGAAATTATTAAAGAATACATTATATATTTGCCATATCTTGTATTCACTATAATATGTTTTAAATATTGAACAAAGTTAGCAAAGAAAGTTAATTTAATAAAACATAAATTTATTTATTAATAGTGGCCAAAGTTTTTGATACTGAAACTATTTAGTTATTCGCCTTAACAACTGGTACAAATGAAACAATATGAATTGTATTTAATTTTAAATATAAGCTGAAAGGGTAAAAAAATTCATTTAAAATTTAAAGATCTGGGGGTATTCAAAAAAATACAAAATCGGGTAAATATTGCGATAGGTGAATAAAATTAAGTACACATTTTTTTTTTATTTTCTTTATTTGCAGTTTGATTACATTTTCATCAGTTGCCTAATGACTTCTGAAGCAAGTGATCTTTCATAATCCTAGACTTGGGCTAAGGATTCATTATTGTTGTTGTTCTGCTTCCTGTTGTTGTTGTTGTTGAGCCGTACGTGCGTTAGCGGGCTTACCAGAGGGCTTACCAGAGGGCAGGCCGTGGCTAACAGCGAACAAAGCCAGCAGAAGAGCACAGGGCAACTATTGAAAAATATTAATTAGATTCTTAGTTAACGCCTTCTAGGTTAAGATTATATTGACTTACGAATAGTTTCATTTTCACGAGATTGGTTTATTAGAACTTCTTAGGGAACTGATGATAAAGGTTGACTTTTGTCGGGTTTTATAGGATTTTTTCAACGACGTGGCCCAATCTGTATCTGACACGCCGACATTTAATAATTCGTTTTAATTTACAAATTTCATGGACTCACATTCGTTTCAGATTGCGACACTAAATCTTGTCGGATACAGATTACATAATAATGGAAACCCAATCTAATTCGAAAAATCGCCAATGAAGCATCGAAATGCCGATTCTTCGGTTAATTTAATATTTGAAAAAGCCGTTTTAAATTGCTGGGCTTATGTATGGATAAATATTATAAATATGCAGTTTTCAGCACCTATTAAAATCTTTGATTCGTTTTTGTTGCTCTTTGGAAAAAGTTGTGCCACACACCAACATTGGTCACAAACCAAGATCAAGATTATGAATGTATGCATATAACATGTTTTTTTCGTTGGATTTACATCAACACTTCTTTGTTTAATCAGTTGCAGACAAGATTCTGTCACGTAATCTGAAGCGAATGCAAATGCATTTAATTTCTAAATTAAAACTAATTTATAAATGTCGGCGTATCAAATGAATATTTACACGCATCGTTGGACAAATCCTATAAAACCCGACAAATGTCAACAGCTTCCATCAGTTCCCTAAGAAGTTCTAATAACCCAAACTCGTAAAAATGAAACTATTCGTAAGTCATTTTAAAAGGCGTTAACTAAGAATCTAATTAATATTTGTCAATAGTTGCCCTGTGCTCTTCTGCTGGCTTTGTTCGCTGTTAGCCACGGCCAGCCCTCTGGTAAGCCCTCTGGTATGCCCGCTAACGCACGTACGGCTCAACAACAACAACAACAGGAAGCAGAACAACAACAATAATGAATCCTTAGCCCAAGTCTAGGATTATGAAAGATCACTTGCTTCAGAACTCATTAGGCAACTGATGAAAATGTAATCAAACTGCAAATAAAGAAAAAAAAAAAAATGTGTATGCAATTTTATTCCCCTATCGCAATATTTACCCGATTTTGATAAATTGAAATTAAATTAAATAATAAACGAAGTATATAAGTTTTCTATTCCTTTATAGAATTCTCTGACATTACTTATTCAAATACTTGAATTACCACTAAATATTACTACAAATACTTTTTGATCTGATTGGGTTATTCTGGGTTTACCCCAATCCTTGCAACAAATGTTAGATCACTTAATAATTTTTTGAGTACGCCGAGATTCTAAATTCTTAAATTTTAATTAATTTTTTTTTTACTTTTTCATGTTAATTTAATGGTTAATGAATTTTATTTTAATTTTTATAGGTTTATTTTGGTCAACTGTACTTATTTGACATTAAATAAAAAAATTAATAAAAAATATAAATATATGTTCACTATCGAACAGAGTTGTTGATATTATATTGACAAATCGGTGCTTTTATTGGCGATTATTTTAATTCAATTTTAAACTCAATATTAAGTTTTAATATAAATATGTACATAAATATAACAAAATAAAATTATATAGAAATTTTAGAGTTAATACATTCTACCCGAAGATTACTCTATTATATAATCTGGCTCAGACAAGTTTCAGTCGCGCCATCTGAATCGAATGCAGATGCGTTAAATTTCTATATTAAACCCAATTAAGAAATGTTGCGTATCAAATATACAATTGGACACGTCGATGTAGAAATCCTATAAAGCCCGAAAAAAAGTAAACAGTTTCCAGAACTTCTTAGAAACCAAACTCCAGAAAATGAAACTATTTGTAAGACATTAAATTGTTTTCATATTAACTAGTAAATACAAATATTTTGAATCCTTTCTCAACAGTTGACCTGTGCTCTTCTGCTGGCCTTGTGCGCTGCTTGCCATGGATTTAAACTAGATACATTAATGCCTAAAAGAAATGATGAAGACAAGGACATTAGCTATCATGACTAGAACTAGGACTATGCAAGCCACACGTGCTTCATATTCATCAGTCACCTGACCTAGAATTTGATTGCAAATGAATAAAAGTGTATAAGAATTAACAAATCTGTCTCTTTACTAATAGTGATTGAACTCTAACAAAGATCTGTAGCTATTAAAATGGGTCGTTTTTTTTTTCTTTTATAAATTTTGTGTGACGGGACTGCCTACTTCCTTCGGGATCTTAACTATTGTGTCCACAAACAACTCCAAATTTATCTCTGAAGCTGAGAATGTTGAGCATATTTTTGTACACTTTCACACTGACGGATTGCTAAAATTCATTATTGAAGTGCTTTAGCGCCTAATCACAGTGTTCTCAAGTTTTGTTGCGCATACGCCACGTCAGCCAAAATTGAATGTCTAAATAAGTTAGTTAAATGGTTAGTGTAGGTAGAATGATGTTTGTCCTTATTAGATAGGTAGCTTATAAATTAGAAACATGCATATTTTATAAAAATAAACACTTTTTTCAAAACTTCACACTGCCATAACTTTAATTCTGCATATAAATTTTATTTATCTCGAGAATGTTTTTATTTTCCAAAACTGTCCACTTTGTCATACCTTAATACATTTTTAAAAACTTAAAACTCTCGAAACTTAACCGATTTTCTTGAGAATTGTCATTTGCTTGACCTCTTATTTAAATCATGATTTTTCTTTCTATAATAGAAGAAGCCATCTCTGATCCTGTAAAGGAATAGCGTCAACAGTTGAGACTACCGTCATCGTTTGTCCGTTTTTCGGTTCCCATCACCACCGATTCACCTAAGAAGTAATGTTCGTTGTAATTTGATGACGTACTTGAAGCGGACATTTAACAATAAAACATTTGACTTTCATGTTACCCAAAATAGACGACGCTATTAATATACAAATTGTACAAAATGCGTTTGCACACGAAATACCTTTAAGTAGATAAGTAAATACATTCATTAAAAGTGATTTATTATATTCACATTTTCCCAGTTGGCACTAACAGAATATCTGTTAAATTAAATTTCCTTATTATTAATATATTTTTAACTTAATTTCTTTATAGTTGTCCTGTGCTTTTTTGCTTGCCTTATGTGCTCTTTGGCTAAATATCAATCACTGTCATAATTTAGATTCTGCATATAAATTTTATTCATTTCAAAAAATTTAATTATTGTCCAAAACTGTCTTCTATTTTTTTTTACATTTTTGAAAAGTTCAAACTCTCAAAACATTAAATCAGGCTTTTTTGATTCTTCTTCCCATAATAGAAGGAGCCACCTCTGATCCTGTAAACGAATATTTAAGTAATCTAGCCGGAAACGTGGATGGAACTGCGTCCTAATTCTTAATGTTAAGTCGAGGAGTCCTCACGAAAATGAAAACAAAAATAAGTTTATAAAAATAATCTAAATTGTTTATTTAATTACTTACCAATAGTAAATAGTTACTTAAAATTTACAATGTTGAGCTAACAAATAGTAAATCTGCTAGCATGGACCATGTTTCCTCTTTTGATTTTCTCCACTTGATTGCGCATACGCCTCGACAGCCAGCATCACTGTAAAAGTGTCCAAAGCTATCTTCTGCTTACATTTTTGTTACTTGTTTGAAATGCGTTAATGACAATCTGGTATTATGTATGTAGTAGCATCGTTTAAGGTCAGAAGCAAACTTTTGATGATGTATTATATTTGAAACGAACTCAAAATATGTTTTCATAATACTTAGGTAGAACAATTTTGCTTTGGCTTATTGGTTATATGTACACTTTATAAGGTCGGAAGTCGCTTCAAAGATTCTCGACTCGCTGGATAAGATAGTAGAACTTTCTGTTAACCTTTAACCCCAACTATACAGAAGTTCAAGCAGGCAGCCTTAATACATACTCACGAATATGCAAATTTACGCATGAACAAAAGTAAAAGTCCAAAAAGAAACCATAAAGCACAAAACCCAAACAGAGAAAGCCGCGAAAGCCAAAAATTAGAGGAAAAAATCAATGCCGCATACTATGAAAACTTTTGCAACTATTCTACAAACAATGCGGTCAACTGAAATCCTGAAAAAAGGAGAGCAAAAGAGATGGAGAGAGCGGAGAGAAAGAGAGAGCGAGAGAGACTGGGCAATGGTGTTGGGCAAAAAAACACGATTAAGCCGCGTTGATTGCGGGTTACGAGTTCGTTTGCAGTTCGCCAGTTAAACCGACCAGCCAGACTTTTGTGCAATATCATGAGGTGCCTTTCTGGTTGCCCCTGTATACACATATTGATGACGGCTCTGGTGCACGCAATCCATGACATCACCACTGTCCACCCAGGTTTGTTTTCAAAAAATTGCACGACGCGTACGGGGCCAACAATTAGCATGAGTGTTAAGCCTTAAAGCCTTACATACATACACATAAGGCCCACATAAAGCCATAACACTAACAATTACTTAGGTGACGCACACGACGGCTACGGCTAGTCAAAGGACTTTATGGGCAGTCCAACCCATTGTTATGCCAATAATTAGCTTTAACCAGCTAAAAAACTCAACAATACACATTCCCTTACAAACCAAGAATTTCAAAGGAAACTGCGAAAAAAAGGAAACTCTGTCAAGTTATGGACACTATAAAACTCGCTACAACGTTTGTACATCGTTGTCAAGTAGTCTTGACCCTTTTTGAAAACTGTTTTAATTTTAATAGGTCTTCAATATGCACGCGACGTGTATTTTCCTATTTTGTCGGTGTGATTGATTTTAAATTGGATTTTTAATTGAAAACCGTCCTGTTTTAATTGAATCAGAACATTATTATTCAATTCCATTAAGTATACATAGAACCCATATGATGTGTCAAATTTAAATTGGGTTTACAATTTGTATTTGACTATCTATGATGCTAGACTCAATGGCATGAATTTTATTTCCTTTATCCTGTACACCTTTTATTCATTATTTAGATGCTTATATTTGTTGACTTTAAGAACATTTCTCAATTAGTTTGGGTTATATAATCTGTATCAGACAAGACTTAGTGTCGCAATCTGAAACGAATGTGAGTCAATGAAATTTCTAAATTAAAACAAATTATTAAATGTTGGCGTGGCAAATACGTACGGCTCAACAACAACAACAACAGGAAGCAGAACAACAACAATAATGAATCCTAAGCCCAAGTCTAGGATTGTGAAAGCTCACTTGCTTCAAAAGTCATTAGTAACTGATGAAAATGTAATCAAAAGGTTTTTTTTATGGGATATCAGAAATTTTTGAATAAGACATTAGATATTTGTCAGCCTTGTTTATTGTTTGTACAGCAAAAACAAACAGTCTGGCAACACTGGTTCGTTTTAGGAATCGCAAAATCTATCAGCACTCTCAAACTCTGGCTGCTATAACACTTTGTTGCTGCTGCCCTATTAAAATTCAAAGTAAAACGTATATCTTCAGTTAATAGGTTATATCTTCCAAACCTATCGATAAATTTTTTTGTGTCATATATCAAAAAACGCGAAATTTTACAAACTAAAATATATTGAAAATTAAAAAAAATCGTTAGCGGCGTTTTCTCAAAAACCGCCAAAATGTGGCAAAAAATACCTTATTTCACCTGTAGCAATTTACCTGTGCTCTTAAGCAAAAAAGTGTACAGCTATGCTTAAAAGCCCTTCGAACTACCTTTTCAACGATATTTAGATCACATCTGTAGCTTCTATCGTTTGGATGCTATAAGGGTTTCAATTTCAGCGGCTTTTAGCGATTTCCCGCTAAACTAGCGATTTTTCGAAAAAGTCGTAGAACAAACGTTTCTAGATTTTTGAGCGGAAACAAGTCCTCATTCAAACTTTTAAGCTAAATCATCGCTTTGATACAAACAAACAAACAAACAAACAGACAAACATACTGACTTTTCATCTCATTTTCGGAAGGCGACTCAAAATTTCAAAATTAATTTTTTTTTTAACCAGTTGTCGGATTTTGATGATCAAGGTGTCATTCGACGCGTATTTTTGATAAGAATTGTAAAAAATTCAACGAAAATTCAAAAAGGCTCCAACGGCCCCATTTGCTCCAATAATTTAAATTTTTCCCCTCCCATTTACACCTGTTTATCTCACGAACCAGGTGAGTTTTCAAAAATCTTAGTATGCACATTTGTAAGTTAAGTTGATACCTTTCGATCGGTATATAACTCGACCTGATCGGACAGTCATAGCAAATCTTCCATTCTTCCTGTGTATATATGCTAGTCGCCTTCGCACCCTTCGTGCTGCTTTCGTCACTAGCGCGGACTGCCGTCCGCAGTGATGATTAAGAACGATTTGTCCTAATAAACAGATGGAGGACCTGAGGTAATAAGAATTATCTTCCTGCTTTAAAAAGCGGTCATTGTACTCTCTTTCTTGGCGCATTCTTTTGCCAAATAAATGAAGAAACCATCATGAATAATCTTAGCCAATACTAAATAATTCTCAGCGCCCGATGATTACCGTTTCTTGGTTTGATGCGGTCTACTTTACTTTATGGCAGGACGTGTTCCCAATTTCAACAAAATGAGCAATTTCCTTTCTTCAGAATGAAATGAAATTACATACAAGTAAGGAACATAAACAATTAGGGAGCTGAGGTGGACATTCAATTTTCGTGGCAGTGTTAATGTTGACTTTGTATGTGGGCTAATCACCGATATGCATTAATTACAATTGAAAAACAAGCAGTTTAGACAAACATGAAATATTAACATAGCAAAATTTTCATTTATTTTTGTATATATTTCATTTGTAAGACAAATTGACCACGACCTTTATAATGATCTGTGACATAAAGATAATTTTCGCAAAACGTTCTAGTTTGATAGCTGCGAATTTGACAAATTTGAATTCGATAAGTTGGAACTATGCTCAGAGTCCGACGACTGTTGGAGATGTGGTGGCTGCTGCGGCTGCTGTTGGGCATTGTGTAAATGATGTGGCTGTTTCGATTGAATGGCAGTGCCCGATTCGTAATTAATGCGTATCCATTGACCCTCGATGCTTTCCTTCCACAGTGATACATTGTTATCACCGCCAGTGACGGCCAAAACGTTGCCAGTGGTCGACCACGAAATGCTCCACACGGCATCATCGAATGTATGCAATACAGTTGATGTCCACTGGGTCAAATCAGCATTACTGCTCCAGATGATCACATGGCGATCCTGGGATGCTGAGGCTATTTGCAAGCGTGGCAAGCCAATTGATGGTGCCCATGCAACATCGCGGACCCAGTCCGAGTGTGCCTCGAGACGGTGCTCTTCAACCCATCGGTCATTATCTTCGCGCCAAATCTTAACGAGATTATCGCATCCTCCGCTGACCAAACGTTTGACGGCAGCATTGCGTGAAGTAACTCGCTGATCGAAGGCCGGATCAGGAGCCTGAGCCGGACACCAGGAAATGGCATTCACTCCAATTGTATGTGCATTGGGTATTTTCTTGGCATCCCACACACCGTACTCTGTGTTGCAAGTCAACACCGAAATGGAACCATCCGAGCTTGCACACGCAAGCACTAATCCATATTCGGCTGGCGCGAAATCCACAGAGTTCACCGAAGAGTCGTGATTGCTGTACTCGTATCTGAAATGCAGCAACATTAAGTATTTCTAATTGTATGTGCGCTGCTGTAGATAACACAAATACACATGTATGTACATATGCCTGCCTGATTAGACACACATATACACACGCACACATGATACATATGCATTACATATGTGCAAACATGACACTCACAATTTTGTCCAGTCTCTGGGTGTTGTTGATTTCCATATAATTACTTTGCGATCATAGGAGCACGATGCTAAGATGTTACCGAACTTGGGATGTGCCCATGCCACTTGCCACACTGGACCCTGGTGGCCTTTGAGTTCAGCTAGGGCCTTGTTATTTTTACGCGAGTGAAAAATCCGAACGCTACCGTCTGATGAACAAGTGGCCAGTAGTAATCCATAGAAGTCCAGAGCCGCATGATGGACCATGTCCTCATGCTCTGTGTCAATTTCCTGTAGCAAACTCACCATGTTGTTGAGCGCAAATGGTTTAATTGGAATGAAAATTTAAAAATTCTTTCGTTCGGCCGGCCCACCAAAAAAATATGTTGTTTGACGTGGAATATTAGAGGTGGAGAAACATAGATGCTTGCAAAACATCGGAACCATCGGTGTTTGGTAGGGCACTATCGAATGTTTTTAAATACAACAAAAATTAACGATCCTGATAATTACGGCCCTCTAAAATATTGGAAAGAAAGAATTTCAAAATATTATGAGAAATATGTTTAATACAAAACAATTCTTTTTTACAGATTAGCACTGATTAGCTTTAAAAACCGTTTCCAAAATATATGTATGCATGCATCGAACGAAAACATCGATGGAGACACAAACCTCTAAGTCTTGCAACTGTGTGGCAGCTTTGCTTGCATGGAATATTCCGTGTGGCAGCCTTGGCTCACAGAAAAGGAGCGGTGGCGGTCGGACGATAAGCTAGTACTACTATATTACTGATTTGAATTTGATTTTGAATTTACTTTACTTTTTGAATTATTTTTACTTGAAATGCAGAAAACTTAAAGAGCTCTTCACATTGGCATCACAACAAAATGTAAACACAATCACCAAGTGCGGCCGAGAACGGTCGCATAAGCAGCTAAACAAAATCAAAGCTAATATGTGCATGAAATCAAAGTTGACTATGGAAAATATATCTATCGTATAAATAAATAAGAGATGAAGTGGTAATACAAAACACTAAGGATAGATTACCATGCCCAACGCATTGATTACTCCCAAGGGCCCATACGAAGTGAGTAGACGATTGAGACGACTGGAAGTACGCCAGAAAGAATGGATTCACCGGACCCGAAGAAGTAGTCCGTCTGGAAAGCATAGAAACAAATGCCGAATTCTTAAATATTTTTGGTATTATTGTACATTTTATTTGCTCTTGGCAACTTTTGCAATTGGTTTCTTTCAATTGGTTATAATGATGCGTCTACCCAAGAACCAACCCATTGAGCCCAAGGGAACGGCATTATCTTCCGTTCCGGGTTTTACTGTGGAAAACGTGAAATTAATACGATACAAGGAAAACCAAAAGAAAGAAAGGAGCCCGTATATTAACCAAATCTACAAATTTGTCGAAAAATATGGCGTTCATGGAATTCGTCATTTAAGAAAATGTAACTTCGATCATTATTGGGGATACAATTCCGGTGAACCATGCATTCTACTTAAACTGAACTTTGCCGTCAATTTTCAGGCTGATACGTACGCAGATTCAATAACACTCCCAGACGAGGTACCCAACGATTTATATGAATATATAATGCAGTTGTCAGTAGAGGAACGAACAAATCGCATTTGGGTTGCCTGCAATTTTATGAATAACGAAACTATTGGACGTATTGAGTACATTCCAGATCGATATTACGATTCGGATGGTTTATTTACAAGAGGAAATTCATATTTACGCCCCGTCTCAGAGAACCTAACCGAAGAACTGATCAACGAGGATCCTGCATATCGTCGTGTTATTGGGGTTCAATTTAAAAATCTTCCAGTCAATCAAGATATTTATGTTAAATGTGCGGTGTGGGCAAAAAATATTCCTTTAAAATTTGCAACTACTGTGTTTGTACTCCATATAGAAGGACTAAGGATTTCCCCGCATCTGGATGACGATGATAGTTACTAAGCAAAGCAAAAAAAAAAAGAAAAACGAAAAAAAAAAAGATAAATCATAGTAAACATAACAAAATTATTATGTTTTATGACTGTAATTTATTGTCACACATAATCATATATTTTGCGCCTCATTCTAAAAAGTCTCGACATTTTTCTATAATCAATACGAATATGCCCGAAGATAGTCTAGTTCCCGCTGGAGGTTACAGAGTTCGGAAGAGATTTCGCAACGAGGAAAACGTTCGTAAAAAAAAAGAATTGCCCTGGTCAAAAACAATATTGGATTTGGAGCATAACAGATTTCTGGCTCGTACACCTTGGGCGTGGTTCAGGATCATTTCATTTTATCTGTTTTTATATTTTCTAATCGCACTCATCGTAGCATTTTGGATAATAATTTTCTATTTTGCCATATTAAAACCCGGCAGACCGCTTTGGCTAAAAGGTGCTCCGGGTCTTTCGGTAGTGCCCGGCGGAAAGAGCACAATATCGTTTCATCCTAGTATCCCAACCGAAACCAACGCAATCGCTGACATCATAGATAATTTCATGGATAAATTGGAGTCTAGTGGTAAGACAAAGGATATTTTTGCAGACTGCAACACAGACCGAACATGGGGCTATAATATGCAAGTTCCGTGCGTTTTCATTAAATTGAATAAAGTCTATGGATTCGATGCCGACACTTACGATGCTGATTCGACGCTGCCAGATTCAAGTCCCAGCGAATTAAAAGATTTAGTTAAACAATATCCCGGTCCTGGAAAAATCTGGTTGACATGCGAGGCTAAAGGAAGTTCCCCACTTATCAGCTATTTACCATATCCATATTTTGACACAACAACCAATATGAAGGGCATTAATCGAGTCATTGCCCTACAACTTAACGATATGCCACTAAATGAGGAAATATCAGTCACATGCAAGGCTTGGGCTAAGAATATTAACATTGACATGGAATACCGAGGCACAGGACATGCCGAATTTTCAATGGAAATGAGAGTGAAAACCTAACATGAGAAGACTGATATTCCAATTGTAGACAAAATTATATAAATGCTGTGTATAATTAAAATGTAAAGCTGCAAATTCCATAATTTCTAATTTTGTTGGCTTATTGAAGTAAATTAAGTAAAATTATTGCTGAATTATTAACTATGTACACCTACAATGGTCGGATAAAGTATTTTGACAAAGCTGTGTGCAATGTTAGATTGCTTGTAGTGATAAACTAAAAGAAGTAACGGGGCTCTGTAAATGGCCAAAGTAAAGTAAATAAAATTAACTATTAAACTGATAAATATTTTGTTAATTCCTCTATGCGTTCTTTTTCTATCAACTGAAATGTAAAGACATTTCAAAAGTGAGGCGGAAAAAAGTAATTTGACAAAGTATTCTTTAATAGTTTCTCGTCATTCGCAAGCAAGCAAGGGTCTGCACTGCTATCTAAAAAGTCTTGTTTTAATTAAATTTATTAATTTTAATTACTTGATTAAGATGAAATTGTTAAAAATGGGTAAATAGTCAGAAATTAGCCATATTATCAAGATCGAGATAGTTACTAAGTTTAATGCGGATAATTCTGTGGAATACTCAAGCAAACTATACAAAAGAACTCGGTAGACTATATACTTTCAAATAAATAAACAAAAAAATTTAAATCTTTTGAAAACTTACCACGCTACGGTAGACCACACAAGTCGACCGCGGGAGAGGAACGTTTAAAATATTGAAATTATTGGAAAATTCAAAGAAGATGTCCTTAAGACCACAACATCAACAGCAATTAAATTGAATAAGGAGTACTATATTCAAAATTGCGAAAGGATGGGTAGAAATAGGCTAAAGGAAGCCGGATATGCGACCTATATAGTCAGACCAATACCACAAATTTCGCAACAAAACAAACTAAAACGCTTGACCTTTGTCCACAAGCCAATATAATTTTGGAAGCAAATACTTCGGACTGTTAAACGCACTTTCTAGTGCCATGGATCCAAAATGAAAGTATTTTGCATCAATCCAACCATAAGGTGGAAAAAAAGTGGCTCCTGTGTATGTTCGGGAATCCCAAGGTGATGGCAGCGCTATGTTTCGGGATTGTGTTTATTATAATGACATCGGAAATTAGGTACCAATCAAGGAATCAATGAATAAGGACCAATATTTACATATTTTATATGATCACTCGCTCACATCTGGGGATAAGTTACTTGTAAAAATGTTTGTTCTTCAACAGGATAATGCTCCATGTCACAAAGCTAAAATGATAACCAATATTTTTAAGGATGTTGGAGGGAGAACGTTGGATTCGCCGCCCCAAAGGTCCAGACTTAAATATAATTGATAATGTCTGGACTTATGTAAAGCGAAACAGAAGCCCATGCTTAACAAAAACTTGAGAGAAAGCAAATTCAGAGGTCGTATCCCTTTGGAAGGACTTTTTTTAGGAATCCCCAAAAATTTTGTGAATTCAGTGCCAAACCGATTGCAGAAAGTAATTGATTCTAAAGAAGGATTAATTTTCTATTAATTTGATCGTTTAATTGTGTAAATTTTTCAAAATTTGTAATTTTTTTGAATTTATTAATTTTTTGTCAAAATACTTATTTCCGCCTAACTTTTGAAATGTCTTTGCATTTCAGTTGATAGAAAAAGAACGCATAGAGGAATTAACAAAATATTTCTCAGTTTAATAGTTAATATTGTCTACTTTACTTTGGCCATTAATAGAGACCCGTTACTTCTTTTAGTTTTTCACTACAAGCAATCTAACATTGCACACAGCTTTGTCAAAATACTTTATCCGACCATTGTATATTAGCTTACTCGCAACGCAAGCAATTTGTCTTCAGCTTCAGATTCGTCTTCGGCTTCATCTTCGTCTCAGCGCGCACTCTGTTTGCAGCCTAATGAACGATGAAAGATGAATAGGTCATTCTGCTCAGTTGGTCAGTTGTTTATGAACGATAGATAAACGATGTGAATTGCCTTGTATCCTTCATCGTTCAGACCACTCAATTTGATTTAAGGAAATGATTTCTTTAACACCTGAAATTTATTTAAAGATTCTAATAAGTATAAATAGTAAATGCGTTTTAGTTTTAGTACTTCATTAATATTTTTCATTCATTAATATTTTTTGACTTTGTTTTCTTAGACATTTTAAAATAGATTATAAAAAGATTATTAAATTATATTCCAAAATTAACTTTATCTTCGAGCTTCAACAACTCCAGGGCTGAATAAGATAAAAAAAAAAATCATAATACCGGACCCACTGACCAATTGAACTATATAGTTTATGAAAGACTGAATAAGTTCATTAGTTCATTTTAATGACCCGTTCATTTGAACTTTTTCAGAACTAAACGACCCAACTCTATCCCAGACGAATTTCATCAGCAACAGACGCGTCACAAGGATTACGATGGCAGGCGAGGATTTGATTGTCCAGTTCCAGCAGCTCGGCATGAGCGAGCAGAAGGCAAAGGAGACGCTCAAGAATGCCAATGTGACACGAAATTTGCAACTAGCGCTGGCCGAAACGAAATTGCCGCTTGGCGATGGCGTCGGCATGTTGTTGTACCACATGGCCACCAAGCTGAAGCCCCAAATAGCCGAGCAGCTGCCAGTGATGGTGCGCTATATTGTGGATCGCAAGTTGGACAACACTCAGCGTGTGGACGCAGCACTGGAATACTTGCTCAAGTGCGGACAGAAGATTAATGCTGCCATTGATGTCGCCGAATTGGAACGCGAGTGTGGAATTGGTGTCGTAGTCACACCGGAGGAGATCGAACGCGTTGTGCAGCAAAAGGTGAAGGGCACCTACAAGCAGACACTGCTGGAGCAGCGCTATCATTTCAATTCATTCAAGATTATGCAGGAAGTGCGCAATGAATTGAAATGGGCGGACGCCAAATCCTTGAAAGCAGCCATCGATGTGGAAATATTTGATCTGCTTGGACCCAAGACTGAGGCCGATATGAAACCATTGCCCAAGCAGGTCGACAAGCAGCCCAAGACCAATGCCAAACCTGAGGCAGTAAAGGCAACTGCTACGGATGCAGCTGCTCCAACAGACGGAGCCAATACGATTGCCGAGCTCATGAAGACCAAGGTGCATTTCCATGCGCCGGGAGAGAACTTCAAGACAGACGGCTATGTGGTTACCGAGCACACGGAACAACTGCTGCGTGATCATTTGAAAGCCACTGGAGGACGCGTCCACACGCGATTCCCACCTGAACCCAATGGCATCCTGCATATTGGTCACGCCAAGGCCATTAACATCAACTTTGGCTACGCGGCGGCTCAGAATGGTGTGTGCTATCTGAGATACGACGACACCAATCCCGAGAAGGAGGAGGAGAAGTTCTTTGTGGCCATTCGCGAGATGGTCGAATGGCTTGGCTATAAGCCCTGCAAGATAACGTACTCCTCGGATAATTTCCAGCAGCTCTTCGACTGGGCTGTGGAACTCATAAAGAAGAACCTGGCCTATGTGTGTCATCAGAAGGCGGATGAGCTGAAGGGTTTCAATCCACCACCCAGTCCCTGGCGTGAAAGACCTGTCGAGGAGTCGCTGGTGCTCTTCGAGGACATGCGACGGGGTAAGATTGATGAGGGTGCTGCCACGCTGCGTCTGAAGCTCACACTGGAGGAGGGCAAAGTGGATCCAGTTGCGTATCGGATCAAGTTTATACCGCATCATCGCACGGGCGCCACTTGGTGCATTTATCCCACCTACGACTACACGCACTGTCTGTGCGACTCCATTGAGCAAATAACGCATTCGCTGTGCACCAAGGAGTTCCAGTCGCGTCGCTCCTCCTACTATTGGCTCTGCAATGCTCTAAACATTTACTGCCCTGTCCAGTGGGAATATGGCAGACTCAACATGAACTATGCCTTGGTTTCCAAGCGAAAGATTGGCAAGCTTATTACCGAGCGCATTGTCCACGACTGGGACGATCCACGTCTGTTTACGCTAACGGCGCTGCGACGTCGTGGCTTCCCCGCCGAGGCCATCAATAATTTCTGCGCCCAAATGGGCGTCACGGGTGCCCAGATGTCTGTGGATCCCGCCATGCTGGAGGCATCGGTGCGCGATGTTCTCAACGTGACCGCGCCACGCCGACTCATCGTGCTGCAGCCGCTCAAGGTGACCATCAGCAACTTTCCCCATAAGGGACCCGTGGAACTACAAGTGCCCAACTTTCCACAAAACCCCGAGCTGGGCACGCACAAGATTACGCTGGATCGTGTGATCTACATTGAGCGCAGCGACTTCAAATTGGAGCCGGAGAAGGGTTATCGTCGTCTGTCCACCCAGCAAACCGTCGGCTTGCGTCACGCTGGTCTGGTCATCAGCGTGCAGGAAGTTGTACGTGATCCGACCACGGGCGAAATCCTAGAGCTCATTTGCAGCTGCCAGTCGGCGGAGCAGGCCGAGAAACCAAAAGCATTTGTCCAATGGGTGTCTCAGCCCCTCGAACTGGAGGTGCGTCTCTACGAGCAGCTGTTCAAGCACAGGAATCCCGAGGATACCAACGAGGTGCCCGGTGGCTTCCTCAGTGACATCACCGAGAACTCGATGAGCGTCCTGCGCGCTTACGCAGACCGCTCCCTGAAGGGCGTGAAGGTGTACGACAAGTTCCAATTTGAGCGCATTGGCTTCTTTTCGGTGGATCCGGATACAACTGGCGATCACATCGTGTTCAATCGCACCGTTGGGCTCAAAGAAGATGCAGGCAAAAGATAATTCATTCATTTGATGATTTTTTATATTGAAAACAGTTTAGCCGCAATAAATTCGATTTGTAAAATCAGTTCTCATTTCTTTCCCTCGACCATGATTATGTGGTAGCCGAACTTGGTCTTGATCGGTGGATCTGTGTACACGGGATTGTTGACTGTCGATATGGGCAGAGCGAAGGCGGCATCCTGGAAGGGTCCGACCATGGCGCCGCGTATTTGCCAGCCCAGGTCGCCGCCCTGGCGCGCCTTGTCCTCGCTGTAAGCAGTCGCCACTTCTGGAAACTTTTGACCCGCCTTCAGCTTCTCCATGGCTTCCATGATCTTGCCCTGCTTCTCGCAGAGAATGTGTCGCACCTTCACTGAATTGCCGCCCTTCTTCTCTTTTCCGGCGCCTGTAAAAAACTCTACATAAGATGGAGTTTTATTAAAGTGTAAATTATGAATACCTTTCTCCTCTGGAGCTGGCTTCTTGCCCCCCTTTGCGCCATCCTTTCCGCCTTTCGCATCCTTTTTTGGTGGCATGTTAAAAATTTGTAAACAACAACTACAATTGATTAGCCTTGCCACCCTGTAAATGTGCCGACACATGTGCTGCCACTTGACAGTGCTGTATTTAGCATAATTTAGTATTTTTTAAATAATACTGTCACATTATAGTTAAACATGGTCAGAGCAAGCAATTCAAATCAATAAAATAATAAGATTATAATTAATCAATAAAATAAAAACAAAGTTTTAGTAAATAAATGAGACTCAAAAGAACGAAATGAACGAACAAAACAACTGAACATGTGCGTCAAGATAGCACCGGTTCTTTAGCAACGAAAAACGGAACTTGGTTCATGAGTCGGAACCAGTTATGAACTTTCTCATTTTTAAGCGTTATTAGACCTTTAATCAATAAAGTAATGATGCAGAACTGTAGAAAATTGATTAATCTATAGTTTAAAGCAAAGTTTTGGCCATTTCAGCTTTTCAAATGGGTGTAACAAGTGAATAAAGAAAGTGAAAAGGTGAACATTTTCACCATTTCTTAAAAAGCTAAGGTCAGGAAGACTGTACACGAAAACCGCTTATGCACGATGAAAGCCTACAATTTCACCTTTCTAATGGTATAATTAAATACAAAAATAAAAGATACGTTTTTGAGATATTTTGAAATGAGCGAAGCTACCTCGGTGAAAGTCCCATACAAAATGACCACCAAAATATACACCTTGTTTTCAAACCATGATAGCCCATCTCAGGAAGCTTGTCCTACAACGCGGCACATATCAATTTAAAGCTACAAGCTTGGCGATGCTATTTCAATTTAGTTTGGAGAAATTAAATGTACAGTTTTTTAGAAAATTAATTAATTGTAAATCAACCCCCAAAAAGTTCACGAGCAACACCTATCGAACAAGTAGCTCCAACGTGAACTGAACTACAGAAGAGATGCCACCTTCTACAATTTCGTTGCTAACAAAAAATTTTAATATTTCCAAATGCACGGTATATGGGAGCATTCGCGCTAATTTTACAAGCATTTTATCGTTCGAATCATCAAAATCGACAGTTAAATGGCTGAGAAATTATCATTTTTGTTTTTATCAACCACACATAAAACTGCCTGGCAGCAATTGTACATAAGGAGAAAAGGTGGCACCTCTATTCATGTTCAACAGAAAATCGTTGCTAACTTTTAACTAAAGATTAGTAACTTTTTATGAAATGCACGGTATATGGGAGCATTGGCACTAATTTTACAAGCATTTTTTCGTTCGAATCATCAAAATCGACAGTTTAATAGCTGAGAAATTATCATTTTTGTTTTTTATCAACCACACATAAAATAAACATGCATAAAACTGCGTGGCAGCATTTGTACATAAGGAGAAAAGGTGGCACCTCTATTCATGTTCAACAGAAAATCGTTGCTAACTTTTAACTAAAGATTAGTAACTTTTTATGAAATGCACGGTATATGGGAGCATTGGCACTAATTTTACAAGCATTTTTTCGTTCGAATCATCAAAATCGACAGTTTAATAGCTGAGAAATTATCATTTTTGTTTTTTATCAACCACACATAAAATAAACATGCATAAAACTGCGTGGCAGCATTTGTACATAAGGAGAAAAGGTGGCACCTCTATTCATGTTCAACAGAAAATCGTTGCTAACTTTTAACTAAAGATTAGTAACTTTTTATGAAATGCACGGTATATGGGAGCATTGGCACTAATTTTACAAGCATTTTTTCGTTCGAATCATCAAAATCGACAGTTTAATAGCTGAGAAATTATCATTTTTGTTTTTTATCAACCACACATAAAATAAACATGCATAGAACTGCGTGGCAGCATTTGTACATAAGGAGAAAAGGTGGCATCTCTATGTATTATGCATAAAACAACGTGGCAGCATTTCTAAGTAAATGAAAATATGAAACATATATGCATATATATCCCCATTATATGCTAGTTATATTTTGTACATACAATATAAATAAAAACATATGCACGTGTGTGTGTGCTTTATTTACATCTCATTTAGGGTGCACTACGTAGTATGAGATAAATCGTTGATTAATTATTGCTTCATATATGAAATGCTCTTCTTCAGGAAATCCTTGTGACTATCCAATTGCGATTGCTCAGGCTT
The DNA here is from genome assembly GCA_037043435.1 of Drosophila suboccidentalis. Lineage (NCBI taxonomy): Eukaryota > Metazoa > Arthropoda > Insecta > Diptera > Drosophilidae > Drosophila > Drosophila suboccidentalis. Next base: position 917,883 of record JBAMBK010000291.1, on the reverse strand, counting down.
ACTGGGATTTCCAGAGACATCCTCGAGCGGTAGCTGTTTGCGATTGCTCCGAATCGTGCTATTGGAGTGACTGCCGCTGGAGTTGCTCGATTGACGCTTAGTTGGCGTGCGCAGTTTCCATTCATTATCGTCGTTGTTGTTGTGATGATGACGTGATGCAGTGCTTCGACGTGACGATGTGCTGGCGCCATCTGCCCAGACTGCCCTGTTTCAAGGCATTCGCGATGCCTGAAATAAAGTTAATATATATTAATTATTTTAATAAGTTTTAATCTTCAGCTGGAACAAGAGTTGTGGAACTTACTTTCTTGTATGTAGCCGCTGGTGACGGCAAAATTCTCGGTCTGCTCCTGCTTGACACCTTGCACCGTCAGTGTTGTTGTGCCCAGATGATCTATTGTCGCCACTTTGGCATACTCAATACTCTCCATTCTTGTTGTTGCCCCTGACGCATTGTTTTGGTAGCTGTTGATCGTTATGATGTTGTTTGCCGTGCTATGCTTATCAACTTGGGTACTGAAGGAGGCGTGGAGCTGCTGTTCTCGTTGTTAGTAGCTGGAGTCCCGGCGGCGTAGTTGCTCTCTGCTGCTGCTGCCGTTTTAGTTCCCCACCGAACGTTTCTCGGAATACGGTTTCCTAGAATTTGTAGAGATGCTTTAGGAGTCCCTGTATATTGTCCTTACTTACAAGTTCATCTAGTTTCTCAGCGTACATGCCTTTTTTACATGCGTTGTTATTACAAAGACGTGTAGGACGTGTTGTCGTTTTTCATTTACTTAGAAATGCTGCCACGTTGTTTTATGCATAATACATAAAGATGCCACCTTTTCTCCTTATGTACAAATGCTGCCACGCAGTTCTATGCATGTTTATTTTAGGTGAGGTGGATAAAAAACAAAAATGATAATTTCTCAGCTATTAAACTGTCGATTTTGATGATTCGAACGAAAAAATGCTTGTAAAATTAGTGCCAATGCTCCCATATACCGTGCATTTCATAAAAAGTTACTAATCTTTAGTTAAAAGTTAGCAACGATTTTCTGTTGAACATGAATAGAGGTGCCACCTTTTCTCCTTATGTACAATTGCTGCCAGGCAGTTTTATGTGTGGTTGATAAAAACAAAAATGATAATTTCTCAGCCATTTAACTGTCGATTTTGATGATTCGAACGATAAAATGCTTGTAAAATTAGCGCGAATGCTCCCATATACCGTGCATTTGGAAATATTAAAATTTTTTGTTAGCAACGAAATTGTAGAAGGTGGCATCTCTTCTGTAGTTCAGTTCACGTTGGAGCTACTTGTTCGATAGGTGTTGCTCGTGAACTTTTTGGGGGTTGATTTACAATTAATTAATTTTCTAAAAAACTGTACATTTAATTTCTCCAAACTAAATTGAAATAGCATCGCCAAGCTTGTAGCTTTAAATTGATATGTGCCGCGTTGTAGGACAAGCTTCCTGAGATGGGCTATCATGGTTTGAAAACAAGGTGTATATTTTGGTGGTCATTTTGTATGGGACTTTCACCGAGGTAGCTTCGCTCATTTCAAAATATCTCAAAAACGTATCTTTTATTTTTGTATTTAATTATACCATTAGAAAGGTGAAATTGTAGGCTTTCATCGTGCATAAGCGGTTTTCGTGTACAGTCTTCCTGACCTTAGCTTTTTAAGAAATGGTGAAAATGTTCACCTTTTCACTTTCTTTATTCACTTGTTACACCCATTTGAAAAGCTGAAATGGCCAAAACTTTGCTTTAAACTATAGATTAATCAATTTTCTACAGTTCTGCATCATTACTTTATTGATTAAAGGTCTAATAACGCTTAAAAATGAGAAAGTTCATAACTGGTTCCGACTCATGAACCAAGTTCCGTTTTTCGTTGCTAAAGAACCGTTGCTATCTTGACGCACATCAACTGAACTGTATGAACTTAATAAAGATTTAGTTCTTTCGTTCACTTTGGTGAATAGTTCGATTGAACTCACTCCTTTTCACTTTAGCGAGGCAAAATTTGTCACATTTCCTTGGCAAAATTGTAAGTTTTGTCATATAATTTCAAGTGTAAATAAACTAAAACATGTACTAACAACTTTCAATCAACAGTGCAGTTTGTGATTAATCATTTCAACATCTTGAGTAACGTCAAAAGCGAAACGCAACACACCAGACAGAAACACTAGCAAACCAACAACGAAGCAAAATGCCTAAGAATAAGGGAAAAGGTGGCAAAAATCGTCGTCGTGGAAAGAACGAAAATGAATTCGAGAAACGTGAGCTGATCTTCAAAGAGGATCAACAGGAGTACGCACAGGTGACCAAAATGCTGGGCAATGGTCGCTTGGAGGCAATGTGCTTTGATGGCGTCAAACGTCTGTGTCACATTCGGGGGAAACTTCGTAAGAAGGTAAGTGCGTGCGTATATATGAATGTGCATGTATTTGTTGCGTTTGCATTTGTGTGAGTGAGCGTGAGTGTATGCGAGTCATGGTGCGCTCTTTTGAGTGGGCGTGTGTGCGTGCATTGTTTGTATGTGATTCGCGTGCACATTCAAATGCGAATTGCAATGTGCGCTGTTTGCCGCCCTTGGAAAAAACTATTTGCCTTTGTTTGTGTGTGTATAAACAAAATCTACAAATTACTAATAATTCAAGATTATTTGTTTAGCAGGTGCTGAGTACTCATATTGTCAATTAAGCAATTTCTCTTTGCGCTGTCTCTGGGCGAATGGCCTTCAGAATTTGCAAACAAAGGCGAATTGCGTTGCACTTATATACATCCATATCTATGTACGTGCATGTACTCGTGTATACATTCATACATGTATGTTTGATATAAAGAAAGCTCTCTTCATGTTTAGACGTCGAATCTCTTAGAGCGCATTTACAGCTGTTTTGTTGCTAACTTTCTTTTCAATTTCTTTTTGTTGCCTTACAAACTTGAGTGTAGAAGCATAAGTAATTGTAAATTAAAGGTAAACCATATATTTTTATGCGACCCTGCAAATCATTAATTTAGAAAGAGCGTATTCCTAGCTCTCTTTGTGTGATTTTCCCCGCCTGCAACCGTCGCCACAAAAAAAACGGCTGAAAATCCCACATTAATAAGAGCCGTCATTTTATATAATAAAATAATGATTCTAAATACATATGTATATTCCTAGTCATGCTTCGAGAGCTAATTAACCAAATGAATTGATTTAAAAAAGTTAGGAAATGAATTTCTGTTAAATTCAGGAAAATCTCAATCAATCCATTTCTCGCAAACGCGACTAGGAAAGATTGATTTATGATCCCCCCAGATAATTTATAGCTGCCTTGATACTGTCGATACTTTAAAAGAAAAACTTTTAAATCACATGAATATTGTCAAAACTTTACTAAGTAGAACTGTAAATTGCGTCATTGATGGGATACAATTTCAATGTAGAAAATCAGACATTTGATTGACAACGTAACAAAAAAAATATGAAAATTCATATCTGAACATGTCGGACATAATTAACAGATAACAAAAGCAGATGCAAACTGAAGTTTGCATTGTGAAAATCAATTTAAAACGCATTTTTATTGCCAGCCAACAGTTGGGTCATTAATTGGCACTTGCAATATGATTATAGCCAAAAGTTAACATAGATGGCAAATCAGCACGCGTTGCTCTGTCAAATTAATTTGGCATTATTCGTTTAATCACAATCGCCACAAAACTAAACTGATTAGATATCAGCAAATAAATGCAAAGACATTAAATGTGTGTACATAAAATACGTCGCAATTTGGTTATAAAACACCTTTTCAGTTAGCCTGGCTTATGTAAATGGACTTTAAATTGGATTTCTCCCTATCAGTAAGGTCATTTTTGTTGCTCACAATGACTTAAGGCTTTAATACTTTACGACGAGGCGCCATTGTCTTTGTCTACTGCCAAAATTTCACCATAAATTCAAATTCAATACGTATGTATGTAATTCACCTTAGATTAAGCCCTAATAGAGTCTGCTGCCAAGCAATAATAATACTAATCTTTCGAGTAGTTTGCTGGGGTTCTGTAATGTCTCAAGTGCTTCAAGTTGAATTCTCTTTTTTGGTATACCATTGATAATATGCCATTATCAAGTTGGTTGAGATACTCTGAAAGGGGGTAAACATTTGGCATTTGGAGGCATATTCAACCCTTTAAAGTTCATATATTCTGGATAATAAATCTGACTGTACTTGATTTTCTGGGTACCATTAGCTGAAAAACTTTTCTTAAAAGGGCGCATACTTTGCTTTTTGCAGCTAGTTATACAGGGGTGCCATAGAAATCGCTTTCGCTTGAATTTCACTTAAATTTCATACAAATTTAGGTGAAATTCAAGCGAAAGCGATTTCTGTGGCATTCCTGATAGGCTTGAACTTTTTTTGTATTTTATCATGCTCAATTTAAAACGTGAAATTTTATTATTGTCGGTTATAAGTTATAATAATAGTTATGTACTAAGTTCCGTATTGCTTATGCTTATCAATAGTTATAATTTATCGGTGGTTGGGAATTCCCGCAGAAAGTTGACTCAAAACCCAAAAACCTTAAGACATTTTTATACCCGTTACTCAAAAATTAAGAACAAGTTTAATTCAAATTTTTGCCACGCACCACATTTTTCAAGATATTAGGATTTTTTACTTATTAACGTTAACTACTATTATTACCTATCAACCTACTAAATCGTAACAAGATCGGATAAATAGATAGGTGGTAATGGCTGATTTAAGTTTTTAAGCAATGCAAGTGCCTAAAAGCATGCAATAAAAAATATTTTAAATTTATTTAAACAAGTAACGGGTATCCTGTAGTCGGGAGCTCGACTATAACCGTTCCCACATGTTCGATTTGAAAATGTGATTTCGTAGAAGCGATTAGCCATGTCAGCCATGTTATGCTGATTCCAAAGTTCGCAATGTCTTCAAAAACAGGCCGCCAATCACAAGAAGGGCATGTTGTACCGACTAATCTCTAGACTGATCTCTGTAGATTGGCAAGTGAACACGCTAGCGTGTCAGAGTCGAAGCCCATTCCTTCTTCCCTAATCTCCCGACATCTGGATGACTAATGCACTGTTCAAACCCGACGTGTGCCATAGACTTATCTATATTCCCCTAGAAACGAAAAACTCGAGTCAATTTCACAATTCCACAAACTGTTTTCTGAACTGAAATAAATAATACTCGGGATTTATGTTACATAAAATGTATATATCTTTTTTATTAGGAACACTTTTCAGCTTATATGACTAGGATTACGGCAGTATAATTACTTGTCTTACATCTAAATTTGTCACTTAATTCTACTGAGATTATCTTCGTTATTTTTTTGGCTTTGCTTTTGTTGAGGTATTTTTTTAATTTTGTAGTTTCTTTTCTTTCGATTTTTTCTTAATTCGAGATGCGATGAAATTAAAGGATTCTTCTCTCCATGTTGAGTTGTTGTTCCTTACATGAATTGTGTGGCCGATGTGATAATCTGATTGATCCAGTCGGTGAACGCGGAGACGCGCACAAAGACAGAGGGCGCATTCTTCTGGCCACAGGGCATTCGGCCCCAGGAGACGATGCCGATGACAATGTTGCTCTGCTCCAGATGGGGCTCACAGCACTCCTGCATCAGTGGACCACCGGAGTCGGCGGTGCAGATGCTAACTCCTCCAGTCAATGGTCCCGTGCACAGATTCGTCTCGTGCAACTGGAGACCGGAACGTGCGAGAATTTGCTCACAGAGTGTCATATCCAAGATGGGCATGTTGGCCAGCTGCAGCTTGTGGGGATAATTGGGCACAGCTGTCATGGAGACATTGCCCCAGCCGTACAGTGTGCCATATCCCTCCGGCTGGGAGTCCTGTTCGGGCAAAGCGGCTGCCTGGACGTACTCATTAAACTCCAGCGGCTTCTTGGTGTAAATCAAGGCAATATCATAGGGATTCACACCGCCCAGATACAGCTCGTGGCGCACATAGTAGTCGATGGGACGCATCTGGACACTGGCAGCCTCGCCACGACGATTGTGGATGTCGTGGCTGCCGGCCACGATCACCGATTGGGCCACCGCCTGTGGCGAGGTGAGACAATGGGCAGCTGTGAGTATCCAGTGCTCGTTGATCACAGTGCCGGCACAATAATGCACCAGACCCTGGTCCGGTGTCATCATCTGTATGCTGACCACATAGGGTGCTGAATGCGGTGTCGCCTCACGCTTGGCCAGAAACTTCTTGCTCCAGTGCGTCTGCTGCGGTGCATCGAGTGTGCTTATGCGGTTCTCCAGAAGTCCAAAGCTGGACAGATCCATGGCCATTGTTCTGGCCAATCCGCCGCCGCCGCATTTGCGAATCGGCAATTGGCCGTTGTGGGAGTTGGAGCTGAGCACAACCATAATGCTGGCTATGGTGGTCAGCAGCACTGAGTAGATGCATCTGTAGGATATGAGCATGATTATGTCCTCGCTCTGGTTGCACGTCCCGCACGTTATTTGATTTGCACTGAACGCAATTTTGACTTTGATTTCAACGTCGCAAACTATCGAATTACGATTGTTTTTTATAGTTGTTGCTTGTAGAATGTATATTGTGGATTGTAGATCGTCGTCGTTTGTGGATTGTATAGATTGTGGATTGTAAATTGTCTTTAGCTTTTTGCTTTTGCTTTTGCTTTGGTGTGTCGATAACACTTCACTTGTATTCCCTTTAGCTTTGGCATGGAATTCACTTTCAGCGTAGCTGATTTGCCGTTAGTTGTTGCTTCTTCTCTGCTTGGAGGTAATTGAAAATTTGCAGTCGCCTCTCGACTTTCAGCCGTATTTATAGCAGAGAGAATGAGAGAGAGAGCATTTGAACTGACGGCAGTCGCTGTCATTGGCTGATTACGCTGTTATCGCAGTTACTCAGAGAGAGGGTTTGAGAGAGAGAGAGTGTTTGAGTGAGAGTGCAAAAGGAAGATAAGAAAATTTGCGTCTGCGAATTTAAAGTACGCATAGAGAAATACCCTACAATGATTTGAAACGTCTTTCATACAATAGCAGATGTTTGTAATTTAATTTGGAGTTTCCATTTCTGTCATTTATGATTTAGTGTGGCATTAACTTTACTTATGTAAATGCAAAAAACACATGACATACATATATTAAATTAATTTTTGCATCCAAAACAAAGTGTTCAAAGTGTTCGTTCAAGTCTAACGTCGATCTCTTGACATTTTTATCTATTGATGACTATATATGGTCGCAATTTCAATCATCTGATGCGATATGTTGAGGCCTGAGGCCATATATAGTATTTATAGTACATTGTTCATATTGGCACAGTGACACCTGCAGCCTTAAATACCAGACTGATGACGAAGTGAACCAACTTGAGGTAATCAAAGCACCCCTCCCCCTACCCTCTATAGTAATATACCCGGGGTGGGGGTAAGTCACAATCAGTAATTTGTTAACGATTCGCTGTGGGTCTTTCAGGTGATTCCCATTACCAGACGCCAGTTCGGGCATGTCGATCGGCAAACGAACTCTTATCTAAGTTAGGGCGCACTCCTGGGTAATATGCCGAATTTGCAGTGCTTTAGTCACGATTCTTGTATCAGAATTACCTGCCACCATGATCGTAGGTTTATAGAATGATATATGATAACGCTCATGCCCATGCATGTTCAAAATTTGTACATTATTAGATTGGTCTAAAGCCAGAGCCGCACGCCATCACTTATGGCTGTGACAGCCTTTTATGATTAATACTCCAAAGTTCAATCACAGCCCTATGTTTATTTCGATATAATAACGTAACTCTTGAAATATTTTCTTTCTTTTTGCCTAATGGAATTTTTCAGTTGAATTTGTTATCAATAAATTTTCGCACTCAATTGGGTCTCATAGGTTTATGAATATCTATGTGTCATATTAATGCATTTAGTATTTTACTTGGTATTTATTGCACTCACAGTTATGAGCACACCTAGTAAAAAATACTACGAACAGGAAGTTAAGCTAAGGAAATGAATTTATCAATGGGAATTCACGCCGCAAGTGCAAATTGTTGCAGGTCAGTTAACTCCCGGTTGAGTAATGGTCCGAGTAAAATAGGTGAATAATTTGTATTTTAAATAAGTCAGGGAACATCAAATATTTGCAGGGCTTTAACTCTCTTCCGCTGACGTCAATTCGCTCATAAAAAACCAACAAATAAAATATTAGGCTAATCAAATCTCAAAAATTAAATCTTGATTAGTTTTTAAGTGTTTTTAATAGCTGTATTAAATAAATGTGTGTACAGATAAGTTGGTTGAAAGAATGCAATAAATTTGATAATTTAAAGTGGGTTAAAGCCAAGTTAACGCCAAAGAGGGGACATGGAAATAAACTGTTTGGGAATTTTGACACATTAAAATAGAAGAAATCATAAAGATAAATATTCTTTTAATTAACTATATTGGGGAATTTTTACCACAAGTTCCATAGTAATGTTTAAAAATATTTAACGGAAGTTCACTTCCTCAAATTCCTAACTTAACTCTTAACTTCTTTCTCCCTTTCCCAAATGTGTAAAATTTGTTTCTATTATAAAATGTATAATAGACTTTGCCGGTTTTTGATTATCAGATTATTGACTACTGAAGTTAGCTTAAATTTTGTTTATCTTGGTTTGATCAATAATCAATTAATCAATAAATATGAACATGTAGGTTAATCTCAACTTGCTTATCAAGCATTCCCGACTACAATACTCTCACATTTAAGCAATTGACTATTTGCTGATAAAAAATAAGTGCAATTCAGAGAATGATACGCAGCACACACGTGATTTGAAGATTAAGAATTTTCTGCTCATAATTTTGGGGATATTTACTTTTATTCTACTGACCCGTATTCTGTGGAATATTTTTATTTGCCAAGCTCACGAAAGTGAAGCAAACATTGCGCTCCATTGTGAAATACCCAGAACTCTGGCGCCAATTTATTTAAAGATCTGCTATCTAAAAATTTCATGCTGTTGGTTGAGTCACGAGAGTTTCCTAATTAGATATGTGTACGAATGTGTTTGCAAATGAAATTGAAACATGTTGGAATGAAGAGGAGGAGTCAGCACTTTCTCAAGTGGCTGATAAATTAAATGCTAAACAGTTTGTTTAATTGTTTACTGCGCTTTTACAATTCCAGGTTTGGATCAATCAGGGAGACATCATATTGGTCGGCTTGCGTGATTATCAGGACTCGAAGGCCGATGTCATATTGAAGTACACACCGGATGAAGCCAGAAATCTGAAGACATATGGTGAATTCCCCGAATCGGTGCGCATCAACGAGACAGTCACATTCGTCGAGGATGGCTTCGATGAGGACATTGAGTTCGGCGATGAGATTAGCTCGGAGGATGATGCTGATTCCGTCGATAATATCTGATTAACAAAAAATAAAGCGACATCGGGAGCAGCAGCAACAACAACAGAAACAGCAGCCGATGAGTCAGTTCAAGATGTAGGGAATTAAATAAATTTGTATAAAGCCGACAAACAACTCCCTTCCCCCCTCAAAATAAACAAAAGCAAAACACACATACACTCACACACACTGGGACAGCTGCCAAGAGAGACGATACACACTTAAAGAAAAGAATACATCCCGTGCGGCATTAGTGAAAACAACTGGAAGCGAGAAAAAAGTGACAACAATCCATTAACTTCAGCAATAAACCTTTAACAAATTTAGTGTTATTTTTCAACAAATTCTCCAACTTTTTTTATTCCGATGCCAAATTTAAATTGTTCGCTTTTCAATAACCGCAATGTTCAACAATAATGGAATGAAGTTAGAAAACAAATATTAGAACTTGTTATAAAAGAAAAGAAAGCAAAAACAAAAAATTGAAAATAACGCAACATTTACGAGACACAAACAAAATATAATTTCAATTAAAAACAAAACAAAAACGATATTATGTAGTTACTTTTTTAATAAAACAAACCAAAATGGATCAAGTAATAGATAACAAATAAAATACAAATGGAAAAGAAATTACAAATAGGTCGTCTATTAAAAGGTTCTTCATACATAGTTAAGCAAACGTTGGAAAGAAAGGAAACATTTTGAATTGTAGCTAGCGAGTAAGCAAAATCAAAACTAATCAAATCGATATACATTTATCTATATGGAGTTTGTAGATGTTCTCCATTAATTTGTGTTTGCTCTGCCAATCAGCAGACCCATTTCTCCTGTTCCTGTTCCTTTTAATTTGTACTTTAATTTTTATTGATTTAATGTGGTTCTTTTGTAGTTAACTACTTCCTATACCTAATGTCATTTATTCCACTTTGCTGTCAATGCATTCAGTTTTTGTACGCCGAAAGAAAACACAAAAAATAACATGGAATTAATTAGATCATATATGAAAGAGTAATGATTAATGTAATTAAGAAGGATAACAAATTCAATAAATAGTTAATTTAACCGAATGCAAAACAGCAATCAAAAGGCGAGTACGAGTTTTATTTTACCTGACAAACGGACATATTTATTAAATGCGTACAAATTTAAATTTGTTCATATGTATGCAAATTACAACTCCTCGTGATGTGAGGGAAACTTTTTTAGTATGGCATGATATAAATTGTAAAATGCGTACACTGAAACCGTCACAATGACCAGCAAAGCACCGCCAAATGCGATGCTCAGGAAATTGCCATCAATGATGCCAGCGGATCGATGGCGTTTCGTTGAAAAGATTTCCTCGGTAGATGCTGGATTATTCTGTTGCTGTGCCGTTCGCTCCGCCATCAAACGCTTCATGGTGCTCAACCGTTCACGCAAAACTTCCACGGACTCCGTATCCAAATCTGAGGTTCCTGCAAGTCAAATGTTTAATTTTCCATGCTTTTTCTACATGTATTTAACCAACCGCCTGTTTGTGTTGTCATAGCTTATTATTTTCAGACTATAAACTCTAGATTGATTATTCTACAAATGTTTTTATTTAGGTATTCAAATGAAAATGGCAGGAGCAGGGTGTGAATGAAACAGGCGCATGTGCATAACGGGATAAGAATCAAGCAGTATTTTTTGGCAACCAGACAATACCAAAAATTCATCAGCCTTTGCTCCTAAAAATACGTTCGTGTAATATGCAACTATAAATTTTAAAACTTTTATTAAAGGTTTTTTTTTTAATATTCTAATTGTTTTATTTAACAATTACTTAAATTAATTAAAGCAACTAATTTTGTTGGAAAATACCAGTGTAAGTGTTGCAAAACGAGCGTGCGAAACTTATCGATAAATGTTGGTATTTTCTGCCAAAATTAGGCACTTTTTCAATAACATTGTAAACACGTGCAACGCGCGCGCTTCGTTTTCGGTTGATTTAGTTAACTTTAAATGATTTAAAATGGGTTTAACTAAACAATATTTAGCGTACCGTGTCATAGACAGTTTTAACATAATCGCATCTGGTCGCAGCAATGTTAATTTCGCCGTTGTCGACAAAAGCGAGGGACGTTTCGTTGCAGCGCCAGCGGCTGAGAATGTGATCATTTGGGATTTGCGGTAAATGCACTTAATTTAAATGTATAATATACAAAATATAAACATAAATAAATTGTAGAATGGGAGATCGCAAGCTGACGCTGCGTCGGGAGAAATTTGAAGTCACCGCATTGCGTGTCTCGCCCGATCACCTGCACATTGCCGTGGGCTATGCGGATGGCGTGGTTCAGATCTTCGATCTAAGCTCGCGGACGTACTACGATGCCATTTGCTCGCTGGCGTTGCACAAGAATGCCGTCAGCATACTGCGCTACGATGCCCATGGCATGCGTCTGGTGAGCGGCGGACTGGACACCGAGCTGGTCGTTGTGGATGTGGTGGAGCAGGCGGGTCGACAACGGCTTAGTGGACACAATGCCGCCATTACGGACGCGCACTTCTTGCAGCGTTTGGTGGAGCAAGAGATTGTTGTGAGCTGCTCGAAGGATACACAGATCAAGTTTTGGAACCTGGAGACACAATTCTGCTTCAAAACGATTGTCGACAATCGCACGGAAATCTGGGCATTGGCTTTTATAAACGATCTGATGGTTGCCGGCGCCGGAGAGAGCGGCATGAATGTCTATCGCCTGCGCAAACGCGATGCCAACGGACAAACGCTGGAGACAGCCGTCGAGGGTCTGGCCATTGATGACGAGGATACAATTAGTCCACTGAGTGTCAGCAATTGTGGAACCATACAACGCGCTGGCAGAGGACGCACAGTCAACATGGTGGCCGATCCAAATGAACGGGTCCTAAGCTGTCACGGCACCAACGATCTTATTGAGAACTTTTACATTTGCACCGCCGAGGAGGCCAAGAATCGTCTGGCCAAGCGTCTGAAGAAGGCTCGCAAGAAGGCGGAATCTGCAGCACCAGATCAGGATGATGAGCAGCTGTCCAAGGAGCTGTCGCTAAGTGATGAAATCAAGCGGTTGGAGAGCATCAAGACGAAACAGAAAATCAAGTCCATCGACGTGCTGCTGGGCGAGAACAAAGAGCTCCGAGTGCTCGTCAGTCTGGCCAACAATAGTATGTGTCTGTATTCCCTGGAGGCGTCCTTAAGGTCGCGCAAATCGACGGAGGACAGCAGTGTCAAGGTGCTCCGCTCCCTCACGCGGCTCGGACATCAGTCGGAGGTGCGTTCCGTCTGCTTCAGCAACGATTCCCTGGCCATTGGCTCTGGAGCCGGCGACTCCTTCAAGTTTTGGGATAGGGATGCCATGCAATGTCTGCGCACAGTTCCCACTGACTACATACTTTGCTCACGCTTTGTTCCTGGTGATCGGTACGTGCTGCTGGGCATGAAGAGTGGAACTCTGCTCATTGTGGATGTCGGCGCTGCAGATATTGTGGAGAAGATCCCTGCCCATGAGGGTGAACTATGGAGCATTGCCCTGCTGCCGGATCAGAAGGGCTGTGTGACTGGCAGCGGTGACACCACCGTCAAGATCTGGAGCTTTGAGCTCATCGATGCGGGCGAAGGCGCTGCATCGACCAAAGTGCTCTCGCTGCTGCACAAGAACACCCTGAAGCTGGAGGAGACGGTGCTCTGCGTGGCCGTCAGCCCGGACATGAAGTACCTGGCCGTGGGTCTGCTGGATGCCACCGTGAAGGTCTTCTTTCTGGACACCTTCAAGTTCTATTTATCGCTCTATGGACACAAGTTGCCGGTGCTCTGCCTGGACATCTCCTACGACTCCACATTGATTGCCACCGGCTCGGCAGATCGTAACATTAAGATTTGGGGCCTCAACTTTGGTGACTGTCATCGTTCCATCTTTGCACACGACGATTCGGTCATGTCACTGCAGTTCATACCCAGGACACACATGTTCTTCAGCTGCGGCAAGGATGGCAAGGTCAAGCAATGGGATGGCGACTCCTTCGAGAAGATCCTCACGCTGCCAGGCCATATTGGTGAAGCCCATTGCCTGTCCGTGTCTCCCAACGGTCGCTACCTGGTCAGCTGTGGATCCGATCGCACGCTGAGGATGTACGAGCGCACCGACGAGACAATTGTGCTCAAGGATGTCCAGGAGGAGGAACGTGAGCAGCTGGAGAACGAACAGCTGGCCACAGGCGAGGACAACTCGGTGCCATTGCTGCCAGGACTAAAGTTGCCATCGCGCAAAACCGTTGGCTCCGAACAGGCGGCGGAATCCATCATGGAATGCCTGGAGATCTCGAAGCAATTTGAACTTGACGCCGAAGAGAAGCCCGAGCCACATCCGTTGATGCTGGCGCTGCAAGTGAAGAATCCCAACGACTTCCTCGTTGCGACCCTTGTGCGCATACGCTCCTCCGACATGGAGGAGGCACTGCTCCTGCTGCCCTTCTCCATTGTCTGTGACCTGCTGGAGAGATTGCCGGCTTTGATCACCCAACGGCCAGACGAACTGGAGCTGCTCTGTCGCGTCACCGTCTTCCTGTTCAAGGTGCACATGAAACCTATTGCGGCATCCAAGTCGATGAAGCCGCTGCTCCTCAAGCTGCTGGATCTGCTCAAGCACGACGTGCAGCAACTGCGCGATGTGATGGGCTACAATCTCCATGCGCTGTCCCTGCTGCAGACGGAGGTGGAGCAACGGGAGGGAGTTCAGCTGTTCCGGGAGGCAACTCAGGCCAGGAGGAAGAACGAGAAGAAGCGACGTCAGGCTACCAAGCGGAGGATTCAAATACAAATGGCATAGACAATTCATGTATCTAATGTAAGACTTTAATTTTACCAAAATCTTCTTCAATAATAAGACACGTTATTGGAATTTTAGCCAGAAAATTGAGTATGTGCGTTGGGAACATAAAATTAGAGTGTGTGTTGTGTGTGTAATGTGTGTGTGCCTTGGAGACTGCAACGAGTGTGTGGTGTGTGTGTGTGTGTGTGTGTGTGTAAATGAATACGAGTGTGTATTTGTGAGTAGTGAGTGTGAATATCATGGGACGACAATTGAAGAGTAAAGTTCTCGACGAACTTGCCAATTTGGAAACACTTAATATAGTACATATGGTATAACAAGCAGAGGACGAAGCAACAGCAATGTGTGTGTGTGTGTGTGTGTGTGTGTGTGGGTGAGAGCAACCAAAAGATATTTCCAGCTCAACAAATGCCAGCCTTTGGATAACTGCCAGCATCGACGGGTCCAGTTCCGCAAGGACCTGGAAAGAAATCATCATTAGTCATTATAAATTTAAAGGTAAAAGGTATATTGAATTAACAAGTAATATATTGCCCAAAAAAATGTTCACAAATGTGTGACATATGTCAAAAAACGCGGAATTTCAATAACTATAACATATAGTATACTGGGGTGCCACAAATTTCGCTTGAATTTCACTGGAATTCGTATGCAATTTAAGTGAAATTCAAGCGAAAGCGATTTCTGTGGCACCCATGATAATGTATTTTATATTAATTTAAAGTGTAGATTTTCCTTTTATTTTGTATGTATGTCTAAGAGCCCTTTAAAATATCTTTCCAACGACATATAGATCAAATCTGTAGCTTTAGATCAAATTTTCGCGATTTCCGGCTAAGCGATTTTTCGAAAAAGTCTTAGAACAAAAGTTTCTAGATTTTTGATCGGTAACAAGTCCTCATTCAAACTTTTAAGCTATGTAAACGATTTGATATAATCAGACAAACAAACAAACTGACTTTTCATCTCATTTTCCACCAAGCTTTTGAAGTTTTCCCAGAAAGAGGAAGGACCTTCTGATAATTTTCTTTAAATTTTAAAAATTGTTTCTTGAATAACTGCCCTATTTTTTATCCGTTTGTAATTTGCTATATCTTTACAATAACTTCCCTTTTTTATGCGAGCTTAGTTTTCATTTAAAAATTTAAAACAAACTAGATCTAATCATGAGGCCAGCATAAGTAATATGATGTGTCTGGCTCTTGCTTATCTCTAAGATCATGGGAGATGCTCTCTTTCCGCGACACACAATTCCACAAAAGCTATAATAATATTATAATTCGACTATGTTCCTTTTTAATTAAAAAAAAAAAAAAAAACTGATCTGCTAATGACGCCAGCATTAACAATTAGATGTGTCCAGCTCTTACTAATCTCAGAGCTAAATCAATTACTCTGTTGAAGACTGACAAGAATATACAGACTTCTTAGGGTCATATAAGCCTTTCCTTCCATATATTTTTTATAAAATGGTAATTCTTTAATTTAAGCCCCCCACACACTCACCTCCACAACGTTGAAAGGCACCAGGTGGGCCATAGCTGAGCTTCTGGATGGTGCACTTCTCGATGGGTGCACTGGGCCGACAGTATGCCGTGGAGCGTGCCCAGGGCAGTGCCTCCTTGGGCTGCACACAGTTGGGCAAGTAGCTCAGCTTGTAGGTGGTGCAGTTCTCCATGGGCCCGTTGTTGCGACAGAAGCCCTCGCGCGGCTTGACGGCATCGGGACGCGGGAAACAGGTGACGTCCACGGGCATGTAGGACAGCTTGTTGACCGTGCAACGTTCCATGGCACAGCTGGGACGGCAGAAGGCGGTCAGGGGCATGATGGGAGCCCGTCGCACGTGCGGCTTGGGCACAAAGTCGTGCTTCTGTGTGGTCATCGCGTACATGGGTCCATCGAAGCGCAGACCATTCTCCATGGGACGAATTGGAGGAGTGCGCTCAGTGCAATTGGGTTGGTACGAGAGCTGAGAAGGGAGCGAATCAGGAAATACAGACTTAAAACTCTACGCACCTTCTGAACGGAGCATCTTTCAAGTGGTCCCGTGGCCCGATGGAACGTATCCCTGGGCATGATGGGCATGGGTTTGGTGCGAGACGCATCCACGGGCATATAGCTCAGTTTGTAGACGGTGCTGGCGGCACCCGCATCGTTGCCCAGAAACTTGAGGCTGTTCATCGGGAGCATGGGTGCAGTGCGTCCCGCGTTGCAATTGGGCATATAGCTGAGATTGTATGTGGTGCAGATGTTCTGATAGTTGGGCGGCACACAGCGCACCTTGTCCGCCCACGGCATCGGCTCCTTGGGCGGAATACAGACCGGCATGTAGGACAATTTCTGGACAGAGCAGCGCTCCATTGGACCAACGGGCTTGCAGTAGTGGGAATTCTGGGGCATTAGCTTGGGCGGCGGATTCGCACAGACATCCACGGGCATGTAGCTCAGCTTCTGGATGGTGCAGCGCTCCATGGGCGCCGTGGAGGTGCAGATGGCCACTTGGGGCAGGCAGGGAGCCCGCTTCACATTCCCCTTGGGCACATAGTCGTGCTTCTGCGAGGTCATGGCATAGATGGGACCCTCGAATCTCAGTCCGCTCTCCGCCGGCAGTATGGGCATTGTCCGCCCAGCCGGACACGGCGGCATATAGGACAACTTCTGGACCGTGCACTTCTCCATGGGCGCCGTGTTGGCACTGATGTGATTACAGGGACGCACTGGAAGCGCCCGAAGATTATCCCCGCAGTTGCCATAATAGGAACGCTTATAAATCGTATTCGTATCGAGTGGAGCATTCGATCTCATCAGATGCGACTGCGGGATTATGGGCAGCGTCCGCGGTGGCTGCTGATAACAACAGCCGGAATAGTCGCCACAGTCACATGGCGGACACGTGGAGCCGGGCGGACAGGGCGGATAATCAACCGGAGCCTGGCAAGGATCACACGAAGTGGGACATGCATTGCAATCGCCCGACATCCTAAACTAACAATCTATATAAATAATTCTCATCCCATTTCAGCAATTCCCTCACTTACCTGTTCTCTGCTCTTTTGGACTATCTTTCAGTCTATCGAATACCAATCTTGGAACTACTCTCAAAGGAGTTGGCAATTGTCAATGGAAATAATTTTGTTTGCTCAGTGGAGTACAGAATGAATTGTTGTTTGTATGCTTAACACATCCGAAAAAGGAAAGAAATATAAAAAATTTTGCTTTTTACATACAACGATGAAGTATTTACAGATTATACTGATAATACAGCTCGGAACAGGCACAAACAATCTAAAGTTTCGTTGAAGGCTACGCCACAGCCAACCCAACAGATTCGTTCATTTCGAAATTCATCAGATCGACGATGATTTGTTTCAGATATCAAAGATACATTGATCTCAAAAGCTTGAATTTATTAGAAATTGCTTAACCCTTGGCAGACTGATTGATTCCTTTCAAATTTCATAGCTTTGTCAAAACTTTACTGATTTCGAAAAAAAAAATGAGATTTTAATAATTGTTTAACCTGTAAATTGGTTCTGTATCTAAATTTTGCTCGTTTTCGAAATTTAAATTATTCGATAGTTTTACAATTATTTTCAAATTACTCCTTTACATATTTCCAAAAATATTGAGCTCGCATAACTTTCTGAAATCTCATCTGATTGCATATGGAATGTCAATTTGATCAGGGAAATAAGTATATGTGGATGAAGTTATTCAAAAAAAAGTATACTTCTAACAAAAAAGAGTTGATGCAGATTTCATAAATTAATCTTCTATTCATTTAAATTCCGTTTAAATGATACAATAATTTCTTTAACCCATTAAGTATCCATGGACATTTGGAATTTATGTAAAAGTCTGCTTTTCAACTTTTTTCCTCCAGAAAAATTCTTCTAAGAATTCTGAGAGTGACTGGAAGAAAAAAGTTTCAAAAATCTCTTCGCTAGTATCTTATATGATTTTTTGAAAACTGTTAAAAATTACTACTTTAACCCTTTTTTCCTTCTTTTCATACAAAAAGTGTCTTGGCAATTTTCAAAAAATCATAAAAAATACAAGCGAAGAAATTTTTGAAAATATTTTTTGCAATCAATCTTAGAATTGTTTGAAGAATCTTTTTGCATTAAAATGTTTTTTGTTTGAGACCGATGAAAAAAGTTAAATGAAGATAGAAGATTAATTTAAGAAATCTGCATCAAATCTATTTTGTTTAGTCTATTGTTTTTTAATAACTTCATTCACATACCTATTTCTCTATAAGACCTGCATCTAAATTTTGTTCATTGGGTAAATTTTAGTATTTTCAATAACCTGAAAAAACTGGAATTCTCAAAATATTCTCTCAACTTTGCAGATTTCTATGTGCAATGTTAATTTGATCATAAATTAATATCTTTATTAATTTTGCATCTAAATTTTGTTCTATTGTGGTAAATTTTGTTGTCGGAAATAATCAATTATTTTTTATAAAATGAACTTGCGATCTTATTTCGATTATAAAAGGAAACATCAGCTGGATATAATTTAAAGTTAAAAAATAAAAGACGGCTTTATGTTGAATAAGTACTTTATTTGGCCATATCCATAGGTCGAAATCGGACAGAGCTGAAGCCATAGTTGAGAAGGTAGTCCCGTTTCCTCAGCATCTCGGCTGAATGCGAGTCGATGGATATGATCAGCTTCATGCGAGGACCCGTCTGTCCGCGATAGATCGTCCGCCAGTCGGGAACGGAGAGTCCCTCGTTCTGCTCAGCGATTAGACGCAGGGCGTATTTGACGGAGCTGGTCTGCAGTGCTGGAAAGATGCCCACAAAGACCCGTTTGAAGGGCACCTCGGACTCGGGAATGACTTGCAGGGATGCGCCCTCCCAGGGCCGCAGTCGCGTGTCCATGGATCGCAGCCAGTTGACAGTGTAGATGTCGTTGCAGCTAACTGACAGCCAGCCCTGGCGGAAAGCACATCCCGAGAACTTGGGTTTAACGGTGTCCACATCCTGTCGCCGTATGAGATCGATAATACTTTGCTGCACTGCCTCCAGCTGGGGCACACTCCACAATTCACTGGGATAATCCCCAGGTAGAATTGCCAATGGAGGCACCTCGATCACGGGCGGTTGCTCGACGGGCACAGAGGGACCTCGGTTAACGGGTGCTCCGAGACGGGCTTGAACTGGCAATCGCTCGGAATGTGTTGAGGTGGCAGGTTGTCTCCGGGAGGAGCTGATGCTGTTCCTTGTGCGCGGATTAATGGGGTTCCTGGCTTGCAGTCTGGCCTCCTGCTTGGGCACGCCCCTTCTGAGCAGATGATGATACCGCTTCTTGCCCGCTCCGTTAAGACGAAAATGCAGCGCATCATTGTTATTGTTGTCATAGTTATTTGTTGGTTGATTGTTTGTTGTATTCATTTTGATTTGGATTCCCACGAGTGCAGGGGTCGGGTAGGTCGACCGTGACATAGCCCCCAGTATCACGGCAAGGCATTGATAAGAGATTACAGCCGGAGGACGCCAGGTATCCGGAGGTCACCGTTCGAAGACAGCAATCACGCAGCTGCCATGCGGCCCATTGGCACGGTTCGATTGACACCAGAGCTTGCGGGTTTTATCGAGTTGTCCTCTCTAGATCCGCCATATTTAGTCGTGAGCAGTAGCACCTCGGGCAGGATGTGACCATTGATGGTCACGTATGGTCGGTCTTAGGCACACTGTGCGCCTCTGTCCCGCCGCCGTGTTGCCAGTCACACAACACGGCCAACAGCACTTGGCTACCAATTTTGTGGGCATCGATTATCATCGGTTTTTATTTTGATCATTTTACATTTATTTCAGTTCATCGTAGTTTGACATGTGTATAGGGTTGCCTGATATCTAAATAGTTCCTATTATTATTATTATTATTATTCTAATTTCTAATTATTTCTCTCAGATAGCACACACTGTTTTGTATAATTAAATGGATTTTATAAGATTGGTAATTGGAAATGGTTAATGTGCCTAACTAGCTAACTAAACTAAAGCGAACTAAACACAAAAAAAGCAGTGGAAATATCTTATAAACATTTATCAAAATATCAATATAATCGAATACTTTCGAATCAGCTATAAACAATTAAATTACATTAACAATCAATTGGAAATGAACAATTCTTTGAAGGGGGCGCATTAAAATGGTTTTGTTAAAATTTAAATAATTTCTAAACTTAACGAAAAATATCATATATTTATGTATAATTAATTAATATTTTGTGTACATATGTTTTGTTGTGTTGTGTTGTGTTGGTTTGCCAAAAATGGGGAAAATACAATATGGTTCAGTTCCAACAACATTTGCTGCTCAGCACTTAATGACATAGAGTTCCTTGTATATAATCGTATAATTAAAAGTATAGTTTGCTGATTCCTGCTCCTGATCCTGCTTGTTGATATAATATCTGTATTTATGTGTTTATTCCTCACGTTGCCCTCACAGCGTGGGCAGATTCTCGGGCTGATACTCCAGGAAATTGGCCGGAAACTGGCCCTGCCTTCCATCCACTTCGCCGTAAAGCCAATCCTCATTGATGCGATAGAGCACGTTGACCAGCTCATTTTCCTGTCGATTGAGTAATAAATCGTATTAAGATGGGTTTCTATAACTTGTAGAAATTAAAATTCGTACTCTTAAGGCCAAATCTCCCTCAACCTCGCCAGGGAAATTGTACAAGCAACGCGACATGTGCAACTGTTGTTGTTGTTGCTGTGGATGGTGCTGTTGTGGTTGTTCCTGTTGCTGTGACTGTGCTGCACTGTCTCCTCTCAATGGCACCCGGACTTCCACATAATTAACCGGAAACAGACCCTCGCAGCCGGAACGCGTGCGTCCACGGAACCATTCCTCAGTGGGCTGCTCCAGCAAATAGATTTTCTCACCTTCCTGTAATTTGAATGAACAGTTTTAGATGCAAGACAAGGGATATCAATAAATCAGGGATTAAAACCGAAACGAATATCGGTTTCAGTTACGGTTTCGGTTATGTTCGCATTTAGGTTTTCGGTTATTGGTTACGAAAAATCTTTGAATAAAGGTTTCGTAACGGTAAACCGGTTTTTGTATGTTTCGGTTTTGAAATACCGGTTTAAAAAATTAAATTATATTATTTATATAATAATATTAATTAAATAGGCAAAAATAAAAGAGAAAATCAAAAAGAAATGCACAACAAAGTATCAGAGATTGTAAACAAGAGTCGGATAAAATCGAAACAGTTCAAAATTTTTCGTTTTTAATTATTTTTAACTTGTTTTTTAAATTTTTATAATAAAAAATTAAAAATAAATAATGCTTTTAAAATTGTATTTAAAAGTTACACCATAACTCTTATTTACAATTTTTAAAATAACAATTAAAAACTAAATCTTTTTTCAATTTTTTATTTTAAAAATTGGAAATAAAAATTGAAAAAAAGTTATGCATAAGACAATTAAATTCAGATTATTTTTGCATCTATTTTTTATTTAATTGTATTTTTTTTTTGATGTTTGAAAATCCGAAAAAAACCCTTATAAATGAAACGGTTACTAAACGGTTATTTCGGTTTACAGAGTTTCGGTTTTAAAGTTTCGGTCAAATTAAAATTTTTTTTCGGTTACAGTTTTAAATTTCAATCGGTTTGTACCGCTTAAAGGTTAATGTTTCGGTTAGGGTTAGGGTTTCAATCCCTGCAATAAATGATCCCATACATACCCTGAAGCTCAGATCGCCCTCCTCGACGCCATCGAAGTCGTAGAGCGCAACGGCAAATGGCATCTGTGTTTCCTCCACGTAACCCGAGCTGCCGTTACTCAGAGCCAGTGCGTCCACCTTGCCCGAGATCACGTCCAGCAGCGAGATGTTCGTGGGCGCTGCAGCCGCTCCGGAAAGTGTCGGCGGTGCACACTTGGGCATCGGCGGCGATGGCGGTGCGTTCGAGCCATAGGCGAACATGGGTGGCTGGCCAATGAATGGCGGCGGCCTGGGCGCCTTGGGCTTCTGGGATATCTTCGGCTTGATGATGGTGGGCATGGTCAGCGACTGTGGCGGCGGCAACAGACTCCGCCCGTTGCACAGCGGATTATCCGAGCTACGACTCGTTTGCACCGGCTGCATTTGACGCACTGGCGCCGCTCCGAAGCTGTCGACGCCACCGCCATAGATGCCGCTGTCCACCGCTTCCCATGGATCCACCAGGGGACTCTGTGTGGCCGGTCGCGACCTTGTGTAGTCGTCCTCGAAGCCGCTCTCCGGCTGCGAGACGCTGCCGTTGTTGGGTGAACTGAAATTGCTGTCGGAGCTGAAGCTATCGACGCTCACGCAGTCGCTGTTGGACTTTTGTGTGAACGTTGGCGACGATGGCGGCGAATCGAAGCTGATCAGCTGAGCATCTGCGTCCCTCGAGGATGTCTTCATTGTGGTTGTTGTGGTTGTTGTTGTACTCGCTGTATTCCAAGCCGCATTCCAGTCGTAGACCGACGCAGCTGCTCCTGTTGTTGTTGTTGCTGCTGCTGATGAGGATGCTGATGATGATGCGGATGATGATGTTGTGGACATTTGACCGCTGCTCAAACCGTAGACGCGATTCTGAGCTGCTGCCTTGGAAGCAGCCACATTGGCCGTTGACTTTTTGCGATGGAAAATGTTGCTGATGATGCCACCGGAAGATGAACCACCACCACTTGGACCACTCACAGTCGCCAGACTGGTCAACTTGCGTCCATTGAGCTGCACCTTGGGCGGTGGCGGTCGCGGTGGCGGCATCTTCTTGCCAGTGTTGCCACTGTTGCCATTGGAGCTGGACATGGCCCCGTCGAATGGTGAATCATTCCAATTGGTGGCTGGCGTGTAACGTGCCTGTGGAAACTTTCTTGTGATGCTTGTGCTGTTGTTGTCCACATCATAAAAGTTGTTGTTGTTGTTGCGCTTCTGTTGTTGTTGTTGTAGTAGTTGTTGTTGTTGTTGCATTGGTCCCTTTGGCGGCGGTGGCAGCTTGATGGTCAACTTTTGTAGTCCTCCATTCGCCGCCTGTTGCTGCTGCAGATGCTGCTGCTGCAGCTGCAGACGCAGCTGCTCCAGACTCGCATTCGCCCCGGCCGCTGCACTTTGACCCCGGGACGCGGGCGGCGCTGGCGCTGGTCGCGACGGTATCGTCATCCTGCCTGCAATTGCAAGGGAGAACATCAGTAATGCGACGACAAGAGATGCCTCCTCCTCTTGACTTGAAACCAGAACTAAACAAACTAACGCTTATCGCCGACTCTGATGATAAGCAACGATAACAACGCTATCAACGATAACAACCGCTTCGAATTGCGGTTAAAGAGCGGGGGCGTAAGACGCAGAGTGGGCGTGGCTTGGCTTATTCTACAACACACAGATGTCGCCAGACTTATCTCATTTCTATCCCCAAATACGACATTTAAAACTTTTTTTTTCACTCCAAATTTTTATTTTAATTTATGTTTTAGTACATCTTTTGTGTGGGTGAGTGTATCTGTGTATTGGTGTGTGTGTGTGTGTGTGTGTATATAAAAACAAGTTGAAAAGTTTGGGGAATTGCCCAGCAAATCTCTGATCTATTAATCTTTAATTAGTGGAAGCTTTAGACAGTTGACAATTAATTCTGGCTTTTAAATATTAATAAATAAAAATATTCTTTAAAATTGCGTTTATTTTGTTAAAGATTGAACACTAACTGTTCAGGTTCTCCACTTTTATCTCAGCTATTCTTTTCGTTTTACTTTATTATTATTGCGTAGACTTTTTTCATATTTAGAAAGTTAACAGAAAGTTTAAAACAGAGCGAGTATTTTTTTTGTAAGCGACAGTCAAGGACTAAGAATCTTTCAGTTTAAATAGCACAATATAATTAAGTACAGGGTTGCCCATATTCGACGGACCCATGTTTTTTTTAAAAAAATCAAAGAAAAAAATAAAAATTTGGCGGTTGGCAATCTTAATCATTTAATTTGTTCCAAGTAGATTTGTTTACATAAATTTTTGAATATGATATCTCTCAAATGGCCGCCTCTGGCGTTGATGGCGTATTGTGCCCTTTTTGCAGCATTTTCCATCGTTTTCGCCAACATTTCGGCCGGAATAGCGGCTATTTCTTCACGAATGTTGTCCTTGAGCTCTTCTACGGTCCTTGGCTTGTTAACGTAAACCTTTGACTTCAAATATCCCCACAAGAAGAAGTCAGGCGGCGTCAAATCGGGCGAACGCGGTGGCCAGTCCAAATCACCACTTTTCGACATCAAACGGCCCGGAAACAATTTCTTCACCAAACTGTGACTTTTTCGTCATGAAGAGGCACTTCTTCAATCTCCTGAGGATTTTCAGTGGCGTAAATACGGCAATTTTGCTTATTTACGGTCCCATTCAATGTGAAATGGGCTTTATCGGACATGATATGGCTTGGCGTGGCTTGGCTTATTCTCCAACACACAGATGTCGCCAGACTTATCTCATTTCTATCCCCAAATACGACATTTAAAACTTTTTTTTTCACTCCAAATTTTTATTTTAATTTATGTTTTAGTACATCTTTTGTGTGGGTGAGTGTATCTGTGTATTGGTGTGTGTGTGTGTGTGTATAAAAACAAGTTTAAAAGTTTGGGGAATTGCCCAGCAATTCTCTGATCTATCAATCTTTAATTAGTGGACACTTTAGACAGTTGACAATTAATTCTGGCTTTTAAATATAAAAACACTTTTTTTTTTTAAATTGTGTTTATTTTTTTAAAGATTGAACACTAACTGTTCAGGTCTCCACTTTTATTCCAGCTATTCTCTTCGTTTTACTTTATTATTATTGCGTAGACTTTTTTCATTGAAGACTTCTGCATATTTAGAAAGTTAACAGAAAGTTTAAAACAGAGCGAGTATTTTTTTTGTAAGCGACAGTCAAGGACTAAGAATCTTTCAGTTTAAATAGCACAATATAATTAAGTATTGTCGGTAACTAGAACAGGTGTATATAGACCGCAATAAGCATAAAAAAGACACTTGATTACCTGTATAAAATCCCTTAAAAATCTGGCAAAACAAAAGCTTAACTCTTACAAAAGATATTACAACTAAATACTCAGACAACTGTCAGTAATTTTATTATTTACTCTGCGATCAATGAGATCGCAACACTTGAATTGGGCAACACAACAGACTAAAGTCTGTACTGACTAAACTCACAGCTGATTAATATTAAATAAACAGTTCTAATTGCCCGACTGATCCATCATCAATGAAACCAACATAAAAAAACAATGAGAAAATGTTTAAAACGTAAAATAAAAAACAAATCGATCAATCCACAAGAGAATTTGAAAAATAAGAACAAAAAAGAAACCAATAAATAAGTTATTAAAAAAAAACATGTACGAGGAATTTACGTCATCAACTTTAACAGAGGAGGACGCCCACAAAAAAAGAAATTAAACAATGGAGGCAAAATTCAACTTTGATCAAAAAAAATAAAATAAAAAAGAAATGTGGGTGGAATGCAATTCTGTGTAAAAAACGAATGGAACACTTGGCGATTACGCGCAACATTTTGGTGGACGGCACATCCCGGAACGACTGATTGCATTAAAAAAAAGAAAAAACAATAACAACAATATTGTTAATCATATTTAAGCGCCAGCAAACAGAAGTAGTTCTTATCAAAAACAAATACATTAATATATTTTACGCAGCAAATAAATTGAGCAATTTCAATTCATTCATTTGAAATACGTATTTAGCTTGCCAAATGATGATGATGATGATGATGCTGCTGCTGATGATGATGGTGATGTCTATTGACCTCCAGCTGGGCACAACGGCGTCATCCCACAACGAATTCCCCAACGAATTTATTGGCAAAACAATTGTCCGCCCAGTCGCCACGATATCTATCTATATCTATAGTTATAATACACATACATACGTCTTTATATTATACAACATTTTATATTATTCAAGCAGCTTTCGATAATTGGCGGCAATGTTGAGCATTCTAAGAAGCTGGGAATATTTGTGTGCCACTTTTATTGTTGTTGACTGTTGCATATGTCACGATTATACAGGCCACATGAGCAAATACTTTGCCTGGCAGTGTACATTTGACATATGGCGCTAAAATTTTAATATAGAAGATGTGCGTGTCATGGAAAATAGGAAAAGCTCACACGAAACAAGATAAAAACATATTCCAGATTTCCTTATTCATAATAAGAATATAATACAAAACTGGTATGACATTAGAAAGCGTTTAAGATAACCTACGTCTCTTAAACTTGTTAAAAAAAGAACAATTTAATCTATTCTGAATTTCTCAATTTATTCTATTCAACATACAAACAGCACAAAATCTTCATTTGTTTAGTATTTGGTAGCATTTTGGCAATTTGTATGCACAACTCAACAGAATGAACTGTACAATATATCTAAGCAGACACAATAGTTTCCGACTTCTATTTACATTCCACAAATTTCGAAAGCTTTCATTTCGAAGCGTAAACAAAAGCGAACCGCAAATTTTTTCAGTCCAATATTGCGTGCGAAATTCATGTAAATCTTGCGATGGATCTAAAAACTCTAGACAAAATGCCGTTAATATTAGATTTGCACAATATACAATAGACACGAACAAAAAACAAGTTTAGACTAAGAGTTACCACGCAGTTCCTTTAACAAAAGCAACTGGGTTGAATATACCCCAGTTTACACGTTGTTTGCAGGGTATTAAACGACACTAAATTCATTAGTTTGTTTACTGTGAACACGACACGTTTCCCTTTGACAACAACATCAATGAGCAGCCACAGAACTAACAGAATTTATCTAATTAAAGTCACCTTTGAAGGGTATGAAAAGTACATACATACATATTAGGTATGTATGTGAATACACCTATTTAAATGGTCATGTATGACAGTATTTTGCCTCCCATTTAACTTAACTGAACTTGTGGCTAGTGCATTTGGATTTTGGGTTTTTCCTGCCAATTAAGTCAAATGTGTTTCAGTTAACGTATAGCCCACATATGTTTCCCATCTATATACCCTGTATACCTCGTATCTGTGTGCACATACACATACATACATACGTATCGACCCACAACAGATGCAATTATCGCACTCGTTTTCGCTTTGCTGCCAAGTCTAATCCAACAACAACAACAACAACAACAACAATGATAGCTTTTACGTCAATTGCAGACGAGCTCAAATTGTTGCCTCCAATCAATTATATCCATTATGTGATTAGAAATAAGAGGGGAAAGTGTAGAGAGTGTAGCTGAAGAACTATTTTTAGTGCAAACGTGTCAGTTCTTAACACGTAGATAAAGTATCTATAGCTGTAGGATTGATTCCTTACTAAAGAATATTACAAATGGCAAAAAAGATTATAATTTGGTTACTATATTTTCAGCTTTTATTCTTGAGTAAGCTCAAACTTGTAGAAGAATTGATATAAAATTCTATATTCTTCTCTTAAATGTGACTCATTCCAACATGTGGGAAATCTCAATTGATAATGTCTGAAAAGTGCACTAAATTGACCCATAAGCAACAAACTTTTCAATTATAAATCTATCCAAGTTTTTCTATAACAGATTTGTCTAATTTGATACAAACTTCCTGTTTTTGTCTCATCAGCTCGTTAATAGTCAGTTTAATTTTAAAACATGGCTAAACATGATGTCATCTTATTAATTGGATGCTAGCTCAAAATGTTCCAACATTTATGCAAAAAGTTCAAGATTTATCAACTTTTTAAATACAGTTTAAGATAACAATTTCATATTAATAATATATTTGTTTATAATTTAAAAAAAACAAACAATTCACAAGCTTTGTTTGTTTTAAACAAGTTATATCAATTAAAAGTGGTGAATGTAATTAAGAAATTAGTAACTATACGGATGACATGGTAAACCTTGTAATATCTGAACTAACGACCGTAGAATTGTCGCCCTTGTCCACCTCAACACATATGTATGTACCTATTCACGTGAGTATGCATGTATGTGTTGAGTGTAAAGCTTAATGCACTGCTAAGGTCACGACTATGTTTGTTGTTATAGTGCTACGGGGTATACTAGATAAATGGGGGTTATTTCTCCCTGTTTTCGTAAATTGTTGTCGGCGACAACCGGTTAAAGCGGAATGAACCGCAAAGAGAAATGATTCAACTGGAAAAAGTATTGTTGATATTGTGAATGGTTTTTATCTTTCTATTATACCCTATACCTATTCTTAAAAAATATTAATACGAAATTTGCGTAGGTAACTCACATTTAATTTGGTGTTGTTTTAAACATTAACTGGAGACAACTTTTACTTAAGTACTCATAAAACTTGACCACGCGCTTCAAAGCTCTGGTAAAAACATCCACAGAACACATTTCAACAAAAGAAAGTGTTTTTTTTTTCTTTCTAGTCAGCTTTGAGACATGTTGTGTGTGTGTGTGTGTAAGTGTGTGTGTGACTTGTACAAAGCATCACAGAAATGATAGCAAAGTGAGAGCAAATACGTGTAGGTCGCTCACTCTTCAGACTGTTGACAAGAGACATGTGCACACACACACACACATTTACACACACACACACACACACACACACACACACACACACACACACACACACACACTCATCGAGTACACTTATAATAGAGTTCATGAACATTATCACAAATGGACTCTTAAGTAAATAATTGATTAACTATATACTGCTTTTGCAAAGAGCAATTTCCTATGCTCTATTTTATATATGTACATATATTTTTTTGTTGTTATTTATTGTATTTATTGTTTGTTTGCTTTTGGCACTGGGCAGCAATTGTTGATTGTTCGACATTTCTTCAATTGGCAAGCCTTAAAACACAAACAACCACTAACAACTAACAAATTAAATGACCTTGTGGTTTTATTTTCATTCGTTAAAAAGTAAAAACAAACAATTGCAATAAATAATCGAATAAATAACAAAAAGAGATAGCATGCTTAGATCAATACTCCTGCTATTGGTTTTAGCTTTTAATCTAATCTAATCTACAATCCAATTAGCTTTCATTTTTCGACAGATAATTCAAAAGACAATCTTTATTGTAATACGATTTATATTACACATAATAAAACCTGTATTTGATGAGTTGAGCTGATCATCATTAATTATTTTATTTTGAGTTCTATGCAACAAAAATTATATATATTTACATTATTATTTTATTCTCTAATTTCATTCAACTAACTAAAACAGTTTTCAAGGATTTACTGTTGTAAGCCATGTTCTCGTCTTCCTATCGGAACAAGTTTATAACAGGTTTAAGACAGTTAACATATATATTTCTGAATTCAATTTGGCACACATTGGTATTACGAGCGTATATGTAAATATACGAATTAAATGATACTGAATTGAATGTCATTCGAAGCGCCATCAAAATCGTCGTCAACTTAAATTGAATTTATTGCCACAAATAAAGAATTTAACGAACTTACATACATACATATGTATATTCATAAAAATACATATAGATACATGTACATAAAGAAACGCCTCACTTTCAGCTCTGACGTTGAACTTGCCAAATTATATTACATTATAAGTAGGAAGCAGACTGCGAGGAACGTGTCAAAGAGAACACCGCAAATTACTTTATGCCATTTTAAATGATTAAAAACCAGCAAGAAGTTCATTCAATTTACATTAAACGTTGACTCAGCTCGAAGATGGGGATGGGGGTGGGGGTGGGGGTGCGAAACCGAGCCTTGGCTCGGACAATAATGTGCTTTGTTTGCCTTCAAGAAGGTTAGGGTCTTTGAAAAGATCGTATAAAGTAATTAAAATGACTTGAGAACTTTTCAAAGAATGAATCAAAGGGAAAAAAAACAGAATGAGCAATTCACTTAGAACTAGTGATGTAAAAATACTTTGAAAAATCGGCAACTCGATTTTAGCACAAGCAACTTACATATAAATACTTTAACTCGATAATATCTTTTGACAATCAGTCGAGTTAAATATGATAATATGATTAAAATGATATTCCGCTTGGAAATCGAATCAGTTTCGGCATATTCTTCAAGAGTGATCCCATTAATCTCTACATATCCTTAAACAAAATCGAAGTAATTATAAAAAATAAAAGCTAACTCCGTGACAGCTTCTAAGGCCAAGGTTTTAACTGGATTTGTTGGCATATCAAAGCAGACCCTGTGGACACAGCTTGAAATGAAATGCGAAACATAACAATTTACGCAAATTTGTGTAGTTGGCGCAAATGTTCGACATATATTTGCACAACACGTAGAAAACGAAATAAACGAAAGAAAGATTGAAAAGTTGAAAACGTGCACAACAAACGTCACTCTTTTGTTGTGTGCCATTCCATTTTAGAGATCTGGCTAAAACATGAGTTAAAGACAAATACAAATACAAATACAAATACAGGTACGAATGCGAATGCGAATGGAAATGAAAAACCATGAAAAAAAAGTATGCGAAGGCGTGTGAAGCAAATGGAATAATCAGTGTGACTTACTCTCGTCACAAAACAGTAAAAGGCAGAAGGGATTAAATAAGAAGCAAGAGAGATTTAAAAGAACTGGTTATATATTAAATATATACTATGTATTTATCGGTGCATTTAATGATATTACTATGAAACGTTCATTGTGTATAACAGCATGC
This sequence comes from Drosophila suboccidentalis, assembly GCA_037043435.1. Classification (NCBI taxonomy): domain Eukaryota; kingdom Metazoa; phylum Arthropoda; class Insecta; order Diptera; family Drosophilidae; genus Drosophila; species Drosophila suboccidentalis. Next base: position 886,955 of record JBAMBK010000291.1, on the reverse strand, counting down.
GTATAACAGTTTTCAATCTCTTCCTTCTATTTAGTATTCCACTTACTCTTCTTCTCTTTGGCGTGCCATTTGTTAAATAACGTCAGGTAGTAAAATTAGTAAAAGGCAAAAGGGATTAAATAAGAAGCAAGAGAGATTTAAAAGAACTGGTTATATATTAAATATATACTATGTATTTATCGGTGCATATAATGATATTACTATGAAACGTTCATTGTGTATAACAGCATGCGTATAACAGTTTTCAATCTCTTCCTTCTATTTAGTATTCCACTTACTCTTCTTCTCTTTGGCGTGCCATTTGTTAAATAACGTCAGGTAGTTTAGAATGAAAAGAGAGAATGATAAAAGCTAAACAATATATGTATGCTTAAACTGCACGTTCGTTTACAATAAATCAACACAAGTGCATACATACGTACATACATATATACATATGTACATACACTGGCAGACAGAGAGACAGATTGGTGGCTATTCATCATAGAGTTGAATTCTACGTTCGCATTCATGCGTTGCAAGGCGCATATTGTTCAGATCTAGGTCAAAGTTGAACAGAAAGCTTAATACATGCACATATGTATGTACATAAATACAATGTACATATGTATATAAATTTCAAGTGTTTTATAAAATTGATAAAGATTTTGATATGTACATAATCAGTAAATAGAAACATATTGCTTATCAATTTATCCCAGCAATCTTTCTAATTAGCATTGATAACGTTGTAGTGTAAAAACAGCCATAAATTGTAACATATTCTATTTATCTAAAATTCTAGAAAAGAGAAAACTTTTGCTGAGCAAAACGTGCTGTTTGTTTCTTGCTTATGTGCTCTTCTGTTTTCCTTATATACAGTTAGTCAAATATTGTTTTTTATTTTGTTAAATACAAAAAATGAATATTAAAAATCGATCTCAAAATGTACATAAGCAGCTATAATAGGTTAACAAAAAATAAAAATATGTGTATTTTTATTCTGAAAACTTAAATGTCATAATAATGACTTGACTAACTGTATGTTATTATATATGTACATATGTACATTTATCGTTTCCTGTTTTGTACAACGACGACGCTATCACAAACTTGAAGACAAGAAGAAGAAGAAGAAGAAGAAGAAGGCATTGCTTAATAATTACACACAAACCCTTAAAAGAAGAACACTTATCAATAATGGCGGGGAAACCAAAACGAGACTTCGACTTGGACTCAAACAAAGTTGCCTCAAGGCAGCGACAGCGGCAGCATGCAACTTATAGCAAACTCAGTGAGTTGGAAAGTGAATGCAACAACAGACGGAAGCAGGGTTACCAACAAACAAACATGCAACACCTGCTGCCAGCTACTGAAAGCGACAGAATGAAAACGAAATGCTTGGCAGAGTGGAAATGGCCAGGAACTCAAGTGTCAACTCAACTCCTGTCAAAGTGGACAACATATTGTGCCGCACACACCGAACACACCCGCACACACCCGCACACACACACACACGCTCACATTTCACAATGCTTTTTTTTATTATCAACTTTTCAACTAAGCCACAACAAATAGACGACACTAACGTAGCACAACGAATTATGCAATGTACATTTTATTATTGTACAATACCTTAACGCGTTTTACATGCTTACAAAGCGTACAATAAATATTTAATATATAAATACTTGTACATATATATTTAACAATAGCGACCTTGCTTGGCCGTTAATTCAAGTAAAAAGGCCGCATCATCAGTGGGAATATGTTGAAGCGTTAGCCAAGTTAAAAGCTATTGAGCAGACAGCATTTAAAGGTTTTTATTAGCACTAGAACTTCAATGAATTGGCAATTAAAATAGATGATAACGCGGGTAACTAACCTTTTGCTGAATTTGCCGTAACGACTTTTGTAGATGTTTTGTTGTTGTTGGGGTTTCTGTTGCTGATGCGCTCCAAATGTTATGGGTTAACAAACAAAAGCCAAGACCAACGACCAGGCCAGGCCAAAATGACTAATACTCACACACACATAAACACAATAGCGAAAACTTTTTTTTTTGCCGCGCGCGCTCTTTAAACCACAATATATGCGTTGGTATGCGTGTGTCACACACACAGCACAACAATAAAACAACACGAAAAAAGGCAGCTGCAAATTGCACTGCTATAGTTTGCAGCTGCTGCAATCGATGGCTGGAGTATATATTTTTCACTTTACACCAGTCAGCAAGCACAATTACAACTTATACTTTACATGTATGCAATTAAGTAAATACTTATGTGTTTTTATTGAATCTTTCTTTATAGAATAAATTTCGATTTTTTTTTTACTGCGCCGCGATTTTTGCTGCGTTTTCCGTTCGACAGCTGCCAGAGTTGTGTCAGTTCGCAAAAGTTACTACGAATTATAAAGATATATCGAGAGGAACGTGTATCGTTATCGATATCTATGAATTGGATGTAATGTGATTTGCCTATTGATATTTTCGATTTATTGGCAAACCAATTGTTTTGTATTTAGCTTATTTCCACATTTGTTTTGTTAATAATCTACATAAGCCGTGTTAAAAAATTCGATTTATGCTATCAAATTTACTGTGAGATGTGTTAGATTTGGCAACACTGGCCGTCAGCTGATCATCAGCAGCTGTCAAACAACAACAAAAATAACAAAGACCACAAAATCCAAACAAAAGCAATCACGAAGTTAAAAAATTTAAATATCGCTAATATACTTGGGCTGGGCCTATTATTGCGTTCATTCAGCATGGCCTGGCGTTCTGTGGGTGCAAATAATGCAGATCTAATTCGCCAACTACGAGGTAAGCGTCGAGCAAGTGCAGTTATTGGTAAAGGTCTAGAAGCAGTAGCCAGTCTCCAAAAAAAAAAGAAACACACACATAGAAAGAGGGCGATTTATGATGAATTTAGGTGAAAAAATTTTTAGGGGGTCTCCACTAGTTTTTTTTTTATTGAATTTTGAAATTGGGAAATTTTCAATGCAAAATGAGCTTTTGCATCGTTGTGCTTTGTGAATGTTTTCAATAATATGTTCATTTTTGTATTAAAATTAAAAAAAAAAACTACTGGAGACCCCCTAAAATTATTTTTACCTAAATTCATCATAAATCGCCTTCCTTCTGTTTTTTTTTTTTTTTTTTTTTTGAGACTGGCTACTGCTTCTAGACTGTTACCCAGTTATTTGTTATACTCATGTGTATACATGTATGTATGTGTATTTTGATAGATTACGGCGTCATTGCAACAGAAGCTGTGGCAAGTGCAATGATTGCCACAGATCGCAAGTACTACTGTCCCCGTAATCCATACATGGATGCACCGCAACCCATCGGCGGTGGAGTAACTATCAGTGCACCTCATATGGTAATTTTTGACCCCGCATCTCAAATGCCAAACACAACTTCAATTTATGATTGGGTATTATAACCTTGCAAATAATCCTTTCTTATCTCTCCCTCTCTTGTTTTCCTGAAGCACGCCTTTGCGTTGGAATATCTGCGAGAGAAATTGAAGCCTGGTGCCCACGTACTGGACGTAGGCTCAGGCTCTGGATATCTAACAGCCTGTTTCTATCGCTATATAAAGGCAAAAGGCGAAAATGCCAACACTCGAGTCGTTGGGATTGAGCACCAAAAGGCATTGGTCGAATTGAGCAGGGAAAATCTAAACTCTGATGATCGTTTGATGCTAGAGTCGGGCAATATGATAATTGTTGAGGGAGATGGCCGCAAAGGACATGCCGCTCTTGGACCATATGATGCCATCCATGTAGGTGCCGCTGCACCCGATACTCCCACCGAATTAATAAACCAACTGGCCAATGGAGGACGTCTAATTGTTCCCGTTGGCCCGGAGCGTGGCACACAGTACATGCAGCAGGTAGGAGACTTTCAAATGTTCCATTTGCTTAGGTCTTTTTATATATTGTATCATAACTGCAGTACGACAAGGATGCCAATGGGAAGGTGGAGATGACACGTCTAATGGGAGTCATGTATGTTCCATTAACGGATCTGCGGTCTTGACTGCATTACCTGCCCAAAGTGTTGATCCCTGTGCTGTTGCTGGGGCTCGTTCTCTACCAATTATGGATATATTATCATTAGCGTTGGTTCTAGACAAAATCCCTAATATCAAGAATTTAAAGTGCTTCTTTCTATGTGTTAAGATAAGTTAAATTTTATTTAAAATTGATTAAACAAATGCAATAACCATTGTATTCGATTTGTGATTAATTTCAACTGTTTGACGGCTGGCTTTGATTTGTTTGTCAGTCAAATTGTCAAAGCAATGACAATAATAAAATGAGAAATTTTTTGCTCGAATTCCAGTCAAAAGTCGAAATCACTTTAAAAAAAAATTCAAATAACTGGAGACACATTTATACGGGCACGCTCTCGAGGACATCCTTGCGGAGCATAGGAACTCATTGTATAGGCGAGACCCTAAGCGACAATATGATTGACATTGTAGGTCAGGAAGTTCGCGAGAATCTAAACAAGATTCTGGACGAGGCTGTTAAATATGCCCGACGGACGCGTTCCCCAAAAGTTAAGCTCGAGCATTTGCATTATGCAATGCAAGAGCACGGCATCAGCCTGGATCTGTTGCATGTCGATTACAATTTACCAGAGGCCGAACAACGTGCGGACGAAAATGGACGTAGACGTCCACGTAAACGATATCAACCACCAAAAAGGAAGTGGACAAGAATCATTAGAGCTATGCAGTCTCTCGCTCGGAATAAAAGAAGAAGAAAATTGAAGCCAAAAGGCGTTTTAAAGCCGTGGGTGAAACGGGAGCAAGTGCTCTTAATGCCTAACAGAAAGTTCCCTCTATCCAAGGAGCAGCAAAAGTTTTACGTCCTGATCACGGAAAGTATCATGGGCACCTCGGAGACATTACGCCGAGAGGCGCTACGAAGCGTTAGCACAGACTCATCTCTTCAGCCCATGTTGCCCAAGTTGTGTCTCTTCATTGCCGAAGGTGTTAAGCTGAATGTGCTGCAACATAACGTATACCTGTTGTCATATTTGTTGCGCCTGGTGCACAGTCTGCTCGGCAATCCCAACATACAGCTAAATAATTATGTGAGTCGTTGAGAGCCGTGAGTTGTGTCCAGACGATTCGAGAGAGATTCATTGGCAACAACTTGACATTCTCCCTTTGCAGTTACACCTGTTGATCCCGCCTGTTATCTCCTGTATTGTGGCACGCCAGATTTGTACATATCCGACTGTTCAAAATCATTGGACGTTGCGTGAATACGCGTGCAACATTGTGGCCGAGTTTGTGGAGACCTTCAGTAACAGCGAGAATGGCATTTTAACAAGAATTATCAAGTACGTAGTACAATTATTGTGTGTTGTTGGGTTGCTGGAGTGAGTAGACAAAACAGAGTTGTTCCTTTTCTCTCAGTTGATCTCTCATCTTCTCAGTTTTCTTCTTTGCTCAGTTGTTTCTCTTTGCTCATTAGCTCTTTTATGGCATTTTGCGTGGTTTCTCTCAATCGTTTTTGTAACTTCTGTTATATTAGTTCTATGTGTTATAATTATCGTTATTAATATTCATATATCCATATCAGATTTTAGTTAAAATTCAATCTCATTAAATAAACAAGTGAGCAACTGAGCAATGTTTTAAAATAACGAATAAAATTATTCAGTGCTTACCCAACACTGACATATTTGAGAACTCGATACATCGATTATTACAAATGTGATGTTTTCTAATTTAAACTACCTGTTGCATTTTTTTTAAGCACTCATTCCATTAAATTGCAGTTTATTCAAGGATGGACTGCAAGCAGCATCCCTAACGACAGTTTATGGCTCCATTATTGGGCTTCAAACAATGGGAAAGTTTCCAATTTGCGAGTTCGTCATACCACAAATAGCTGCTATTGCCGATCGGATTGAACCCTACTTTTCAGAAGGCCGCAGCGAAAATGTTTTAAATAAACAGGCTGCGATATTTATACGCTACAAAATACTGAAAATGTGCGCCCCAATTCTTAAAACTATACAAGAACCACCCGATCAACTGGAGGAATATATCCAACGATATCGGTTTCTAGGTGATTTGTTATACGATGCCGTTGTGCTCGAACGTACGTTATGCGATGCGGTAGAGGAGGCCCATGAATATGTAAACTGTAATTGTGATGATAATTGTGATGAATAAATTTATACCCGCTTTTTTAATTTTTTAATTTAAAATCTAATTTACCGCTGAAAACATCGTTGGAAACACCGATAGTTGCAATTGAACATCGATGCTGATCAGCTAACATAAAAACATAGATGTATCGATGTTAGGCAGTGTTGCCAATTTGCGGACAGATTTGCCCGTTTTGGAACTACGATTTCCGGAAAAATTTTAAAACATCCCCTATCCGGAAAAAATTCCTTTTTTATTTTGTTTTATCCTTTTATTCATCCGTTTTTTATTGTTAAGTCGCTTATACAATTTATTAATTACAACTATGTGGCATCGATTTCATATTGTTTTTCCGATATTGATAAGCCTTTCACGAATTAATGCAGCAGCTAGTGCTGTCAATTTGTCCTTTTGTGGACACATTTTGCCCTTTTTAAGACTGCGATTTCTGGGCAAATTTTTTAACGTCATCTATCAGGAAAAATGTTTTTTTTTAATTTATTTACTTTATCCTTTTTTTCATTGTTCTAAGTCGCTTAAGAATATATCAAATACATCTATGCGTCATGTAATATATTAATTTTCGATTCGTCGAATAACTTTAAAATTTAAAAAAAAATTGATGAATATCCTGTGGAAACTGTTTTACTGGGTAATAAAGAGCTAATACTTCCAATACTATAGTAATTTTTAAAGTTTTAATCATATTTTTTAATTATTATTATATTAATAAGAAAACATTGTCCAGATTTTTTGTCCTTTTTAAAGAAATCTGTCCGTTTTTTGGCTTTTTTTTTTGGCTTAACCGGCCTTTTTTTGTGTAGAGGCGTTGGCAACACTGATGTTAGCATCGATGTTTCTCCAGCTCTAAAATTTGGGCCAAGAGGGCAACACGGTAGCATACCGTTCCGCAGGTCGTAGGATAAATTTTGTAAACAAACGCAATGTCGACCACAAATGTTGGAAAGATTCGCCTTAAAAGCTTGGCTGATCTACAAACTAAAAGTGATGATGAAATAACAGAGATTGCAGACGATAATAAGACACCAGAGAAACCGAAAAAGGCGGGAAACAGACGCGCAGCAACAACGACAAAGAAGAAGAACAACGAAGTGAAATTAGTGCGCAATGAAGAAATTATTGCAAACAGAACCACTGTTAAACGCTCTGGTAAAAAGGATCCACTGCCAGGTCAACTGCGCATCGATGCCTTCTTTAAGAGTAGCACAAAAAACTACAAAGTGGAGACAGTCGCAAAAACTTCGCCCGGAAAACCAAAGCCTCGTCGAATGCCACGCAAAGGATGCAAGCGATTGTTTGACGAGGAATCGAAAACCACAACCTCCTGCTCCGATGTTGATATCAAGCCAAAGACGAATCGAAAACGAACCCAACCGCAACGGACGGTCAAGGCAAAGTGTAAATCACCGCCCGCAGACGTAATTGATCTCTGTTCTGATGATGAGTCGGAGTCTAAGGAGGGAATCGCCTGTAGCAGGCAATGCGAGTCACGACCTGTGATACTCGGTGAATTGGAGCCGCGACAGACGGCGACTTCGCCTATGGTGACCATACCACGTCAAAATCTGGTAGATGAAGCGGCTGCCGATGCATCCTCCAAAGAAAATATGCCCAAAGGACGAACGCGCAAGCGTTGTCCGCCCTATAAGATTGTTGAGGACACCACATTCGTTGTGGACGGGTTTCAGTTTGGTGATATTCCGAATGTGACCCATTATTTTCTAAGTCATTACCATGCCGATCACTATGTGGGCCTAACCCGGAAGTTTGCACATCCTCTATACATGAGTCCCATTACAGCTCGCCTGGTGCGCGCGTTTATACCCATTGATGAGCAGTACCTACATGAGATTGATGTGAATCAGTCCATTACAGTGAATGACATTGAAGTCACTGCCATAGATGCCAATCAGTAAGTAGGCCTTATCACAGATTACTTAATCAATGCTGATAATTAACCAATTGCTTGTAGCTGTCCAGGTGCCATTATGCTACTCTTTAAGTTTAGCACAGGCAAATGCATTCTGCACACTGGTGATTTTCGTGCCAGCTTTGAAATGGAGTCGAATCCCATTTACTGGAACAACCCATATATTGATCTACTCTACCTGGACACCACATATCTGTCGCAAAACTATGACTTTTGCCATCAGACCGACAGCATTGATCGTCTTTGTTACTTGGTCCGCGAATTTCACGAGAAGCACGCCGGCAAGCGCATTTTACACGTATGCGGCGCCTATTTGATTGGCAAGGAAAAGGTGTGGCTGACAATGGCTGAGGAGTTTGGCCTTCGCATTTGGACAGAGCCGCATCGCCGCAGGGCAATCAACTGTCTCGAGTGGCCAGAGCTGCAGATGAGGCTCTTTGATAATCCGCAGGAGGCTAATCTGCATGTCATCGGCTTGGGAAAGATTAGTTATCCGGTATGTGAATATTTGAATAATTAAACCAATGCAGCTACTCTAATGTCTACACATTCCACAGCAACTGGATCAATACTTTAAGCCATTCGAGGGACAATTCGATATGCTCCTGGCCATACGACCCAGCGGCTGGGAGAAGAACTCAAAGCCATCATACGGCAAGCGTATAAGTGTAATCGGTGTGGAATACTCGGAGCATTCAAGCTACAAGGAACTGGAGCGCTTTGTACGTTTCCTTAAGCCAAAGAATGTAATCAGCACGGTCCCTGTGGGACGGGATCTCTGTGTGACCGGTAAAGTGCCGGCCAAGTGGTATCAATACAAGGGATATGGCGGTATGCTCAGTAATGGATATCAGCCCACAATTTCATCATTTCTTGAAACTCCCCGGCGACAGCTGCCGTCCCTTGTGAGCGAAAATGTTGATATGATAATGAGCCCATTATTGCAAGAAGAAGTCGTTGTAAATCTTGATGACATCGAAAGCGATGCGGCCGGGAGTGAGAACGAATTAAAGGCTGAAGCAGTTAGTCCTGGTGATGCTGGCGTGAAATCTATCAACAGATTACTGTCGGATGCATCCGATGATTTGCTCTCATTCATTTAAACTTGTTTGTGTAATTCGAAATTATTAATTTTCATAATTATTGTTTAGTGTTTAATACTTGTTTTATGTACATTCCGTATTAAAAGACAATTGGAATCAAGACGAGTACAATATAATTGGCTTAATTGCACGAATTATCAATTGCAGATGCTGAGATGGATGAGATTCCCCTTTTTAATTGATGGTCAACCCAAATTAAGAGTATGCTATTTTATACAAGGCATAATGTTTGATTTTTATTGGTATTCATTTTTTGTGTTTGCACATTTTATTTTATACACATATATAATTGTTTATATCTAATTTGAAATTTATTTCATATATGTATGTATATGATTAATTTTTGTTTTTTTTTTCCTCTAGCTGACATAGTTACACTCGCTTATATAGCTGATGCTTAACGTAATTATCCCAAAGTGTAAGGGATTTTGAAGAGTGTTAACTGGTAAATAGTATTTGTTAATGATATTCACAATGAATACAAGTGCCTTGGGGATATATGTATAAGACCCCTTAACATAAGCAATAAATATGATGCCTTTGATTATACTCTATTTTTAAACAATTCTCAGTGATATGTTTAAATATAAATAATAATAAAACTGTAAACAGAATGAAAGCGCGTGAGTTTCGAATTTTGGAATGGAGAATCTATCGATTTCTTGCTGATTCATATTCATGAATTTAAACAATTGACTATACGAACAATATAACCTGGTTAATTGACCAGTTAACTGTGTTTTCATGATGTGAATGTTTTTAAATAAATAGCATGTGAATTTTCAACGACTTTTTTTTTGCCAAAACAAACAAATTTAACAAAAATCCATTTCGCTGGGGATTACAACTAAAAATCTTTTGGCGATATATAGTAGATAACAACAAAGCACAACAGGTAGGCGGCGACAGTTCTCTTGGTTAGGCACTTAACTGAAATAGATAAGAGTCTCACATTAGATAACCGAATTCAAGTAGTGTCTGTGGGGTCGATAACCTACCACCAAGAGAAGAAGGGACTCTTGTTTTGGAAGCGCTGCGTAAAGGAGAAAAAGCGACTGCCGCTGGAGCTGTAAAAGACAGAGAGATTAACCTTATTATCAGATGGTCTTAAAAGAGGCAAACATTTGCTTACCGCTCAACAACGACCGCAGGCATTTGGACCAACTGCACTGGGGATTTGCCATCGCGCAGCGCTTGGGTCAGGTTAAGAATCTGACCTCGCATTACGGACATCTGTCGCTCGAAGAGCCGCTTGTCGAATCCGCGATCCTGCTGGAATAAATACAGCAGTTCCGTGCAAATTTCCTCGACAAAATTCATGTCCGACAGCTGTGGCAACACCTGATCTTTGATGTCATCGCTGAACGGTACCTTGGCCTGTGGCAACCAGGCCCAATGATAGGGATATGCACGCCAAGAATCCGGATGCTTAAAGGGAAACGCCAAGCCGTTATCAATAGCGGCTATTTTTAATTGTGGCGCCTCAACCAGATTCCATGTGGGCTCCGATGGAGTGTTAATTGTTCTCTTGGGACTTGTCGTGGGCCCTTCATCATCATCGCTGCTCACATAGCTGACGCCGGCACCAGCCGTATTGCTAACGCCCATTGAAGTGGGCGACGGTTGACCACCGCCAGTTGCCCGTCGCAGTTCATTTTCCAGCGTTATCGGCTCGTTCAGATCAATAATTGGCTGACCAACTAGTGGATTGGCACGGGACATGGTCTTGCCACCAGTATTGCCGACCTCACCCACCAGCTTTGGCGCCACATACTTGATCAGCCAGTTGTCATTGCCCCTATCCGTATTGCGGATGATATAATCCAGCACGACCAGTCGCTCGAACTGCAGTTGAAATGATTTGGCCAATGCCGGCGATAATTGTTCGTTCTCGAATCGACGTAACCAATAATCGGCATCCTTGTAGCCCTCCACAAACAGCTGAAAGGATCCAGTCTTCAATGGCAGGCTCATGCGATTGAAGTGAGCCGACGGATAATGCTCCTTGATGCGCTTCTTAAGCTTCGCCTTCTGTCGATCTATGCGCGCATAGTTGAAGCTCTCAGCGACGAGACGAACCACTCGTGTCTTTGGTACCACATTCAGATTCAACTTGCGATCCACCAAACTCGCTCCAGACTCGGACAAATAACTAACAAAAAATTAATTGAATTTAATTTTTATTAAATTATAGATATAGCTTCACACTTACCCTTGATTTGGTATCAAGCAGGCGCGTCCGAAGCAACAGGGACAGCAGAGTTTGTGCATCCATTTGGTCCACTTGGGATTCAGTCTGCCATACGGCTCCTCATCTTTGGGCTTAAACACGGCCAGACAGCGTTGCTGTTTATGGTAAGATACAAATAAATTATTGATATAATGATTGATGTAAATTAATACGAATTGGGGTAAGATATTTGGAATGGAGAAAATTTTTAAAAACTGAGAATATACTTAAATTTAATTTTTTTTTTTTTGGTTTGAAGTACTTCAATCATCAGATAAAGTATTTTGACAAAACTAAAGTTAAATCTACTCAGAAAGGTCTTTTAAATTCCGTTTGAATGATACAAATCTTTCCTTAACCCATTAAGTACCCATTGAAAATTTCGAATATTTGTAACTGTCTACTTTTCCAACTTTTTTACTCGTTCCCAAACAAAAAATGTTTTGATGCAAAAAAATTCTTCAAAAATTCTAAGAGTGACTGCCAAAAGAAATTTTCAAAAATCACTTTGCTAGAATTTTTTTTTTTTATTTTGATTATCCCATACAAAAAATAATAAAAAAAATACCAGCGATGAGATTTTTGAAAATTTCTTTTTGCAGTCACTATAAGAATTGTTTAGAGAAACTTTTACAAAAATTTCAATGGGTTCTTAAAGGGGTTAAGGAAAGTTTTTTACCGTTCAAACGGAATTGTAATGACCTTTCCATTGATGCCAAACTTAACATAAAGTAAGTTCAAATTACGAGTACTTAGATTAAACTTTAGTTTCGTCAAAATACTTTATCCGACGACTGTAGCTAAAATATTCGAAATTCGCTTCAGGTAGCAGTAACAATGTCTCAAAGCTAAACCAAAAGTCCGGCAAATACAAACTTGATTGCAAGACTTCCCCGTTTGCTGGAGTCTTTAATCTATGCGCTGTCTGAGTTTTAGATAGCCAAGTTTAAACTAAGCAACTTGGATCTATGCGTAGCGCAGAATAAATGTTAATTTGAGCTTAGATTCAACTCACATTTAAGGCATCTTTGACAAAGTAGGAACCACTGCTGCCCTGATAGATTCTCTCCGGCAAAATACCCTGTTCGATGGCATATTCCGCCTGTGCCACAATCTCCGAGAAGAGAGGATCGTCTGTAAGAAAAATGTAATGCAATTACAAATATAATTAATTATGTACAGTAAAGAGATATTCAATTACTAATGAAATTTGTGCGCAATATGAAAATACGCATGGCAATTGAAGTCGCCTGCAAGCAGACTGCAAATTGCGATTCAATTATAATCGAAATTATATACTAAATAATTAATTGCCAACAGCGTCTGCAAAGTGTCTCAGGCTTGTCGTGACAGCTGTGGATATAAATAACTGGCATTCCACATACTATGTATACACATGAGAAGTGACTAAAGTGGATGGCACTTTAAACCAATTGACAAGTAATCAATAAATCTTAGTTTAATGCAGGGTATATTAGCGATTTAAATTGCCTGTTTGACTCTACTACCTACGAACTCGAAATTCTCATTGAACTCGCCGAGATCCTGGCAAATGGTGAAAACGTGCTGAACGAAATTCTCGCGACTTGAGCTCAACGAATGCGGCATTTCAATAAAATGAAAATAAAAATACAAATTAAAAGTGTGTGTCGCATTCAACGGTTTGTGATAGTCACATAATTAAATGGGGGCACTGTTGAAAGTATTTGCATATCTAAAGCATTTCGATAAGGTTCGACCCACATGAGATGCCTGGAGTTGAAGTTGGAGTCGTCGCCTGGAGACTTACACATGTTCTTCAGCGGACAATTGGCGCATTGGCATTTCGGCTGAACTATTTTGACCTCGGCCTCTTGGGAATTTGGATCGATTGAGTGCGTGTCGTACAGAATGGGAGGATCCTCCTCATCGGATTGCGATGGCAGGAAATCCTTCTCTTCGGCATGACACTTCTGCTTGCAACAGTGGCACACATATGGAACATATGCGGATTCCTCGGATTCATTTTGACTCAGTTCAGTGGCGTCTATTGAATTGGCGTCAACAAATGAACTTGTAATCGATAGTTCTTCTTTTGAGAGCTGAATTGGGGTTCGGTTCTCTGAAGGTTCTTCCTTTTCCCTTTCCTTTGACTTCGGCGGTTCGTAACTCGTCATTGCTACACATCATCTGCATCCAATTCACGATTATTTCTATGTCCATTCGTCGACAAATGCTTGCAGAGCATTGCCCATTTTTACATTTACACACACTTGATTTGGATACCGACTTCAAATGGCCAAAATGACAAAGATTAAAGCTATACGCGAACATCAACAAACAAAACTAAAAAAATTATGGAAATACAATATGGAATTTTGGGTTCTAATATTAGTTTCTAAACGAAATGGCAAACAATTATTGAAGGGAAATTCAAACAATTGTTTTCATCAACTGCTATCGCTGATCACTTTGTTGTTAGTGCTATTGTTATTGCCATTGTAATTATTATATTACTGCACAAACACATTCCTATGCACATGTGTAATACACAAATGTATTTCACATTGGCTCAGCGAACATTGAGTCAGCTTTGTGAGAGAACTGAATTAAACATGATTATACGTGCAATTCCGATTCGACTAAAAACCAAAAGAGCGTAAGAGACTGAGGTCGACGTGTTTATACCCTTACAAAATAGTTGTACCTTGGAAATGGATTCAAAAATGTAATGCTAAAATAAGAACAAATACTTTTCAAAAATCTCTTCGCTAGTATTTTTTTTTAGGATTTTTTAAAAATTGCTAAAAAGCTACTTTTTGTATGAAAAGGATGAAAAAGGGGCTAAAATATTCATTTTTCGCAATTTTCAAGAAATCATAAAAAATACTAGCGAAGAAATTTTTTAAAAATATTTTTTGCAGTCACTATTAGAATTGTTTTGCTTCAAAACATTTTTTATTTAAACCCGAGGAAAAAAATTAATGGGTTAAGAAAAGTTTTGTATCATTCAAAAGAAAATTTAATTGACCTTTCCATTGATGCCAAAATGTACAAAAAGTAGGCTCAAACTATGAGTAGATTTAACTTTAAATGTTGTCACAATAAATATGCCGACCAGTGTATCCATTTAATGTTTTACTTTCTCATTTTATATCGTAAAATTATAAGATCTAAAGATAATCAGAATCTTAAAGTCTTAAGAATTACTTTAACACTTTCTTTAACCACACTAAAATTTTCATAATAGTCTAATAACCACAAAGATTAGCTCAGAGAAAAAGCTGGCATGGGTTTAAGATTTAATTTCAAGTGCTGCGGAATTAACTATTTAGAAAATAAATTTAAGCACATCAACTCAAAGAAATGAATTTGCTTTGCTTTGTTTTGGAGCTGAAGATAATACGAGCTATTATTTGAATAATTTAATACGGTGATAAGCAAAGTATTTACAAGCAGCCTACGCAGTACAAAAGTACCACTGAAATCACTCAGATATACACACACACACACACGCACACACACAGACTCTCACAGAGCACAGAAACATAGTAACAATAAGGGAAGCCCCACAAGAGTTGTAAGACTTCATTTGTTGGTTTTGCATTTAACTTTGCGTTCGCGTCAGACTCACCGCCAAAGGTGTTTGACATGAGGTCAAGATGATCATGCCCGCGTCCCAGAGCGCCAAGTAGATCGGTGATGCGACTGCTGTGACTGCCGCCGCCGCCTCCACCGCCAAGCAGCGGCTGTGACTCGCGATTGTCGCTGCCCGCGTCCGTGGACATGCCCTCGAAATCGATTTCTGGCACTAAACAAATAACGTCGACCTCTTCGTGGGGCAGACGCGTCGTTGTTGTTTTTAGCGGTGATGTCGATGCTGAAGTTGTTGTTGCCGTGGCCGTTGTCGTTGCGCGTCGTGTCGGTGTTGCAATGTGACTAATCACTAGCGGCGGCTGCGGTGTCGATGTGCTTGATCTACCGCTAACGCTCTCATTGCTCTCCTCGGAGTGTTTGCTTTTGGCTTTGCCGTTGCCGTTGCCATTGCGTAAAGCGGGGGGATTTGTATGCAGCAAAACTTCTTCCTCGTCATCAACGTCCGCGTCGTTGTCGTCGCCATCATCGTGCAGCATTAACAGATGTTGTTGTTGTTGCGGTTGCTTCTTGGCCGCGACAAAGACATCAATGTTTTCGCCATCATCACCGCCAGCGCCATCAATTTGGGCCACATCATCACCATCAAGACTGATATCCCCATTGTTATCAGCAGCATCATCGTCATCAACTGATAAGAGCATTTGATCTCTGTCTCTCTTCGGCTTACGCTTTGTCCTCCGCTTGCCATTAGCTTGCTTGCCATGCCCGCCAATCGTATTAATCTGTAAAAGGTTAATGGTTCATTCATTCAAGCATATTCACTCTGGATATGCATTGGGATTCTCACCTCAACTTGAGTGGTCAACTGATTGACGCCATTCGCTTCGAAGCCGTTTAGAAGTGGTGACAGCTGGTTGTTAGTTGTTGTTGTTGTCGTCGACTGCTGCTTAAGAAAATCACCAATGAGATCCACCTCATCATCCTCCAGCTGGAGCAAAGGTGCCTCCGAGGCACTTGTCGTCCCTATTGGCTGAGCGTTATTCATGGCTGAGCTTTGTCAGGGACGCGTATGTGTGTGTAATTTTGGGTGGGGTGGCCACGCGCGACAAGTTTCGAAACGGGAATGTCGCCCGCAGCTCGCAATCGCAGACAGCAAGCACAGCAAGCAAGAAGAACAACAAAGGCGCGCGTTGTATGTCTGTGACTTTTTAAGCGAGCGTGAACACTGTTATCTGCTGGGCGGTACGCCTCTATTATTTATAATTTGCATGTTCTATAATTTAATCTTCAATTTGGTTCTATCCTGTTTTGTTGCTTATTCTGCGCATTTGCTTTATAGGCAATTATTGATTTGCTTTTTGCCAGATACGAAAATGATGAGCAACGAGACTGTCCACTTACTGAAAACAGCTGACCGTGCTGCCCACTTGCCAATATTTGCAAATGTTCTAACCAAATGTGATTATCGATTATTACTACATGGAATCGATTAATTTATTACAATTTGTTATTCTTAATACATTTCTCTTAACTTTTTAGAACTTTATTCTTATTTAGATATATGTAATATACAGGGTTATTTCTTCATTATTATAGTGCTAGGGTTTGTCGTAACCTTTCAATGCCATTCAATACTTTACTGAGCTCCCTTTGCAGATTTGTGCTCTCGGCTACCAATTCAATTGATTTTTTAAACTTTTCCACTGCATTTCGTAGACTCATGGGCGGCAACACGCTAAACCAGTGCAAAGGTTCCACGTAACCGTTCTCCTTGTCCACCGCATGTCTCTCAATGGTGATGTCAGCATCTTTGTCCGTCTCTGTGGTATTTACAACCCGGCAAAGAGCGTTAAACTCTGCACTGTGTTCTGTTGGTATTTGGGCTGTGGATATGGATTGTCCTCCCTGCTGGAACTTAGTCCGTGCTAAGAGAATAGCGCCACTGGAGTTTGTGCGTTCGATGTCAATGCGACATTGGGTGTGCGCTTCGATCAGATGAAACATATCCAGGTAGAGGGAGTCCAACAATTGTCCAGCAGCATTTCTCTCACTTTCGACAGACATTTTAAGCTTTATTTAATAGTTATTGAATCAATTTTCGACTTTTGTTATGAAAACAGAACTTATCAGACCCAATCATATGATCAATAACAGACCTGTTCTTGTACAACTTTAACATGGTTGGCAATGCCTCTCGTATCGCCCGACCGCCAGTGTAAGAATTATTATCGATAGAAAATTGGTCTCATGCCATGTCCCATTAATTATTTGTAAAAAATTTTTTAATAAATTTGAAGTACATATTTAAAAACCCAACAAAATTCCAAATTTTCTAAAATAATGAAGTTCATTTTAAAATTGGTTTGGTGCATAAGACTCTTCGCGTGGTAAAGTTTAGTAAGAAATTCTAAAAAAAAATCTTTAAAATTGCCACATTATTTTTTTTTTACCGTCAGGCAACTTCCTTAGGCAAAAGCAAAGCGAGTGAGCGAGAAGTGAAGTGAATGAAGAGTGTAGCTACATACAATAATAATATGTATGTAGAGTATTTAGAGTATCATAATGTTTGAAGCTTTTTCATCCCGAAAACAATTTATTTTATTTAATTGAACAGTTTCAATTTATTTTAAATTCTAATTAAACCAAAAACATGTATGTATCAATTTGATAAAGTGCATTATGAGGGTATTTAAGATTCGGTGCTGGATGATAAGATCTCCGGTTTAATATTTACCAATGCGACTGCGGATTAGAGAAAGTTTATAAAAACCCGGAGCAATTAGCATGTAGCAGTTAGTTTAAAAATTATAACTACAAGTGTCAGTTAATTTTTGTGTGCAATCCAACATTTTAACGACACTCTGAGCTGCGAGTGCGAGTGGAAATCGCAATAAAATATAAAATTGGTGTCGTTCCATATTCGCGGAAGCAGTTCCAAAGTTGAAGTTCTGTATATTTGAAGAGCTTTTGATAATGCGAAGTAGTAGCCAGAGTACAGATTCGGATTTACGTAGTCGAAAATGCGGAAACAAATTGAACAACAACCAACACGACGACGCTGACGACAGTTTATCACAGGTGCAAATCTATTTATATTTATTATTGGTCCGCCCTGCCCTCTGTTTACCATTCAAATAGATGTAACATGTCAGTCAATATAATTAGGAGCCCTACGCTTTAACCGAATATCATGATATCTGTGGGCAGATAGCAGTTGCATGTGAATGTGTAAATGTGTGTGTGTAACTATCTTCATGTACCAAGTTTATACGACAGCTTAAACTGATTTAATCAAAGTTGCTTTGACTTGCATACGTATATTTATAGCTGTTTATAGCTGCTATTTACATATGTAATTTTAGAAATGCATTTGCATAGGGATGATGTATTAACCAAACGTAATCCTCAATTGTGCTCGTATTTTAACTATTTTAAATAATATGGGGAAAAACATAGATATGTATTTGTTTATCTTATCACAGCAATTCAACGGTTGTTCAATACTTAAGTGACTTGGCTAATTATTATCTCTTATCAATTATTCAGGCGACGAGGAAACTAAACATAGAACAAACAACGACTGACAACAAAGCCCAAGTGACTAACATGTCAATGCCAAGCAGGTCCAACACATTACATCGCAGTAGTCTTGGCGAAAGTTCGGCTGAAGATCTGGACAACGGCAACGACAACGACATGTGGCGCAATGAGTTACCGCTGAATGATGACGAAGTGAGGCCAGAAATGGAGTTGTCACAGGAGCAGGAGTTATCAGTGCCCGCCAGCAAGAAGAGATTTATCGACGTGGTCGATGTTGTTCTGCGTATTGTGATTGTGTGTGTTTTCTTGTGAGTATATTTTTGGATGCCTCTATCAGAGCAATAAATAAATGACTCACACTTTCAAACATCCATATATTAAAACAGCAAACTGGAAACTATGACCGCATTTAAGCGGGAAATACACGCCGAGGAGCTGTGGCTCTACAAGAATCCACGTCGTCCCGACTACATTAAAGGCGGTGATCTTTTGTTCTTGGTCATAGCCGTGCCTCTGGTGCTTACCTTAATCTTCTTTGCGTTCACCAAGAACCGAAGGGATTTTTGGGCTGCCACCTGGGCATGGACGATGGCGGTGTGCATGAATGGCATACCCACAAGCCTGTTGAAGATTACCGTGGGGCGACCGCGTCCAGATTACTTCTATCGTTGTTTTCCTGATGGCGTTATGGTGTTAAATGATACCGCCAATGCTGTGGGCAGCTCCATTCTCGATTTCAATTGCACGGGCCAGCCGAGTGAAATAAACGAAGGACGCAAGAGCTTCCCAAGTGGTCACTCATCATGTAAGTTTACAAATCGAAATCAAAGTGTTCAAATGTTAATTAAATATATACTTTTTTTTTAGTTGCTTTTGCCAGCTTTGGATTTGTGGCCTATTATGTGGGCGCCAAGTTGCACGCCTTCGATGCTCGTGGACGGGGACAGACGTGGCGTCTCTGCATTGCAGTTGTCCCCTTTATTGTGGCCGCCCTGGTGGCTGTTAGTCGCACCTGTGACTATCATCATCATTGGCAGGACATAACAGTTGGCGCAGTGATTGGCATATTTACCGGCTACTGTAGCTATAGACAATATTATCCCTCAATCTTTTCGACTGATGCTGGCAAACCTTACGTTCGCTGGCCGAGAAACAAACGCTCTCAGTTAGAACCTAAGGACGAGGCAGGCGGAGATCTGTTAAGAAGGCCGCTGCTCGGCAAGCAACAAAGCAAATGGTCTTAAATTATCATAGAGTATTAGCTTTACACTAGTATTGTTACAAGCAGCAAAATCGAAGTTATATTCCTATATAAGTCAGTCAATGTCGGCTTTAATGCACAGCAGTGCCGTGTTTCTGTTCAGGTTAGCATGTATGTATGTAGGTATGTAGTATTTGTAGCATAGTGTATGTAGATGGGGACATTAGATACCAAAAGTGGGTATTCTAGTTCAATTTGTAAAGCTTTGTTCACTCTGGTACAATAATACGTTAAAAGGCTAACTAATTGTCATTGATTAAACTAAACATTGTTTGGGAACAAATAAGGCAGCTAAGTTTACACATACATATTTAAGAATAAAGAAAACTAACAATATTTATTACACACACACATTTTGTAGTTGTCTATATTCAAATAAATCATCAGTTGATCTGTTTTTATTTTGCTAAAATGTTAATTTTAACGTTTTTATTTTATATTATGCTTATTCTGCAGCAGCAACATCCAAACATTGTAAATACAAATTTCCTACATCAAAAATGTGACCGAAACTAGCCTAAAATTGTTAGTTATTGATTTCTTAACTCGTCGAGTTAAATGCCTGCAGGAGCACTTGTTTCTCACGCTCCTTTTTCTTGACCACATCCAAGCTGCGCTGTCGCCAGGTGCTCTTGCGCAGCTTTATCGGCCGACTGCCCACGTAGCGTCCGTCCATTTCCTTCATGGCGCGAATGAAATCAGCGGGCTCGCGGAAGCTAACGAATCCAAATCCCTTGCTTTTGCCGGTTCTCTTGTCGCGCACAACACGTGCACGCTGGAACGACGGGAACTTGTTGAAGGTGCGCGTAAGCACCTCATCGTTGACATCGTTGCCCAGATCTCCACAAAATATGCGAAAATCATCGTCGGGCCAGTCGGCCAATGATGAATCCTCCCAGACAGTGCCACCCGCAATACGCACAGTTTTTCGATCCTTCTTCTTGCGATCTGTGGTCTGAAATGATTGCAATGCCGATGAGGCGCGTGCTGCTTTGATAGCTTCTTCGGCAATTGGATTTGGTCCAGATTTTTCGGCCTTGAGTTTCTTCAGTTTCTGTGTTACATCAAATTGTATGGAATTAATGCTTATATCAATTGCCGGCGCCGTGGCCACCGTCGGCACATGCACCGACTGGCGACACTGATACAGCTTTGGTGCGCTGCTCAGGACAACGGGAGTGGCGGCCATGGTTTTCACTGGCGAAGTTGACGTGTTGTTGCCCGTCGGTACAAAGGTGGACATAAATGTTGGTGGTGGCGGTATTGGCGGCGGGGGCACTGTTAAGCGAGGCTGATGCTGCTGCAGCTTCTGCTGCACGTTGGTATACGTATTTGCCGCGATTATTGGGCGCACTTGATTCGGCACAAACAGATTTCGCGCTGGTGGCTTCGATATTTCCGCTTCGAAGCGCGAAAGCTCGTCCTCGATATTGCGACGTTTTGTGCCCATTTTAAAGGCGCAGTTCCGTTGTAAGCGATTTACAAATTAAAATCAATGATCAATTTTTCGCTTCAACAAAAAAATGCTCAGCGAACAGATGTTTTGTGACGCAGGGTTGCATGTGCTCAGTAATCGAAACGAAAGAGCATGCTCATCGAACTTGCTTGTTGCGTATGGTCACTAGTGTTGGGTAAACATTGCTCATTTAGGTGAACATGTTCACTTGTTCTTTTTTTTTAGGTGAGTCAACTCACTCAGATTGCTCACTTGTTCAGTTGCTCACTTGCTCAGTTGCTCCCTCATATCGCTCAGTAGCTCAGTCATTCACTGAGCTTTTTTGCCTCTCACCCAACTAATCAATAATATCATACGTTACATTTCAATTCAAATCTGATGGCTGCTCATGTAGCTCTGTGATCAGCAGCTCGAAAAACATTTACAATACTTGCTTTTAGCTTGCTGACCTCCGACATCTACGAAATGGTTGCATATTTTGCTACACTTTTTGATAAGCGACATTCTGAATTCTTAAAATGAGTATTCAGCTTTGGCACTAATCCAACAATGTGTATTTTCAAGGAAAGTAGCTGCACAAAATGCCCTAAGAGGTCTACGAGCACAGAGAAAAATTCGAGCAAAGTGCGCAATAGGAACAACTGAGCAATAGTGAGCAAAACTGAGCAACTGAACAAGACTGAGCAACTGAGCAAAACAGAACAACTGAGCAAAATAGAACAAGTGAACAAAAAAGAACAAGTGAACAAAAAAGAGCAATTTGGAAGGAACATGTTCACTTGCTCACTTCAGGGAGCAACTCATTTTTGTTCACTCACTCATGAGCAACCCAACACTAATGGTCACCTTAATCGAACTCGCAACTCTAGTTGTCACAGTTTTTAGTGCAAGAAAATTATACTACATAATTAATTAAATTAAACAATAAGAAAGTTGGGCACTGCGTCGCAACAATTTTACAACTGTGATTGAAACAAGTATCTTGGGCAAATTCCATAGCTCAATAAAGTCACAGACTAATCAAAGACTAAATCACAGACGCGGAGATTCTTGAGGGGGCAACAACAAATTTTACAAAGTCGAAATAATTTTTAATTGCTCTACATAAAATGCCACCAAAAGAACGTAGTATAGCCATGATGGGCTACCGTTCCGTCGGTAAGTGCATTTATGGGATTTTCCTCATCTTCAGCTTCAGTCTGACTAATCACTGTTGCTGCTGATGATTTATAATCTTTATGCGCGTGTGTGCGTTGTTGTTGTTGCTTGTGCTGTAATTGCGTAGTATTTTGACAAACAGATACAACAACAACGCAGCAAACAATTTGCCTACATACATACATACTTAATAACAATTGCGTTTCACCTGCTCTAATAGGTAAATCATCGCTCAGTATACAGTTTGTTGAAGGCCAATTCGTGGACTCTTATGATCCCACTATTGAAAATAGTAAGTTTTAATATTACCCCAAATATATATGTACATACATATGCACATGTGTTTGTATGTCATTTGGATGTACAATATATGTACATATGTATGTACAAGTAGCAGCTGTTTTGTGCAAATGTAAACAGCATTTACATATCAAACGAAATTAGTCATAAAAAGCAGCTTTTGTGAAGGATGCCAGCGAATGTCGTTTTACGTTCATGTTCATGTGATTACTTCATGCGCAAAGAACGCAATTCGACATCGATTTATGATTTAACTTTTACATAATTACAGCATTCACCAAGGTTACGCGAGTCAACTCGCAGGATTATGGGGTTAAACTGGTCGATACAGCTGGACAGGATGAATATAGCATATTCCCAGTACAGTACAGCATGGATTTTCATGGATACGTATTGGTCTATTCCATAACCAGTCAAAAGTCATTTGAAGTTATTAAAATTATCTATGAAAAGTTGTTGGATGTGATGGGCAAGAAATAGTATGTGTTAAGGAAACGGCTATCCTATCGAATCTCAAACATTCTTTTTTTTTTTTTGCAGTGTACCTGTAGTCTTAGTGGGAAATAAGACGGACTTACATCAAGAGCGCACAGTTTCCACAGAAGAGGGCAAAAAGCTGGCAGAATCCTGGCGTGCAGCATTTCTCGAAACATCCGCCAAACAGAATGAAGTGAGTCCATTAAAGATTCTATTAGTTTTTGATTATCAACAATACGAGTGCTTTTATTTATCTTTCAGTCTGTGGGCGATATATTTCATCAATTACTCATGCTAATTGAAAACGAAAATGGTAATCCACAAGAGAAAAGCAGTTGTATTTTATCATAAGTGTATCAAAACTGTATCATGTTCTGACTTATAAGATGGCAATACGAAATTGGTTCATTATCTATTCTTATGTAAAGAGTTTGGTCTGAAAAACATGAAAATCTACAAACTAGTAGTTATTAAGTTAAAACAGCAAACAAAAACAAAAAGGAAAAAAAATGCAACAACAACTAACAAATATTTAGGAACTACAAATGTTGCTTAGCATCGTTTGTGGTAACACTTTAGCAACAAAGCAGGTTTAAGTTAGTACACTTTTTCACAACAACAATACGGTTACAAAATTCATAAGCAAAATTATGCAACTTATATTGTCTTTAGTTCCAATTTAAATATAATTTGTACAATTAATCCAATATCTTTGTGTTTCTTTTGAAATTAATAGAAAGTGCATGTTTTGTTTGTTCATGTTTTCGATATGAAACTGAATGGAATATGGACAAGCAAATATAAAAAAGTTCTTTTTTTTTTAACATTAATTTCCAATAATTTGTAAGGAAATAAAAATAATAATAAATACTTCATGATTTGTTTACAAATTGAGCGCACAAAAGAGCATTCGCAACGTTTTACAATACTGAATTTAAGCACTGTGCAGCACTGCATGATAATTAACAGCTGAGAATTTCTTTTTATTTTCCTGAGGTAATTATTATTTTTTGCTGGCAGAATCGAACTTAAAGTTATCATTTTAATATTATTGTCACTGTGTAAGGCGTTAATAGGTCCATTAAGTATACAAAGTGCTTTGAAGGAACTGAAGAAGGGAAACAACAACAGTGGAAAGCAAATTGTCTGTAATGCCCAAAAAGAGATCGCTGCATAAGATTGAAATTTGAATTGGAAAATTTAGTTAAAAAAAAAGGAATTTGTTTATTTACTTTCATTTTTATTCGCTTTTAAATTTAGCGCCAACAGGTGCAGTGCTGCATAGTGTGTAGTGCAAAAATATATTCGTTGTTCAACACTACAAGTTGTTTACGTTAGTCCGCGTTTTAATTTGGCGCTGAAATATTAACAAGAAATGGACTTAAATACATTGCTACAGCGTGCACAAAGCCTAACAAAGGGCAATGTGGAGTGTGAGCTGCCGGGCGTTGAGCGAACGCTGCAGCAAGTGCTGCAAGCCACGGAACAGTTGCACAGTCGTGTTACCCAAACGGGTGCCAAGGAAATACAAGCGTAAGTTCTAGCCGGCGTTTTGTAAACTCGCATTTATTAATAATAATGGTTTGCTTACTAGGCAAATATTGCTTGGCTCTAAAGGCATTGATTTGCCCAAACTAAACCAAAAGCTAGAGGCGCTCAGCACGGGCAAAACCTTCGAGCCGGTGGATGTGGCGGGTGCGGACACAGATGTCTGCACATTTCTGAAGAATGAACGAGAAAATGCCATACTGTCTGTCATAGAGGATACCAACAAGAATGCAAGTGCTTTATTAGCCGTTTTTATGGATGATCAATTGATATTATTTCCTTCTTTACAGATTAGCGATTCGGTTAGTAAACAGAAATGGGGCAACTTGATAAGCACCTGGAATGAGGAGAAAACACGCTTGCTGGATGCTTTGATTGGACCCTCGCAGAACTTTATTGATTTACAGAGATTACCCGAACAGATCATACTGAATCCGGAATGCTTGCCGCTCTCCTGTCTGGACAAAATGAGCTTGCTGTATGCCCAGGAGCTGTGCCAGTACAATGCGCTGGTTTTGAAGGATCGCCCTCGTCCAAATCTGGTGCAAAAGTTTGCACAGCTGGCGAGCACCTTTGGTGATGTTCGTCTTACAGATATGTGGATGCTGTTGTCTTGCGTGACACAGGTGAACGAAGCCCCATCTCAGACCGATCCCATCAAGAGTCGCCAGCAAAGACCAGAGTTTGTGCTGCACGCCAGAACGTATTTGGAACGACGCTACAAAGTGTACATCAGTTCACAGGTGGCTCAAGCCTGTGCTACCGATAGCTATCAGCTTGTACGCGCCTATGTGAGCCGACGCTTCAGTGGACAGCAAACAATCGGACTTGTGGACACGGCTGGTGGCAAACCCTTGTGGCCGCTCATCTATTACAGCTTACGTTGCGGAGCCGTCGAGGCAGCTGTGGATTTCTTACGTGAAGCCGGCTCCAGCTATGAGGAATTCGCAGAGCTCATTGCCGATCGAAATGGGGGAGTGGTCAACTCCAAAATTGAGAGCAAGCTAAAGCTTCAGTATGCCAACAAAATTCGCAACTCGACAGATGCCTATAAGAAGGCTGTTTACTGCATCCTGCTCGGCTGTGATACGAACGAAGTTCACGGCGAAGTGGCTAAAACTATTGATGATTTTCTCTGGATCAAACTGGCCATGCTGCGTCCCGGAGATGCCACTGGCTATGGACAGCTGCAGACCTCGTTTATTGAGAATTATGGAGAGAAGTACTTTAATGCTGCTCAAAATGCCCATCTGTACTTCCAAGCGCTGGCGCTCACTGGCCAGTTTGAGGCAGCTATTGAATTTCTAGCTCGCACCGATGCCAATCGGGTGCATGCCGTCCACATGGCCATAGCCCTACATGAGCTAGGCATACTGGGAGGAGTGCGTAGCGTCTCGCAGCCACTGCTTTCGATTGACATATCGGATCCGACGCCATTGCGTCGTCTTAATCTGGCGCGGCTCATTCGCCTCTATGTGCAGCGCTTTGAGGGAACAGACACTGCCGAGGCTCTTCATTACTATTACACGCTGCGCCATCTACATGATCCCAAGGGACGCAACATGTTCCTCACCTGCGTCTGTGATCTGGTCGTCGATAGTGGTGTGCTGGACACCAGCATATTTGATTTAATCTTTGGGCCACGACAGACGACAGCTCTCTCGGAGCATGAAATCTCCGGGTATGTATATTCATAGAAAATGTATAACAGCTTTTAATAATATATTTATATTTTCGCAGAGGTCTGTTCCGTCAGTTTAGCTGCCCGGACTTTGACACACGCACCATGGCTGGCCTTGTGGCCGACGAGTTGATCACGCGTGGCAACTTTGAGATGGCGGTGCGCCTTTATGACATGGCTGGCAAACTCAATCTGGCACTGAAGCACATTTCCATATTGCTTGCTCAGGTGGTGCAGCAGCCTGCAGTGGAGGGTACATTGCGCGCGCGCCTAAGCTTGGAGGCTGAACGGTTCAGCAATCGTCTGGCCAATCGCCAAACGGAGATAGAGCCCAAGATCTTAGTCAGCTTTACATTATTGCGGGACTTGCTCAAGTTCTTTGATAACTATAACGATGGCAAGCCACTGGTGGCATTGGAACTGCTTGACCACACGGGACTGATACCCAACTGCATTCAGGATGTGGACACTTGTTTGGCCAACGTTAGACGACTAAGTGGTGAGGTCATTAAGGTCATTCCCGACGTTATGGTCGCCGCCATGGACATTACCCTCTCGAAATACAAGCAATTGAAGTCAGAGATGGAGCCAGTGAGTGTATTGCAGCACCAGCGACTGCAGGAGCTGCGAGAACGTGCCAAGGCGATTGCGAACATGGCAGCCACAATGCCCTACTGTCCCACGAATCAGCGTCTGTTGCAGCTTGAGCTGCTGATGCATTAAGATGAATAGCAAGACCATTTTTATAATTACACCTATTTGATCAACAGCCAAATGTACTCTTCCTCATCTTTATCTACATCATTCAAGTGCAGTCGTTGCTCCAATTGACTGATCTTTAGACGCATTGCGTCAATTTGTTGTCGCAGCATTGGGCATTGTCTATGCAAAAAATAGGTCGAAGGTGTCTTCGGCATATATAGACATTTTTTCGATTCGTTTTTAGTCTGCATGTTTCAAGCCACCTCGTTCGTGATTCAGGATTCTTTGGAAATTAATGCAGTATTTCCGGTGACTTTGTTTTGCAATTCCTAACGCAACATTTCCGACCTCCAATCTTCGTTTCTGTGGATTTATGTAAGCCCTCAGTTTTGCCTGGAACTCAATGACTGTAAATATTGGTGCCGTGCTTCAAGCATGTTCAGTACCCACCCAAAAATAGCGTTGGCACTGCCCAGGGATACACTCTTTTCTTCCCATAGCAATCTTTAGTGAAGTGGCGTCGGCAGATCAATGGCCGTGATTTCGTGCTTGAAAACTTTTTTGTAAGAACAAGATTTTCTACCCACTTTAGTCTTAATTCCGCATTCTTTGGAAACCTATGAAATGTTCCAGAATCTTGCATTCCACAGTTTAACGCTACACAAACTCTTTTTTGCGACATTTCATTGTATAGTATTTTGAAATTGTCGCGCATCTTAAAAGCCGTGTGCTGTAAAACGTCTATAATCTGCGCTTAAGACAGATGTGAGTCAGCTGCCATTTTGAGTCGTTACATAGCACTGGAAGACAATGTGAATTAAAAATAAAAGCAGTTGTTTAATATTAAAATTATGTCAACCATTAAAATAATTATTCAGGTAAATAGAGGTATTCATTTTACAGAATGCGGGGTGAATTTGTATTAATCCAAAAATTTTACTTTCAAAAACTCAATCTTGAAAATACCAAAAAAAAATCCTTTTTAAATACAGACTTAAATTAGGCTATCAGCCTTTTCCAATGGTTAATAAATTTTTAAATAAAAAATAATTCAATAAAGTACAAATTCAATTAACCAAAAATAAATAATAAATTTTATAAAATAATGAAGTTTATTTTAAAATTCGTTTGGTGCACGTCAACCTTCGCTTGGTGAAGCTTGTAAAGAAATTAAAGAAATTTTCTTTTAATTTATTTCATTTTGCACTTCCGCCAAAAACAGTGATGAAAAACGCGGGCTACTATCGCTACTATCGTTAACTATCGAAGTCGAAACATCGATGGTGTAAGTTAAAGCACTAAGCAAATAACCTATAGAGAACCCATCCTATACAACTGAAATGTCACAGAAAAAATGCTTGCGAAGGTCCACAGCGAAGTGTTACCGATCTGGCAATATTGTTATAGTGGAATTTATAAAAGAAGCGATTTTATTTTTGAGGCCGTTGCTTGCGAAACTTAAACATGTGAAATATGATATAGCCTCTACCCTTAAAACTTTTAACCCACATTATTTTATTCAAAACAACACCCTTAATTTTTATAAATTTCACTCGAACAATATTGCCAGATCGGTAACACATCGCTGTGGACGCTTCGCAAGCCTTTTTTTCTGTGACATTTAAGTTGTATAGGATGGGTTCTCTATAGGTTATTTGCTTAGTGGTTAAAGTAAAAATTCGATATATCGTCTCTATCGTGAGTGGTCGACCCAGCTCTAATGTTTCACTCGACTCTCCACCCCTGTTGGGAGAACGCGTAAATTTTTTTCTAATCAGAACAGAATGTTTTCAATGAAATAAAATAAGTGTAAGTGCAATTAAAGAGCTACAGATTAAGCATAATTCATGATTTAAATAGTTTGCGAGTTATTATGTGCGTTCTGCGGGGGTGCAGCGAAGTAAATTTCGGGCGTGTGTGTGTGTACTTCGAGTTTGTCTGTCGCCGCTTGTCTGCTGCACAAAACTGTTAAAGCGATTACCCACCGACAGCTTGATATACATTGTTTGCTGAAAATTAGTGAAATCATTTATTTAAAATGATTTATTTAGCAAGATAGGACTTTTTTGATTATTTTCCAATTAACTTTCTGCAATAATTAAGTAATTATTTTTTTAACATAAGAGCTCAAGTTTTTTCCAGTGTTCGCTGTTAAAATAACATAACAGCTGAATGTTAAATTTTGTTGTTCGTGGTTTTTTTTGTAGCAGGTGCGCTAAAACTAACTTTAGTAGCAACTTGATCCATAAAACGAGGTAAAATAAAAGCAGCAGTAACTCAAAACCGACGACAATTTAGAGTGGAAGTATGTGCGTACGTGTGTGTGTGTTTGCGTGTGCCGCAATTAAACAATAAGAAGCAAAAGTGCTGTTTGTGTTTGTATGATGGATGAGGGGGTGGTGGGGCGGTTTGTTTGTCTGTGTGTTGGGCGTGGAACGCACAATTGGCAGGCAACAACTTTTATAGGGTCCAGCAGAAAAACAGAGTGTTTGAATCCGCCTCGTCAGAGTTAACGAAGCACGAAATCGAGTTAATGTGGGGATGTGGATGGCAATTGTGAAAGGTTGTTTGCATTCACTAGTTTGTTTTGACCAAGATTCAAATGTAATCTTAGCGCTTGAATATTGCCTGCGCAAAACAATTGTCTGCCCCTCAACTCACACGCACACACACACACACTCTTAAACTAATTGTTTACATCCAATGCTCGCATCACTGGAATTTTTCTTAAATTATTTTGTGAGCGATCCACACACACACACACACACAAACACATGCCTATGTATTTTCAATTGGATCATTAATATTAATATGGCGCGCATTTCAACGATATCAATTGGCACATGGATTAACAGATTCCATACATATTTTCAGCTTTTGATTTTGAAACGATTTGGACCGCAATGATGAAGTAAACAGCTGCTAGGGAAGTCATCAACGCCAGCCATGTCATTGCAGCCGCAGCAGCAACAGCTGCCTCCGCCGTCAGCCACAGCCACTGGAACAGCTGGCAACAGCGGTTCGGGCAACGTCAACGTCAACCATCAGTTGCTGCGTCCCCAAACCCTTGCCGCTCCGGACCGAGAACCCGTTGAGTTTAATATCAATCTGGTTGGCGCGCCGCCCGAAGTAGAACAACTTGTGGAGCAAATTAAATGTGTGGCCGAGCAGTTTCTATATCATTGGAAGAGTTTTCCCATTGGTAAGTGAACACCATGAAATCTCATACAGACAAATGACAAGCAATTTACGCATTTTCATTATTATTGTTATAGTTCTGCCGCAGCCATTGGCCAGTGGTAGCCTAAATGTAACCGCTCACAATGCAACGAACAGCGTTAGCGGGCGCAAAAAGCGCCCCATTAATCAGAGTGACCTATTTATAGCGCCGCCCTTTGATGAATTGGATGCGGTTGCTTCTGACGGCAGCGGCGAGCCGCGTCGCCTCACAAATGCACAATTGAAAAGTTTGCGAGAAACTGGGTGAGTTTGGGGTCGCATGCATGCATGCGCACACTAAAACCGAAAGCTGCTGTCTGCCAAGGAATAATAATAATACAAATAATCAAGATGAAGCAGCCAAGCAGAAAATATGCAGACTATAAAAACAATAACAAGAAAGAAAACAGCATGTAACGGGCGCGTCTCTTACGAATAACGTTACGCATTTTAATCATTATTCGATAAACGCCACACTGCTTACGTATGTGCATACGTAACGTTAACCATGCCGCTGTGCTGCGGTTTCTATTTATTTTTTGATTTAAACGCTTCACCGAACAAATCATTTGTCACATTGCGCACGCAACACTCAGATGCTAAACAAAAAGCAAACGCAACAATACAAATTAAAGCATGTTCTACTAAGTCTTGGGAAAAGGTTTTTAGTTTTGTTTATTTTAAATTGCATGCAAATCTTCACGTTACTTTTTTAAATATAACGTTAACATTAATATTACGACAAAATGCGCAAATGATGTGTACGTAACGGGCATACATACAGTTACAATTAACGTAAACAAAATATTTGTATGTGAAATATTTCTGTAAAGCTTGCAAAAGGATAAATATGGAAAGCCGAAGAAATTAACTTTGGAACAATTGGAAACAATACGTAAAAATGGGTAAATAAACAAATAAGCAAAGAACTAAAACAATAAAACCGAAATAAATGTTTTGCGTGTTTGCCATTGCAATTATACATAAATTATTTAGTCAGTGTACCTTTTATACATATATGTATATATTTTCATTTTAAATCCTAACATACATAAATTATGTGTGCTGCTTTATTTTCAGTATTTATTAAATGTGTGTACTCATAAATTAAAGCTACGCCAAATTAATGCATGCAAAAATCTAAAACGAATGAATTGCATGCTAAAAAAACAACAACAAACAAGCAAAGTTTGAAATGTGTTGGCAACACTAATGAAAATGAATGTGGTCATTTTGGAGATGCTTCCCCTATTTGGTGTGCAGTGAACCGAACTTGTTTTGTCATCATCGTGAAAATAAATTGTTATTCTTTAGAACATCGTGAACATATATTGTTATGCTTTAGAACATTGTGGGGTCCATCAATCAAATAGAAAACAAGTACAAATGAATCAGTTTCCGCTCCTTGGAGCTAAGAATCCTGAAATTTGTTTGAATTCATTGCTTATTGATTCGACTGGATATTTGCAAATTCATTGCTCATTCTTCCATTTCATTTTTGTGCTCCCAAATTGGTATTTGGAGCGAACAATATAGGGATCATCATCAACAACATCACTTCATTTTCACACACATTTCAAATTTAACGAATGATAAGTTAACTAACACACAAACTCATTATGCTGAATCTGGACCACGCTTGAGCATGCCAACAATTTGTCATTAAGTTGTGTCTTTATCATAAATATCTTCATATCTGTGTTTTATGTTGCCTTACGCATTAGCTTCCATTATAGACTGTATGTATCTGAGATCCATTTGCGTTTATCTTCACAGTGAATTCGACGTGCCGAGCTTGCATTTCTCTGGTCAGGTGCACAAATGGCGTCTGTCCCAGCTGCTGCAGAAGGGCACGTTGCGCGCCCACGATTCCTTCCTCAGCGATCTGGCCTTGGCTGCCCGCTTTGTGGTCGTCACGGCACGAGCTCGAATCTTCTCGCACTTCTTTTCGGTGGTGCATGCGGCGCATGCGCTCCTCGATGCACTCATCAGGTTGGCGGACATGTTTATTGGCGTACCGGCCTTGCTGGCCCATAATCTGGACTACAAGATTAAGGAGGAGCGCTGTCGCTTTCTAATTGCCGAGTTGGTGTGTCGTGTAAGTGGCTTGAATAGCTTCCATCATTCGCCATTCTAATTCAATTCACTTTTTCATTTGTAGCCGGAGTTCGAGGACTGTCTGGATGGTCTCTGCTCATATGTGCGAAAAATGCTTCGTCGCGCTACCATGGAGAAGTTTGATTTCAATAGTTGCGAGGTCACACAGCCGGTGCCGTATCTGTTCCTGACTCCCAAGGGTCAGGAGATTGATCTGCGTCTGTTCTGTCGCGATATCATGAGAAAAGCACTTCCCGTGCTGGTGGGCATATTGGAGCGGGAGACACGAGGCTGGTTTCTGCATTTCCGAGAGCGTCTCATTGCAGAGCTGCGCGCTAAGAAGCTAAACGATAAGGAAATCGAGGAGGAAGTTAACGAGGCGGTCATGAAGGAATATTTACAGCGTGTTTATAGCTCCATCATGTCCAATGCAAAGCTGGCCGAACTGGGTAACGGAGTGCCTCAACTGCTGGTGGAGCAGGCCCAGTCGGTGGTCATCATGTACAAGGCCGTCGACAAGGTGCAGCAGGACATTAAGCGTACGCGTGAGGATCATCAGAAGTGCTTGGCCAACGATCACTCCGTGCTGTCTCGTGTGGCGCCTTGGCTGCGCTCGAAGCTTCGACACGCCGAGCAGCACAAGCTGTACAAGTGCGCCTGGTCGGCACACGAGGAGGCACTTAAGCTGTGCAGTCAGCATAATCTGCATCAGACCGCCTACTTTCTGTCGCGCGATCTGGCCTTCATGAAGGAGCGAGAGCCTGTGCTGCTGAAGGAGCTGAAGAACGCCAAGACGCCCACACGCAGCTTCCAATGGGCGTGTCGCATTTGGTCGCCACAGGCATGGATCATACGACGAAATTTCCAAGGGCAATCGGATGTGATTCCCACAGTGATAAGTCAGCAGGCCACATCAATAGTCACCCCTCGCTCGGATCCCAGCCAGCCGGTATTTTTGGTCGAGAAGGAAATGATACGCACTACGAGCACGCGTTGGCCCTTCTGGCGTCTGTTGAATCTTCTACAGCGCACCTGGTGCTGGACTTGGAACATGATGTTCCTGCTCGGCATTTTGGTACCCTGGTGCAGTCCACTCGGACTGCGCGCTCTCTTCTGCGTCAAACCCTTTATGCCCGACCTGGAACTATCTCAAATCAATGGCACACTGTTTCCCCGGAAGACAAGTATCACACAGACATTGGCCTCGCGTCTCATCGAGCTCTGGCGACACATATCAAAATCACGCACTCACTTCGAAACGGAACCGGACACAGGTAATGAAATTACTTAATCTTAATTTGTTTTATCCATGATTATATCTTAAATCGAATGCTTTCAGGATTCATTGGCAAAGGCCTGACACGCAATTTGAATCGCACATGGAACTACTTTGTCAAAGGATTTCTTGGGACAATTGTCATCCTGTTTGCGTTCCCACTGATCTGTCTGGCGACCAGTTGTCTCAGCATTGGCCTGGCATTAAGTGCTCCGCTTTGGATACCAGTCTTTGTTCTTCTGCTGCACATCTATATGATACTCGTCTATGATCTGGATGCTCCGGACAACACACGAAATCGTTATTGCATTCTGCTGGAGGCACTCATTTGGAACTTCCTCATACAGGGCCTGTTGCAGCCACTGGCAGCAATTTTGGTCGCCACGCTGCTTTGTCCGCTGGCAACAGGCCTTGTTCTGATAGGTACTTCATAGTTGTGTGCTTTGAGAGGATTGTGAGCTAATTATTCATTTATTTGCAGTTGGCGTTGTGCGTTACACGTTCCGCTTGCTCTGGGATTCGCTAGCGTTTCATTTGTTCATCAAGAAATGCGGACGTGTTCCAGCCTCGGACAGCATTGCCGTTAAACGGATTGCCGGACCCGGTTTGGCATTGGATTATTATTTCATTATTCGCCCAGAACAGGCTTTGGCAGCACTAGAGGCTAAAATGGAACTGGACGAGCTGCAGGCATATCAACACGCTACCGAACGTGTTGTTTTACAGCCGCAGCAAGATTTCCTGCAGTTTGTCGAAGCCTGTTTTGGACCCTTCTCGGCGCAGCTGTCCAAGACGGGTCCCTACTTGGCGCTAGATCGCGAGGCACAGGATTTGATGAGCACACTGCACGAAAAGCTGGAGAAGCGACGCAGGGAGCTGCAAACGACACTCAGCACGCAGGTCAAGTCGCGCATTAAGCTGAATACCAAAGAATTGAAGGTAAGTGAGCTTAAGATCTGAAGCATTGATTGGATATATTAAACTTGTTGTCATTTCATAGATTGCTATACAACTGGCCGCCCATTTACTCGAGAAATATTATCCGTCTCATGTCATCGGTAGATTGTCCATTAGCGAAGAAGAATTTTGGGATAATAAGGTAAAGTTAATAATTATAGATATTAATAATGTGGTAATGCATTTTTTGCTTTGTCTAATTGCAGGGTCTGTCGGTTAACGACTGGCCGGGTCTGGCCGGACTCATCTATACCGAGATATTTAGTTTAGATTTTCTAACGCCATTGACTGAAAACGATACGCATTTTAAGCTAGAACCACATGCCTCGCTTGATCTAATACGCTACACGGAGATGGTAAAGAATGCCAACGATGTGATCGGGTCCAAGGGCCTCGATCTGCTGGGCAATGTGTACGCACCGCGTGGTAATGTCCAGGTGCATTTACCATTTCTTGAAGTGACCGCCTTCAATCCGCGCTCACGCATCACGTTAACATTTCGCAAGCCCGAGAAGCGGTAAGTCATCAGACCTCAACTGCAAACATTCATTAATTTGTCTTGCCATTCGTTTAGTGACATGTCTGTGGGCTTAACGACGCCACGAGTGCGTGCTCATCGAGCACAACATGTGCCGAAGACGGCACAGGATGCCCAAAAGCTCTGGCGTCCATGGAAGCAAAAGTGCAGCGAGCGTAGCGTTACGGAGAAGCTTCTTATACCGCTGCCAGTGCCACATCCCGTGCACATTGCCATTGCCATATACAATCGCGATACGGAGCAACCCATACCGTTGGACTCCGAGCTGGTCTGGGAGATACTTAAGTCAATCGAGGACTGCCAGGGCGGCGATGCAATGGTTCGTCTTTATTGAAGTAAATTTAATTTATCTTTAATTTAATTACCTCGTTTTGCAGGCTGTGCATTCAGTGGCGCGCTACCATGGAGCGGTCATTGAGTCGAGCAATGATTCTCTGGCCAGCAGCAGCAGCATTGGCAGCACGCGAGACTCGGGATCTGGTTCAGTATCTGGCTCGGCTCTGGGCAATGGCACCGAAACCTTACCGTGTGGCAATCGTGAGGTGAGTACTTCAATTTCAGAATAAAATCCAGGAATAATAAAATATACTCTTCATACAGGTTTGCACGCAGGTCAAAGTTGATGCAGAGCCAGCTCCCAGTGCATCGGGCTTCCACTGGACGCTTAGCAATTGGGGAGCCGCCCAGACGGCGCGTCGACGCACCAACTCCAACGTGCGCGTCGATTTGGCCAGCCCCGAGGATATATCGCTCGATACGGATAGCTCGCGTGCTGTGTTTAACAATGCCTACGGCACCACAGTCTAACAGATTCGCGCTTGCTTGGGCACACATCAGTATATAAATACATATATACATTTATATAGAGATACAAAATACGAGTATGTATAAGATGCGCTCGCCTGCATTTCTGCATTTCTTCAACAACAAATCAACATTCAATTTATTCGCATTAACCAGTTAGGCTTTTGTATATGACACGCATAGCAAGTGACATTTCGCGAATATCTATAGCTTTATTTGATTCAACTCGAGGGCAGCACTTGTCGGAGATGCAGCCAATCTCCCCGAGTGTGTGGTGGATGAGATGAGATGCCCTTTTAAATGGCTTATAGTAAGAGCAGGCATGCTAAGTAGTTGAAATGAAGTATGCAACAAATTTATTCATATACATACAAATATCTACATACATATATATATATATTTACATGCATATATGCGTACATGATATACATACATTAATGAGTTGTTAGTATACAAACTTATACATACAAATATACACTCACACACACAAACAAATCTAAAAAGCAAACCAACTTAATTCTAGTCGCAAGCAAATTTTATGCAGCAATTTAACTCGAATTCTTCTTATGCAACTAATTAGTAATTACTAAAAGCTATAGCTTAACGCTCGAATGACTTCTACAAACAAAACATTTAACATTAGTTAAAGTTTTAAATCCTTATTCCGATTTTAACAACAACAAATCAATCAATAATGCGCTGTGGTCCATCATCAATCAGCTAATTCCATCGGCATTTCAGTCAATCACACTCATTTTTTCCTGTCTGAAAATGCTTTAAAAACGTTTATAATATGAAAATGACAGCAATTTACTTGAAATTCATTTTTTAACTTTGGCAGATTGTTAACTTATTTAACAAATAAATTAATGGTTTCAAAGATAGATTGATCAATAAATTGAGTAAAGCAATAGTCAGAATTACTCTGCTTATAGGTAGTTTAAACAACAAAATTTTTGAATTTTAAACCTTTTTAAAGAATAGATGAATATTTTCTAAAATGATAATTAAAGATCATCTTTATTCTAAAACAGGAGATTCAAATATATTGTGTTCCTATATACATTTCAATTTATATTTTGAAAGTGTATTTTCAATAAGGAAACTAAAAAAGTTAGTGCTCTTTTTGATCGATGTTGATCTTATGAAACACCAAATTTATATGCATTTTCAATTAAGTTTGATTGACGACAGTTAACTGATTGAAATGACATCAATCAAAGTAAAAGTACGTCAGGAACTTTTCAAAATAGAAACTTCAGCAAATAAGTTTAACTTATTAATACCATTTTCAAATGGAATTTGTTCAATATTTTGGAACATAATTTGTCGAATCAAAATTTTTACCGATGGAAATATAATTCTGGCACCACTGTGCAATGGCCATGAGATTTTCTTTGTACCTAACAAATACAAGGACCTAATTTTAACAAAGCATAAGTAACAATAAACTTTAATTATAGATGCCACGAATTGTACTATGAGAAGTTAATGAAATATTGTTAATTAATATTAAAATATGGTATAACAACTAATTTATCTACTTGCATACATACATAGTTACAGTACGTGTATTAAGTACTATGTTTTTACTACTACAATTCCTTCTCTTTCTCTTCCAAACAAAAATTGCAATAACACACATATACGAAAATAAATAAATAGTAATAAAGTAATTAAATAATTATTATTGTACAACAAACAGCATTAGACAAAAAGGCAGTAAATTGTAATTTTAAAATACAACTTTTCACATTTATAAATATAGCAAGAACAAAAAAAAAAAATATACAAATTATAATTGTTAACAAATTTCAAAGTATCTGCCGCTCTCCAATTAATTAGCTGTTACCTGTATTACCACTCCCTCCCCTCTAACCTATACGTATGCCCTCCAAGTATTCATTATCAAGTTTTTTTGATTACTGTTATTTTAACTGCCACACAACTTGTAGTATTATTTTATATTATGTACTATAACTACTTTACACTATTCGCACTGCTCACTAACCTCAATCATAACTTCGGCAGCTTCCAGTGTTTGATTTTTTACAACTTTTTACATACATTTCAAAAATAAAGTCTGTTAATTGTTTAGTTAAAGCTTATCGCAAGGATTATTAAGAGGATCAATTTCCCAAGTAATCGTTTCGATCTGTTTTAATTAAACATTTACACAAACTAGCCCTAATTATGATTTTAAGATAACAAGAACAAATTGAATGAAATTTTACATATATACCATACATATATATGCATACAAATATACATACATGCATACTTACATTATTATGTATTTATACGACTTAAACAAAACAAAAAAAAAACATACAGATTGAAACAAGAACGATAATCTCAAGAGCGCATTGAACAATTTTATGAAAATGAATCGTAGTTTAATTAATATGTAATAAAACAAATGTTGGATAAAAAATAAAGAAAAACTTGTGTTTTTATTATGGTTCATTTCAGGATTGAGCATCATCATCATCTAGCTTGCGTTTCCTTGTGCAAATCGAACGTTCTTCCAAAGGTTTAGTCTGTCTTCCTCTGCATAGGCTGAAAGATGGATCAGCTTCTTTTTCTTCTTCTTGCACATCAAATGAAGCAAAGTTATTTAGCCAGGCTGAATGTTTTCTCTTCAAGTGTTCTGTTGATCGACGGCAATTTTGCCATTTATACTTAATTTTCCCATAAACGTTATCAATTCTGGTTGTCAGTTTTGGCTTAGCGTATTCTGATGAAATATTTAATTCCTTTAGAATAGCCAACTGAAATTCAGCTTTGTTTTCAGAGCTCCTGAATAGCTCGAAGCATTTTAAATTTGGTACTGCGTTTCTTGTGTGTGTCGAACGGTTTTGCAAAGATTTATTCTGTCTTCTTCCAAATCGCACATGAAATGTCGTGAATTTATCTAGCCAGTCTGAATATTTTGTCTTGAAGCGTCCTGTGAATCGATGGCAATTTCGCCATTTTATCTTCATATGCCCATAAATGCTATCAACTTTGATTGACGTCGTTTCTGATGAAATATCCAGTTCCTTTAGAATGGCCAACTCAAATTCAGCTTTGTTTTTAGAGCTTCTAAATAGCTCGAAACACATTGAATTTGGCAAAGTCATGACCACACTTTACTTTGGAAAGTGACAAAGAGTCTCCGAGTTATATTTTAGAAATACTATTCAATAGAAATATGGCAGACAAATCCATATAAATGTATTAGAGTGTTGATTGCTGATTGTTTTTAAAGTAAGTGCCAGCTGACGAAAGGAGCCGGAAGCAAGTTACCAATGCTTAAAAAGTAGTCAATTTTTAGTGTTCTTTTTGCTAGTATTAAAAGTAATCAAGTGAAGAAGCACAC
Organism: Drosophila suboccidentalis; assembly: GCA_037043435.1. Classification (NCBI taxonomy): domain Eukaryota; kingdom Metazoa; phylum Arthropoda; class Insecta; order Diptera; family Drosophilidae; genus Drosophila; species Drosophila suboccidentalis. Next base: position 847,556 of record JBAMBK010000291.1, on the reverse strand, counting down.
TTTTATTGTTGTTTACTGAATAAGTACACACTGTTCAGAAAATACCAGAAATACTAAAATCAGCTTTTACGTGGCGAATAAAATAAACAAAATTCTATAGAACAAAATTTTAAAATCGCAAAAAGTATAACAAAACTCCTGTGAAAGTTTCAAAGCTCTAGCTTCAATATTTCTTTAATAAAAAAACAATGCTCAAATTTAAAATTTTTTTTCAACTTGTTAAATATGGTCAAAATTAATACCGTTGCCAAGGCTGCCACCTTATTTTTTTTTTGCGTTGTGGATCCTGTTGTGGATTCTAAAGTGGATCATGAGAGCGAGAGCGCGCTGCTGTGATTGGCTGCGGCGCTGCTCATGAGCGTACGTGTGAGTGTATAATGGCCGCCTACACGTGTGTGTGTGCTCACTTAGTAAATAATACCCATATGCACCGGATGCCACTTAAAAGTAATCTATTGAGCCAAAAACAAACGAAAAATGAGCCAAAAAGGCGCAAAAGCTCCGAATGTTAAGTAACATTGCATTGCACTGTTAACGCGTATAACACTAACACTCTAGCACTCTTCTCTGTTAGTATGCAAGTGTTAGTGACTTTTTCTCCGCTAATGTGCTAGTATTAGTGTCTGTGTGAGTATTAGTGCGCGCCAAATTTGAAGTGAAAATTTGCAATTTTCCAAAATCAATTAAAAATTCAATGAAAACAATTTGAAAAAAGGAACAAAATCCAAAATTCTGTAAATTAGTTAAGTTCAATCTAGAGTTGGTTTGGTGCCGTTAGCTCTTCGCGTGGCGAAGTTAGAAAAAGTGCAAAAAGTAAGAAAATTGTAAATTCGAGAAAAGTCCAACAAGAGTTCTGGTGAAAGTTTCAAAATTCTAGTTTAAAAATTGAAAAAGTTAGTTTTTCGGTGGCCGCAAATTCTATGACTTGAAAAAGTCATAGAAATGGGGTAGAAATCAAAATCGGGTGACAGGCGCACAGAACAGCGCTAAATTAGCAAGTAGATGGCGCAGAAAACGTTTCTAGCACAGTTTAGGACAGTTTAGAGCGGTATAAACATACCTCAAACGAGCGGTACGGCTAGCTATTTGGTATGAGTTTTAATGGCCGCCTTGCAGTGTGTATGTGTTTGTTTTTCGACAATGAGAGAGAGGAGGAGAGAGCGAGTGACAAATGCGCGGCTCGCTCGCTCATCATTCAATTCCGTTTTAGTTCTTCTTTTCAACAAACAAATAACACACAACATAGAAAAACCTAATTCTGAACTGATAAAAAAGGAGCCAATTCGAAAAAATAAGTGCCATTGCGCCAACAAGACAAAGAAGAGCCAGTTGTGGCGCAAAAACGCCAATTGTGGCAACCGTGCGTGCGAGTGTATAATGGCCGCCTACACGTGTGTGTGTGTTCACTTAGTAAATAATACCCATATGCTAGCGATTCTGTTCGCCTGGTATTTTAGATGGCATCATGGCGTTTGTTCGCCGAAAGTCTGAATGATTGAATGACCTCCCCCCCCACCCCCTTCTCATTGGTTTCCGCCTTTGCGCCATTAGAAACAAACCGTTTATTTAGATTTTTTTTTTATACATTTATTAATTGTAATTGTTTTTATTAAAATAGCTTAAACATAGAACAGATTCTTAGGAATATTAATTAGTTGTTAGCTTAGAATAAAATTAACCAACAAAACTCGCATCGAGTACAGGGTAATAAACAATTCGAATAAGGGAACGTATAATCACAATAATTGGTTAGTTTTACTTTATTTCATTTTTGTTTTTGATTGCAACTGATGATTTGATAATAATTATTTTAATGTACAATATTACTAGTGCATATATAATTAACAATTAATTGATAAGTAACTTAAAAAAAACAGCGCAAATTGACAATTAAGTAAGTTTCCCGAGTCGCTTCGCGACACATTGCCATTGAAATTAGGGTATATAAAAGGAAACTAGAACTATTTGGGGAGATGGGGAGAAAATGCGGATCAAGAAATCCACTAAATAACATTTTAACAGCCCTAAGTTCTCTGAGTGAGTTTACTACAATATTTATGTATGAAAGGTACTTTTGTTAGTTCAAGTACTTGATTGTTTTCTTTTTCTTTTTTTTGGAAATGGTCGAGTATAAAGAAATGCTTTTTGTTGACATTCGATTCTAATACAATTTTAAGGCTCATTCAAATGGAATACAAATAGAAAATAGAATGTTGTTCGGAGCAGTAAAAGGTCTCCGAGGCTTTCGAGACAAAATTATATATTAAAAAGATAAAGCAAACGGAATTATTGAGCATTGAGAACGACCGACTACAGATTGAGATTTTAACCAGTTACAAGTGGAAATGGTGCCAAATACTTTTATGTTAACATCTATGTAGTGCAGGCTCTACACAAGGGAATGTATTTAAATTCAATCGATTTGATTTATCGGCTATGCCAAGTCTAACCGCGACTCATTTCCTCAATTTTTGGCTCTGTCTCTGGCTCATTGGAACGGCAAGAGACTGTTTGCCGTCGTGTTAAGCAATCCCAATCGCTGTTTCTGTTTACGCTGCTCCGTCATGTGATCCTTGAGCTCGTGCAGCTGCGTCGAGAGGTTCTTGATCAGCAGCTGCGTCTCCAGCAGTTGGGCCTGCATGCTCCTCAGCTCGATCTGCTCGCCATCGGCATCGACCGCTGCCAGCGACATGGCGCGTAATCGTGGAAACCATTCCAATATGCCGGCCTTGACCATGGCGTACACATAGCTCTCGGGGCCAGTGAACTCGGTGGGATCCTTGACCTTCACCAGGACAATAAAGTACAAATAATGCCACATATTATGCTCGCTCTTGATGTGCTCCTCGAAGCTAACTGTCTTATTATCGAATGCCGAACGATTCAGCGAGCAGATGAAACACGTTGTCTTCAGAATTGCCTCCTTTTGCTGCTTCTCCGATCTCAGATCCGCAAAGGTGTCGATGATGACACCAAAAATTAAATTCAGCACGATAATGATGACGATGAAGAAGAAGAGCAGATCATAGATCACACGCGCCACAAAGAGACCCTCCTGCCAAGTCAGAGAGATCCAATATATCAATTATATAATTCGGAAAAGTTGAAAAAATAATTGCTTACCTTGCTGGAAGGTGCTCGGAGTATGTCGCCGATGCCACCTCCGTTGCGCAGTCCCTGATTCAGTGTGGTGACAATGCACATGACCAGCGAGTCACAGGAACGTTCCTTGGCATCGCCGCTGGCCGCCACCTGTTGAGTGGGATTCCCACTGCCATTGCAACTGCCCAGTTCATCTGGCTTGGCGCAGGCTTCATCCAGCGGCAGAGGCACCGATAGCGTCAGAGGTGTTGAAGTTTCCTGCTCATCGAAGTCCACAGAGACCAGAAAGTCATCCTTGAAGAACATGTAGCCAATGATGGAGAATAGATAAACCAAGATCAGGGCCAAAACGGCAGTCAAGACAATGGAACGTCCATTACGAGTCACCGAACGTATGACATTAACCAAGGTTTCCTCGCGATAAACGACATCGAAGAGCTGCCAAGTGGAATACATTAATTAAGAGGCATTTATTGGAAAATTTGTGAGGAACTCACCAGCAACGAGTAGAAGAATGGATGGAAAATCAGACCACAGAAGCAAAATGCTATGTAAATGCAATGATAGAGCAGCTGAAAGTCGGTGATGATCTTGAGGAAGTGCTTCTCCAGCGTGCCCTTGTTGCCCATTATGCTCACAATATGAACGCTCTTCAAAGTCACCTGCACATGAAATTGATAGATGGTTTAGATCTCGCTTTATAATTGAGAGATTAAGGCCTTTAACTCACCGTAACGACGCCCAGCAGACAGAGTGTCGATTCCGGACCGAGCAGAAATATGAAACGGAGGATTACCGAGCCAATAAATGTGCGTATGCCCGATTCTCGGGGCAGCGTTATCACAATTACCAGAGAGAATATCAGTATGGCCCAAAACAGCAACGATATATGCGAGCTGAGTTCTGAAAATGCATTAAGTATACAAATATCTTTTAATATGGCAATCTGCTTTAATTATGTTATCTTAACATTTAATGTTAACAAAAAAATGTTAAGCTGTTCTCAGATTTCGTACCTGGCACAGTGTTGTCGAAGGGATAGAAAAATGCCACAATCATGTTGATGACGACAACGCAATTGAAGAGTATATTGCTCCACAAGGACATGTAGCTGCTAATCCAGAAAAGCAACTGTTGACCTAAAAAAGTAGGAAATGAAATTGTTAGAACTACAATAAAAAAAAGTTATAAAAGATTCGATTTACTTCTCAGTTTCTTTTGCCACTTCATCTCGTTGAACATCTCCTCGGCCTTGTCAAAGAAATCCGCCACTTTGGAGCCCTGATCATCGCGTTCCGCAGTATTAAGTATTTTGATTTTCGTATCTGTTGTTAGATATTCGCAAATTTCGGGTATGGGAAATACGATTTGCTCCAGTGTGCGATCATTGCGAACAATCTAAGGAAAGGAAAACAGAAGTGTTAAAACTTAAGTTAAAAATGAGGTAATGAAGGTAAATGTTACTCTCTTTTAACAGCTGTAATCTAAAATCTGTTGTGAAAGTTATGTTATAAATTTGATGTTACTTAACAGATGTAATCTAACATATTAAATATACCTCAATTTGAGCCGTGTGCGTTGCGTAGTACATTAAGGCCTGACTCGTCTTGGCATCGAAGCTGGCCGATTGCGGATCCTCGGAGGCTTTCAGGAGTGCGGCCAATTCCTTGTTGTGCTGCGCCAACTGATGGCAGAGTATATAGATGTTGTGCCCGACTTCGCGGGGACTGACTGTAGCATCGTCATCATCTGTGGCCGCACTGGGCTCATCCGCATCGTCCTGCTCGTCGATGAGCTCCTCCTGGTGGTACGCCTTGCAGGCGACTTCGACCAGTTGCTTGGGATTCATGTTGTACAGAATGCGCTCGGCATTCTCGCTATCGCCGCGACTCTCCATGATGGCCAACAGCAGCTTGGAGGCATTATTCTTGAGCTCCAGCACCAGATCCATGCGATTCTCGCCCAGCGGATTAATGTTGTTCAATATCAGGGCGGTGATGATGTCCAGTCCATTCGACTCGTGGGTCGCAATGCAGTTCTGGTTCTCATGGCACGGACCCTGGCAATACTCGGTGAGGGTCTCCAGCGTTTGATTGATCAACGCCACGTTGTGCTCATTGATGTAGAGACCGAGCAGTCCAAGGCCACCTGTGGTGGAGCCACAGATGCAGTCGAGGAACATGAGTGTCTCCGAGACGAGATTGTTGTTCGTCTTGTTGTTCTGATTCCGCAGTAGATTCTGCAGATCGGGATTGTGATTCTCGCAGAGCAGCTGCAGGAAGCGTAGAATCGGTTGCATCACGAGCACCTTGTTGGACAGCTGATTGCGCTGATCCTTGCTGTCGCGATGCTTCTCCAGCTTCTCGGCGAGTATATCCTCCAGCGGACTGTTCACACTGACCGCTGAGCTCTCCTCTCCAGAGTGTATATTCCTCGCATTGCCGTAAGCCCGCGCTGTGGCCAATCCGGCATTGTGAAGCTCCCGTTTCAGTTCATCGGTGATGACAACGCCATTGCTCTTGAGTCCATGCTTGCGCGAGATCTTGTCCAGCTCCAGGTTGACATCCTGCTTGTGCTCGTGCGCCTTGGCCGCAATGTCTGTGGTGTTGACGGACACCGTCGACTTGATCTCCTGCTGGGCATCCTTCATCTTCTCGAAGAAGACCTTGAAGAACGCCTGGTTCAGGTCGTCGCTGAGGAACTTCTGGAACATGCCCTTCTGTATGATCGGATTGCCGCCCTCGAGCAGCGCAATTCCCAGCTCCACGGCCTCCACAAAGATGTTGGGCGAATGCACAGACTTGATGACCAGCTCCACGACCAAATCGGAGGCGCCCTCGCGATCCAAATGATTCTGCATCTCGTGCAGCGTTTTGCCGGCACGTGCCAAGTACTTGGCACCCGGTCCATGGGTAACCAGATGCAATTGCTTGGCGGGATCGGAGGCGGCAGCAGCGGCGGCGGCGGCAGCTGCAGCAACAGCAGCAGCCGCAGCTGCTGGCAGATGGGGATGCTCGTCCTCCAGCTTGGGGGCGCTCTTGGTCTGGAAATATCGCAGCAGGAGCGTCTGACGCAGTGCGTCGCCCTTCTCCCCATAGTTGACATCGATGGCCATCATCTCGCGTAGAGTGCGCAGCACCTTGACGCACATGCGCTCCTCCTTCTCCTCGAGCAGCTTCTCCGTGTGCTTGATCAGCTTGCGAATGAATCCGCCGCTCTCACAACGCTTTCGGGCCTCGGTGCCAGCGGGGAAGAGTAACTCGGAGCGATAGAGTATGTCGACGAGGAGCGAGAGTTCCGCCTCGACGACCGGCTTCAGTTGATCCTCCAGCAGCGAGACAATGTCCTGCAGTCCCTCAATGATGGAACGATCCCAGCGCATGAGATGTGCCGACTGTTGGGTCTCATATTTGGGCTGCTTGGAGGCCAGCAGCCACTTGGTGGTCTGGCGCGTCAGCATCGCCGTCTTGCTGGACATGTTGGCCACCTGCTGCTCCAGCTCCAGCGGCAGCACAATGCTCCGCATCTTGGCCGACTCGGTCAGCGTGCGGATGCAGCTCTCCACGTTGAAGCGATCGGCGAGAGAAAGCCACTTGCACTGGGTGAGACGGTAGGCAGCCTGCAGCAGTTGGACGAAGATCACCTGGCGCGACTGGACAATGGTGCTCTGGTCGGAGAAGGGGCTGGAGAAGAAGCTGCTCAGCAGAGTGGTGACGCCATTGAGCACATAGGCCAACAGGGTCTTGTTGGCCGTGGCGGTTGTGTTCGATATCAGCTGATTCAGATCGACCAGGAAACTCCGCTCGAAGAGACTCCACATGTGGCCAGAGGCATAGATCTCCTTCATCTCCACCTCGGTGTCGATGTAGCAATGATTGAGGAAGTCCACATACGCCTCCTTCACCTCGGGCATGCACAGCGGATGGCAAATGATGGTCACAATGTCGTCCAGCGACAACAGATTGTTGCACTTGATCTCCGTGTAGACATTCTTGCCCATGGTGCAGCAGGCCAGCAGCTTCACCAGCTCCACATGGTACTTCAATGGACTGTCATCTGGGAGCTGTTGGCGCCGCTGCAGCTGTTGTTGCATCATCTGGACAAAGTGATGGAACGATGTCTTGTCGTTGTAGAAGACGAGCACATCCTCGCCAGCGTTGATCAGCTCCTGCATCACCATGTCCTGGCACTTGCGTATAAACTGATTCTCCGCCTTGACAATCGTCTGCAGGAACTGCAAATAGGCCACGTGCCGTCCATGAATCTCGATGCAGTGCACAAAGTGCTGGACCACCTTGTCCGTCACCTCGTTGCACAGCGCCAAGTTGTCCTTGAAGATGGCACACACGGTCTTCGCCTCCAGTATCTGTTAAGCAAAGATCCAGTTAATAATCAAGATTAAGAGTATATCTTCCGTATGCCGAAATCTTCAGTAGAGCACTCAATTTTCAACTAATCGTTTCCATTACAACTATGTACAGTGGCTCACAGCTTATTTCAACCAGCACAAAACGCAACTTTAATCAAAAGCTTCAATTACAACTAACTAAAATGCAAACCTAATCAAAAGAATTTACAGAAAACCAGGGACCGTAATCATTATGAGTTTTATTATAAAAATTACATTATTTAAAGATTTTTAAGGATTTTCTTCAATGATAATGATTAAATTAGAGCGAAAAAAATAAAACTCACAAGTAATCATTATTTGTGATTTTTATTTTTTCGTTCAAAATAAAACTCACTTTTAAAATAATAGATCATTTTAAAGATTTGTTTTTGCGTTTTATGGGTCCTCTGGGTTTCTTTTAAAGGGATATGCAAAAATACTTTGTGATAATCCTACACAAAAGCCATGAATTTAAAGTGAGTTTTATTTTGAGCGAAACAAATAAAAATCATAAATAATGATTACTTGTGAATTTTATTTTTTTCTCTCAAATTTAATCATTGTCTTAATTTTTTTGTATATATCAAGTCATTGATTTTTTGATTTGAAAAAATTTCAAGTTATATCAACTCATAATTTGAAAATATTGAAAATTACTTGATCATTTTTGAGTTTTTGTAAAAATAAACTTTTTCAACATTTATCCTCGATTTAAAAAAAAAAATGTTGATGCAAAAAGTTTCTCCAAACAATTCTAATAGTGACAAAAAAATTTTTTCAAAAATCTCTTCGCTAGTATTTATAATGATTTTTTGTATGGGATGATCTCAGAAAAATTTTCTATGAAAAGGAGGAAAAAGTGTCTAAAATAATAATTTTTAGAAATTTTCAATAAATCAGAAAAAATACTAGAAAAGAGATTTTTGAAAATTTTTGGAAACACTTTTTGCATCAAAACTTTTTTTTTTAATGAGCTTGGAATCTATTAGATAGCTACATATATGATATGAAAGTCAAATTTTAACCAAATCCACATCTGTGTTAATTGAGATGTCTTAAAAAACTTAAACTTTGCTTTTAAAATACTCACGCCTGGATTGAGAAACAAATCGAGATGATTGTGGAGCAGCACTTGATTCTGTTGATTGCCGAGGCAAAAGTTCTGCAGAAATTCGTGAGCCAGACACATGAGTTCCTTCATCAAGACGTCGTCCTTCTCATCGTAGGGATTCTGCAGCAGATCCAAAACTACAGTATGAACTCCCACATTGCGCAGCAGACGCTGCTCGTGTTTCCGTGGCTTGACAATGGGTCCTGTTGGGAAAACAGAAAAGGAGTCATAAGATTCAGAAAGAGATTCAAGGATCTGTCACCCACCTGCCGTCACACAGAACTTGTTCATGCGTATGAGAATCTCCTTGACCTTCTGATACTCGCTGCGCTGCTCTGGCGACAGAGTGGCATCGTATTCCAGATTGTCCGCACCGCCAACGGCATCGGCACCACCGAGCTCATCCGTCGCCTTGGCCTTGTAAACCCACAACTCCGACTTCTCCACACTCTGCCGTAATATGTCCAGATCGGATTTAATCTGTTTATAGGACTCCACGTCGCTATCCGAGACGAGCAATTGCACCTGGGGAGGGGAAAAGGGGGAAAACATAACTCAGTTCAGATCAATCTTGTTGCCCATCAATCAATCAATCCAAATTATACATACAAAATCATAATGTCTTTCACTACGATATGCGGTATACGTCCACTTTATTGTTAATTGATTATGGTGTGTATATATGTTTTAGTGTGTGTGTGTGTGTGTTACAAGTGCATTGCATGTGTGTGTTAGTAGTCAAGTGGCACATATGAGAAATGTTAGAGTATTAGTTGAGATCGAGAGCGTTGCATGCAAACCCAAGAGAGATGAAGAATATATATTGAGAGAGAAAGTTTGAGAAATTAGTGAGCTACAATAATACTCGCAGATGCATTGCCTAAATCTATATACTATACTTATTATATACCAAGACTGCAAGACATAAACCATATTATTTTTAAATACTATATAATATTATTTAATTATGCTTTCGTCACTAGCGCGAATATCAAAAAGAGTTAAGAGAATGTGGGTAACTAGTGATATCAATTTGATAAATTCATACTTAAAATTTGAGCATAAAATATATTTTAGCTTACTTATACTATAGTCGAGCTCCCGACTATAGGATACCCGTTACTTATTTAAATACATTTTAAATATTTTTTATTGCATGCTTTTAGGCAATTACGTTGCTTAAAAACTTAAATCAGCCATTACCACCTTTCTCTTTGTCCGATCTTGTTACGATTTAGTAGGATGATAGGTAATAATAGTGGTTATAGAAGTCTGTGTGCCAAATTTGGTTGCTCTAGCTCTTATAGTCTCTGAGATCTAGACGAACGGACGGACGGACGGACGGACAGACAAGGGTATATCGACTCGGCTGCTGATGCTGGTCAAGAATATATATACTTTATAAGGTCGGATATGCTTCCTTCTCCCTGTTACATTCATTTCAACTAATACAATATACCCTTTTACTTATTTTGTAAGTAACGGGTATAAAAATTGATTTTTTTATAAACAACACCAGTTTATCAGTAAATAATAGTAATATAAGTATACAAAATAAATTAATTAAAATGTATTTAAATTTAAATTCCCATCTTGAGCCGAGGATCTTTTTGAGTACTAAATTAATTCTAACTGCATACAAATTTCTGTCGCTATCTAAACATAATCACTAAAACATTCTAGACTTGCAGCCTTGATAGCAACTACTTTCAAGTTAATTTAGTATCCCAAAGTGCTGCTCACCTGTCGGAATGCCTGCAGCACCTCCTGCCGCTGGCTAAAGTGCCGAAAGAGCAGATGCAGTGCACCCGAGACCAACGGGGCATAGTCGTGCATAATGAGATGCAGCAGGACACGCAGAAATGTGCGTCCGCCTTGGCCGTCCAGATCCAAATTGGCCGCATCGCTGCGCTCGCAGTCAAAGATGCCCTCCGCCTGCACACCAATTGACTCCAGATCAATGTTCCTCTGCCGTGCCGCAGCAGCGGAGGCAGCTGCAGCGGCTGCCGCCATGGCTGCCTCGGCAGCGGCAATCTGTTCCGAATCCGTGCCAGCACTGCCAGGTGTCGTCTGCTGTTGCTGCTGCTGCTGGGATTGATCCTCGCTTCCTGTTTGCATCTGAACCACGTCGGATTCATCGAACTCGCGCTTGAATATGGAGAGCAGGCAACTGATTCTGTAGTCCAAACGCACATCCAAGATGAACTGCAGTATTTCAATAATCTTCAATTTGGTGTCCATGACCAGCGGATACTCCTTCATCAGCTGCGAGACAGATTTGCGCTGCTGAAGGGCTATGGAAGGAGCAGCCATTGCCTGACCAACTGAGCCCAAAGCCAACGAAGTCATCACCGTGCTCATGTCGCCAATGGAACGCAGAACTCCGCCCTCGGCTGGAAGAGATTAGGAAAATGCCGAGATTAACATGGGTAAACTACAATTGACTCCCAATCTTACCATCATTGTTGGTCTCCTCATCGACAGCTTGTCATTGGGGAGATTCAAAACAAACTTACTAAGCTAACTTATCTAAGGGATTAAATTAATTCCCATTCCATTCTTATACTTACAATCAATGTCGTTGTTCACATAGCCACCGCCAGTTGTTGTCTCCGAGACGCAGTCGAGTATGGAAAGCAGCGTCTTGGTTAAACGGAGCAAATCACTGAAGCTATAGAATCCAAAGTATATCAAATCTCTGGCCAGTTTAACCACCTAAAAGGAAGACGGATTGCAATTAGAGAAAGTAAGTTTTTTAGAACCCGTGCTTAAAAACAAATCTATTAACTTTGTCACAAAAAAATATGTGCATAACAGGCAGAAGGAGGCGTGGCAGACCCCACAAAGTATATAAATTCTTGATCAGCATCAATAGCCGAGTCGATATAGCCGTGTCCGTCTGTCCGTCCGTCTGTATTGACGCCTAAATCGAGCTAGAGATTCCAAACTTGGTATGTAGGTTCGTCCATATTGCACGCAGATCGAGTTTGTTTTATATTTTAGATCGGACCACTATATCATATAGCTGCCTTAGGAACGATAAATAACTTACAGATGTGATACAAACAATCGGTGTGCCAGGGCACAGGGTATCTTACAGTCGAGCACACTCGGCGGTAGCCGACTGGAGCCCCATAACCATATTAATATTTGTAGCGATTTATATTAGTTTATTTTAAGCAGTGTTTGCTTTTCATAGTAAGTACGGGGTCTCCGACAGTCGAGTATACTCGACTGTAGAACCGTCCACTAGTTTACATTCAACTTGTAGCTCACCTCAAAGGTCAGTTTGTTCTGCTCCTGATCCGTGAAGAGCCACACTTTGGTGGCCACATTGCACAGATAGTTTTCCACAAAGGCGATGGTCGTATTGAACTTGGCACGACACGCCTGTTTATTCTGATCCGGCTGATGATTCTTGCCATCATAGCTGAGGATTATATAGAAATATAAGTTCATCTGTGAGATTTAAAACTAGTGTAATGAACTTACTCCATTATGGACATCTTTGAGGGTATTTCGCTCCAGAGTCGCGCATATTTCACAGGCGTCACGGGCTCCTGGGGATCGCGATCCACGTGCATGTGAAGCATCAGACGACAAAAGGATGCACGCAGCTCATAAGGCATCGTTTCATCCGACATGCATCTGTAGATCAAGTGAAAAAGGTTTAACAATTGTCTTCAATTTGTTGAGTCTTCACTCACTTTAATATCAAATCAATGTCCAGTTGGGGCGAGAGTCTGTTCAGCGCCAAGTACTGACGATTCAGGCACATGTTGGAGAACAGATTCAGCTGATGGCGATAATAGTTCAATATGGCCGCCTCCTGTTCAGCGCCATCGGCCACGCAGTTGGCCAAATCCGCCATGGAACGAGAGGACTGTGAATGAACATAAATAAAATAAATGAACATTATAAAATAGCCAGTACTCAATAAAATATATCTTCTTTGTAAATATAAATGTTATACTCTAACTATAGAACAATCACTGCATACTTTTAAGCGCTCGCGTTGCTGAACACAACTTAAAACAGCCATAACTATCGTTATATAAATCCGATCGTAATGCGATTAAGTCAGATGATAACTATTAATAAATGTAAATGTCCGATCTAAAAAAACAGAGAGTTTTGTCTGAAAATTTGTGAGTACGGTGGTGCGATAGTCTCTAGTTCCAATTGTGTAAGTGCTCCACGGTTTTCATTGTATATCTTTATCATTTAAATTTATACTATCTATCTGATCTATATCACATCTATATATATATACATATATACTCATTTACCGGCTGACCCTTCCACTGCAAGTGTATCTCGTATTTCTCGCCAGGTGACATGAGATCCTCTTCGTTAAAGCTCGCACTGTCCCAGGTGGTGGTCGTCGACGTCGACTGCACATCCGAGCGATCCTCATCGTCGCCAGCGACCTCGGTGAGCGTGGCCAGGCAGACATCCTCGGAGGCACCTTTATAGCAACGGACAGCAGCTCCTCCCCTCAATGCCTTGATCTGTGTGTCGATCAGAATGTCCACGTTCTTATCGCTGAGGACACTCTTGCAGATGAGCTCCTGGGTGACGGCGATAGCCTTACGGTTCGAGACGCACAGATCGGACAGATAGTCGAGGAATCGAGAGTCCCAGTTGTGCATGTTCTTGCGAACAAGTCCGACAAAGGTTTCGATTTCCGCCGCCGTGATGTGCTTCTCCAGCAGCTTGCGATTGTTGTGCAGCAGCGCGGTGATTGTGTCCTCGGCCAGGATGTCGTAGCCGATCTGTTTCTGCATCAGGCCAAAGTGCTTGGCAATGTACTCCTGATTCTTGCGATAGTCCTGCTGGGAGAGCCGCAATATGCGATAGCACAGCCGGAAGATGTTCTTGTAGGGCGCGTTCTTGGGATCGCTCAGCTCGTCGAGACGCAGGAAGGGACCATCACCCGCCACATGCTCCTGAAACGGTCCCTGCAGTATCTTGAACAGCTGCTTGAGGATGTACTGCTCCCTTAGCAGCTTCTGGCGATCGCGTATGGGATTCTTGATGGTAAACTCGAGGGCCTTCGTCTTATTCTGTTCATTCTCCATGCCGGCTATGAAGTAGACAATATCCTGGAGCAGGGAGATCAATGCTCGTCGCTCATTGATCGATATGCTGCCGTTGTCCAGTTTACTTGTGACCGTGGCCAGCACTTTGCACGCATCGTTGGCAAAGTCCAGATCACGCACCTCAACTGGCGACACGGGTATCAGGGCAAAGGCCTCCTTGTCCTCCTTGATGGGGGAGCAGCAGACCTTCGACATCACCGGCTTATCATCATCCGCATCGATGGGTATCGACGTGGCGTGCACCCACGTGTTGGAGCAAATGTGCTGTAATCGCACATAGCTCGACTGTGGCACCAGACTATCGGGTCGGGCCATGGTCGTTGCATCCAGCACAAAGACCGAGGCAATGTCCGCTGAATATGGCACGGAGACAAGACGGTATTGTTTCCCCTTCTGCTTGTCTGTAAAAGGAATGTTAAAGAATGAATTAGGAATGCATCTGATAAAGTAAAACAGCTATAACAGTTGCTCTTAACATGTCTCTGTTAACAACATGCTAACAAAGCCTAACATAGTCAGAATAACAGATCTGCATTAACATTACATACAAAAATGTTACCCGACAAGAAAAAAAGAGTTGTAATTTTTCTATTTCAATAATAATGATAAATAATAATAAAAAACTAATAAATCTTTTTTAACCTACCATTCAAAGTGGAGTTCATGGTACAGCCCAGACCCGAGTCCTTGCTGCAGTCCGCCAGCAGAGCCTCGTGGACATTCGTTGGGGCTACACCAGCTGCCACATCGGACTCGGACTCGGCAGCCAGATAGTGACCCGTGGCTAGATGCTTGAAGCGGTACAGGGAATTCCAATCGCCGGCACCGCCGCGACACGAATCATGTTGGACTACCTCGATCTCCCAGAGGGCTTTGCTGCTCGTCGCCGCCGTGGCACTGGTGCGACCTGTGGTCCTTAGAAAGACATGGTACTGCTTCTTGTACTCATCCATGGTGAGAAACTTCTCCTGCTCGGCGTGAAAGAGACGCACCACATCGCCACCCTTGAGTATGTGCTCCTGATTCTCCTTGTGCTCCATGAACAATGAGATTTTCCACGAAGTGGACGAGTTGAGTACGTTGACCTCCTTGCAGCCGGGATTATCGGGCAGCTCGTAGTTGGCAGCCACATGCAGATTCTGCTGATCCGCATTCACCGGACTGAGGATCACCTTATCGCCCACGACGACATAGTCGCCGATGGAACGCAGCTTGTAGAAGGGTTTAATGTAGAACCAAGAGCCCTCATTCCCATTCGCATCCAGATAGACACGCATCGCATTCTTCTCCAGCAGCGATGGCAGGCGCTTGTTAACCGTCAGATACTTGTTGGACTTCAAGTGGAGCAACTGCACCACAGCTCTTCCATATTGTATAAAGGTGCCCAGCAGCTTCTTGTTCTCCGTTTCATTCTGTTTCTTCTCAATCTCCGCCGCGTGCTACGATTGGGAAGAGGATGACTTTAGTTATTGATTGATTAAAGTTGACTTAAAACTTACATGCAAACGCTTGAGAAGATTGGGATCTGTGTTGGAACCGGCTGATTGCTTGGCTGCCTTCCAGAACTGCTTTTGTGCGGAGTATCGATTCATGGGACATATTTTGATAAGGCAATCTGCAGAGCATAAGCCAAGTTAGGAACAAAAACCTCAAGTCAGTTTAAGGTTTAATTCTTACCTCTAAACTTCTTGGGCGGACAACTTAAATCACCAGCCTCTGGACACACTACGGTTCGGTCATCCACCAGGCTGTCGAGGAGAAAAACAAACATAATGTAGAATAACATCTTACTTTCTTTCTAGGTAAGTTGCGAACTATCTTTAACTGATCTAGATACAGAATAGATGAAATCCTTAAGAGCCGGCAATTGTAATAACAAAATTATTGAAGATGATGATTTAATTTTTTGTTTTTTGTTACTTCACATTAAAGAAACAATAAAATTGTATATATATAAATAAAAAACATGGTTCTAATTGTTCTCTTACTTTCTTTTCTATATCAAAAAGTACATTTAAGAGTCAGCCAAGTTATGGAATGTTTTTAAATAAATAAATATAAATCTGATAATTGCCTTCTGCTGTCTGCCAACCATTAATTTATATTAATTACATTTTAGTACTTCTTGCTATCTAGAATACTTAATTTCAAGAGCGCGTAAGGGCGAAAGTTGCTTCCATTTGCCGTGAGGCATCATGCAACAGTTGGCCAAGTACTCAGAAGTCTGTCAATTGCAGTGTCATAGAATTCTGAATGGACGAGTATGAGTACTCCATGGGTTATGAGTGCTGGTGAGTCTATGTACAAGTGTGTTACGAATGGTACTCACCCGAGTGTGCTCAAGAAACCGCAAACACTGCCCTCCGCATAGAGCGAAACAATGTCGCCCAAGTGAAGGAAACTCGCCGAGCCAATTATATTGTCGCCCATGTTGAAGGGATGGGTGGGGAGTGCGGGGGACACTTTGTAGTAACGTATGCTAGTCTCTAGTGCGTGATGTATCCTTGTGTGTGATGTACGGGTGTGTGTGTATTGATGGGCGGGGTTAGCCCCCTCTGGGTCTGCTGTTGTTTGCTATTGTTCTGTGTGCGGTCGGTTATACGAGTTAATTGCACAGATTTGTCGCTGTCCTCGTTGTTCTGTTCTCTTGTGTCCTGTAAAGAAAAAAGAAAAATATGTTATAATCGTATTAACAACAACATAATGCTGGCATTAGAAATCACATGTGTTCAGTTCTAATTATATTACATAACCGCCATAACTCGGCTATAATTAGTTTCCGAGTTATCGCGACATTATCAGGAGGGCTTTACTGCCATTGACCCACAGTGCGTATACGCAACGTGGTGTTTGACTTTTTTTGAGGCGTGTCGACAGATAAATTATTCATAAATCGCAACGAAAACAAAAGTTTTCCCGCTACCCCAATATGGTCACACATGGATTGCTTAGATATACCCTTGACATGGTCATATCTATTTTGGAACTCTCGATGTTCAATAGATAACAATATACAAACATTTATTTTCCCTATACGAATTAATCAATTTAGGATAATTTCTCATGTTGCAGTCTGCGCTAACATGTTATTTAACAATTGATTAAATTTAACAGACTTTTTAATCGATCCTTCTTTTGTCAACTTATCTGGAATAATTATAGTAAGAGTATCAATGTTTCAGATTCACCTTCTTGACTTTCCAGTTCCTACACATGTATCTAGTAGATACTGTCTACATCATGACTTGTGCCCAGAACTTTAAGGACCCTTATTGTAGGGGTTGGACTGTTGAAATGTACAGTCTCCCATTTGGAACTTGTAAAGTTGTCATTTGTTTTAACGATTTGCAGTTGTATTTCAACGACCAGCTTTTTATTTTTATGATTTGTTGCTATTGTCCGTTGATAATGGCTGCATTACGAATAATGGATAGCCGAAAGCAAGAAATGGTTTCCATTGTTTCACAAATTTAATGCTTCTTTGGCACATTGATTTTAAGAACAATGGTTTATGGCCAATGTAAATCTTTTTGGCTATGTGGGTGCGCTTCAAAGGGGGAATTTCTATATTTCACGAAGTCAAAAACCAAATAAAATGAATTTATTAGATTTTATCTATTTATCGACGCTCTGACGCGCAAGAATTCCCCTAAATAAATATCAGGCATTTGCAAGTATCTCGCTAATTACAAGCTCAAACTGAAAGGTAAACATTTCCTGAAGCATAACAAACAAGTGTCAAGGGTTTATGTGAGTTTACCTGAAGTAAAAATACCCTATACTTAGTTTATCTTAATTTATTTTATTTTTTTAATTTATATTTTTGATCTTTTCAGACTTGTTTTAAATTGTAGCATTCTGCCAGTAAATTAACCTTTTCTTACCCGCTGATTACAGGATAAACAAATCAATAAAATACATGAAATTTCCGGATTCTATTTGTTGATATATTAGCTATTAAATAGGGGTTTATTTTGGTTTTCGGTCAGTCACCGACTGATTTGTACGATGGATTGCAGCCACTGCCCGAAATGTGGTGTATAATGGGGAAATACTTGGAATATTTGATAGCATGCTGTCTTTTAATGTGTCGAGTCGTCTGTGTGTGGCAACTAACTATGGATTGAAATATGGTAAGAAATAAATTGGACTGATTAGACAAATAATTGGCAATAGATTAACTGTTTTCAATTTGCACTGTAAAATATACATGTCAAAATTCCAGGAAGTCTTCGCTAGGGACAAACAGACAAAGCTAATTAGCATAAATCTCTTGACAGAAGCTTTCCATCAATTTGGTTGGCTGCCTCTTCAAAGAGGATATTTAAATTTCATATTTATGTGCACACGTCCTCCCCACAGGGAGGGAGATGGTTGGCAAGGAATTCAATAAATTCCGACAACGAGGGAAGGGAGCAAACAAAAGTTTTCATGTCAGTCACACGTAAATTGTGAGTGCCCCGGGGGCACAAAAGATGATGATGATGATGCTGTATGTAACATGGGGCAGGATATTGAAGTGAACAAGTTGTGCCTGTTGGCTAACGGGAAAGTGTATGGGTATGTGTGTAGTGTATTTGCGAAAAAAGTGAGTTTAAATCGTGCCAATGTGTCAGCTGTTGAGGCGCATCATTCACTCACTCACTCATTTATTCATTCCACATACTCATACAATTTTCACATGCTTTTCCACGGCGCCGTATACGATTAAATCAGTTCACAGCCATGAAATGTGCATTAATTTCTTATCAAAATAAATAATATACAAATAGTTACGTATTTCTCACTCCCACTCGACTCCGTCTGTCTCGCTCTATCTCTTTTTTATCTCTCCCTCACATTGTTTAATATTATCGTGCACAGCTGTTGGACAATTAACCAGAAATTTATTTAAAATTGCATAAAATTTAATTAATAAGCAATTCAAATCACACGAATACAAACACACATACATTCTAGCATACGTGTGTGTGTGTGTGTGTGAAGGAGCAAGTATACACATACCGAGCACAAGATATTTTGCCTATATTTTTTTAGCCAACGGATGCTACACACACACACACACACACATACACAGAGCTCACTTGACTCTGTTTGCCAGGTGTACATTTTCATGCTCCTAGAGCATGAGAGAAGATATAGAAATATCCGAAAAGCAAAAGCCACAACACTTACAAAATATCTTCACAAAATTGTTCAGATGTAAACAAATCGCGGCACAGAAAAAATTGTTGAGTCTTTTTGTTTCTTATTTTTTGATTTTTTGTATTCGTTTTGTTGTCGATTTATTTTTCGCAATGGACTTTCCGTGGATTAGAATAAATAAGCAACGCTCATAAATAATTGATGATTTTTTTAGCTAGCTATTTAAATTTTTTCCTTTTCGGATGCTTCACGGCGCGACCGCAAAAAGCGACAAACGTTTTCAACGCGGAGACGTCCGAGAGAGACGACGGCGACCCACAAATGGCCAGCGCTCAAGTGAGAATGCTGGAAAAGCTCAAGCGTTGAGTCGCTGGCTGAAAAAGCTCAGGCAAACGCTGAAAAGCTTTGCCAAATGTAAGTCAGTAGTTTCATGTTGTGGGTGTAGCTTTTTGAGTGCTTTTTGATTGGTTGTTGTTGTTGTTGTTGCTTTGCTTGTCTTTTTGGTTTGAAGCGTTTCGCACACATAACTTTTGCTTTCATTCATGTTTGCTTGATGTCGGCATTTGTCCCTCTCTCTTCGCTCTTCTCTCTCCCCTTCAACGCTTTACGCATCAGCGCTGCAAATTAGCTTTCTTAGTTGTGCATTAGTTTTGCCTCTCGCTTTCGCTTGAGTGAATTTTGACTCTGATGCTGACGCGTGTGCAAATTTGATTTAATTTCAGGCAAGTTTCGACTAAGCCGATGAATGACTTTGCATGCTCACTGAAAATGCAATTGCATTTTCCGGATCAGGGTCACGATTAACTCAAGACCTGTGCATCATTGTTAGACATTTCTCTATTCTTCTATTTCAGTTCTCAAGTGCTCCTTGTGGAATATAACTGACTGCAAAGATTAGCCAAACACTAGAAACTTATAAGAGCACACTTCAGTTCGCTACATAAATATTCTAGTTCAAGGTTTGAGCTTTGAACGTTACTTTAATAGTTTTGTGCACTTTATACAGTAGAAGTTGCCTAAAAGGTACAAAATAAGCACTTTTTAAAATCAATTAAGATTTGTATAATGCTAGTCAAGTCTTGTTTTGTAAGAAAAAATCACTTGGGATTACTGATTAATGTATAAACTAAATATTTGATGGTATTTTTTTTAACTATATGAATTTAATATTATTTATAATTTTATAGTTTTTTATACTTATAGTAAGTGACGTTGATTGACCTGTATGCTTAGGGAAGAGCTTTCTTATCGGTCTGTCATGTCACTAAACTAATTTGACAAATTATACAAAACATGCAAATTAAAAACCAATCAATTTGAAACGAGATTTAAAGCACTTAACAAGTTAGTCACCCACACTAACTAATCAACTATGAATAAACTCTCTGATAATATTCACATGCGTGCGTCGACCGCAAAATTCACGAAGCGAACAACAACACAACAACAACAAAGCGCTACAAGTGGCCAATTGACGTCGACGTTGACTGCGGCAGCGACAGCGACACTGACAGCGACGGCAACGGCGACTGCGATGCTGATGAACGCACGTGAGTTGGCGAAAATCAGCTGAGCGACGAATGAAAACAACAAAGCGCAAGGTGTGAAAAACAAAAGGCAAACTATTGTTTACATTCACAAAGCGCAGGCGTAACGCAGCTTTGGCGAAGCTTGCAAAAGCTGGCGCGTGAAAGCTATTTGGCAACGCGAAAGCTTGAAAGCACAGGCAAAAAGTTTGCACACCCAAAGGGATATTCAGTAGCAAAGCGTCTCGCAAGGCGCAAAGTTGTGACAAGCAACGTCCAACTGAAAGGGCCGACGGCAGCGACAGTGACGCAGGCAGAGGCAGAGGCTGAGGCAGAGGTAGCGACGGTGCGTATAAGCTATTGACTGAGCAGCCCGCGGAGTGGCAACTGTCAGTATCATTGGCCGTTGTGTATGTGAAACCATTGTTGATAAAATGAAAAGCTTCATCTGTTTGTACAAACTTGTTTGAAAACCGAGAAAACAACTAACAAAATGGAACAAGCGAAATTAAAATTTATTGGCTTTCAACACAAAATTAAACAGTGAAAGTTGACAAAGTTGCCCAAAAATTTCAACTCTGGCCAAGTAGCATAAAAGTTCTATGTTTGTGCGTGTGTGTGTGTGAGATTGTGAATGTGTGTGTGTGTGTGAGTGCTTGTGTATATGTGCGACAGCAAAAGGAATAGAGAAAGCAAAGCATCCCGTAGGAGTGGCACACATACAAAAGTGTTTGCATAACTTAAGGCGACCGACCCTCTGTGCCTACAAATACATACATACATGCATACACAGATACTACAAACAAACACACACACACATAGGTACGTACATAGAGCCAATATAATTTGATTAAAGCCAAGTCTCCGTCGCAACACAAAAGAAATGTACGACAAACATATATGGGACGCATATTAAGCGGCGATTTATGTGAAAAGTAAATACAGCAAACAAATATTGGGTTGCAATTTCACAGGATATTTTTTAAAGGCGTGGCTGCTAACAGAGATAGAGCTGGCTTTCATTTTCCATGCTCCATGGGTGTGGGCAGGAATTCGAAGTACATGCAACATATTTGTGTTTATATACCTATCACAAAAATCCTTTTTGATAATGAACTTTAACTAAAATTACATTTCGAATTAAAGAACTTAGTTAAGGTCCTTACAATCCTTCCCTCCATGACAATTTATTAATCCCAAAAGTCCTTTTTAATATTTAACTTAAATTAAAAATACTTGACGCATTGCAACACTTCAGCATGAAAGTAGTTTTTAAAAGTTTCGCCCATAAAGAAACTTACGCGAATGTGCAATATTTTAAGCCATGTGTCTCATGTGGCATGTAAAGCGACAGCGGTCGTTCGTCCTGCCAATAAACAGCTTAAGGATTCACTCAATTCAATGGAGCGCAGCGTATATAAGGAACATATGTCTGACAATTCGTGTGTGAATATTTCGAAGAGAAAAGTAGCCTTTTTGTTGTCTCTGAACTTAAAATACTCTCACAAATCAACTGCAAGAGAATACCCTTTAAAAACAACTCTCTAACTACACAAAGGCGTTGTCTGCTTGAACCAATCAAAAGTTGGTAATTCCAAAAGATCAGAAATATATTGTATACATATATAGAAGCTAACACACACACATCCCTTGGCTCAAAGGCAAACGCTTTAGCAAATCGTCCTTCGGCTGCTTCTTGTCGTTGTCCTTTGCTTCTTTATTGGCTTAGGCAGCTTTCGAACTAAACCAAACGCACAATGAAGAGGGACAAAGGCTAAAGCAACAGGAGCAAAGAGCTGAATTTCAAACTTTTTAGGCATTGATGGAAGCTTTTGTCTGTGCGACACTTTGGGACTCCTCTTAGCCAGGTTATCCCTCGTTTTGGGGGCCGCCCTTGTGCACCATAAAACAATTGACGTTTATTTTTGGTAAATTCAATTACACATTATATGAAAGGACGAAAATTTGTGCAGCACATCCTGTTTGTGTTGAGCATGAGCTCAAGGATATCCTGCCAATTTGATTGCATCCGCCATCCCAGTTAGCCAGAGATGAGTTTAGAGGGTTAAGTTAACCCACAAAACGTGCATTCAAGTCAACTGATTTGAACTGTGCACCTGTTTGCGGATATTCTTGGTTCTCGTTTTCAATTGAATCTCCCAATCAAGTGGACAATATCAACAATTATTAAAGTTTTTTAAATAAATCGCACAAATTGTAATTGACAACGATTCATCATCAAATCAATTGATTGTACAGGGTGATTGGGTAAAAATACAGATGATGTTGCACTAGCTGTGATAGGAAACATATCTGCGATTCTTTAATTATAATAAATGCGTTAAGTTTATTTTATAGTCCATCTTGCTTAAGACATAATCTTTAAAATATTGTGCAAAATGTAATCGGGTCTTTCGGGTTTCCATTAAAAAAAAAGTTATATTTTTAACAAAATACAAAATTCACTTTATTAAGATTCCAGCAAAAAAAAAAACCCCGTTTATTGTTTGTTTAAATTTTGTTATTTTATTAAACTTGCTTCTGATTCTTAGAATAAGGTTACAAAATAAATATTCATATCCATCGAGTTTGATTTTTTTTATAATTAAAAACAATAATCTGAAGTGTTTTTTAGGTAAAATAATTACTTGAATACCTGAATCAAAATCTATTAACATGGAAATATAAGATAAAGGCTGATATTTTTAAATATATTTGTGATAGAAAACGTATATCCTTAAATGACAGAAATGTGTCACAAAAAATGCATTTTCTTCCGCCACCCTGTATGGTACAAGTACGTACATTTGTGCACAAACCAATGTATGTTTGTTTCTGGACAGATATGTATGTATGTTTTGTGTACAATATATAAATATGGCATGTATCTGCATGTCAGTTTGAATTACATAAAAGCCGCCGCTGTCCGCTGCTGCCAGTTTCAATCAGGTTCAAAAAACGCTACCCACACATGGCACTAATATCAACAACAACAAACAAACAACGTAACAAAAACAACAACAAAATACCAATTAAACAAAATGTAAGCCATGGCACGTTCGCCATGTGAAGCCATCACAACAAAAGCTACACATAAACAACAAAAACTCAAAGTGAATGATAGAGAAAGAGAGACAGTGAAAGAGAGAGGTCTTCAAATGAGAACCAATGTCTGGTAATGCGGGGATATACTTGGTATGTGAGTCAGAGAAGCTGATGGGGAAAGCGGGCGCGGGAAAGTGTGTGTTGAATCCATACAGCAGTTGCGTATGGCTAATCAGCTATTTATAGCACAGTATTAAGAAGAAAAAAAATGCAAATATATGAAGGAAATGCATTCATCCAATAGATATACCAAATATAGAATACACAGGAACTGAACTTGACTCCCAGGTTTTCTGATCTCAGCTCAGTAAACGTTACTTCAGATTTAATGTACTTCATAACAATATATCTTTAATAGTTAGGCATTTAGTGAAATATTGTTTTTCCTCAGAATCTAGGGAATTTTTTTCTTGCTCCCACTTTACTAATTCTCGAAAGAAATCAGTTTCTAATTGATTCATTACATTGAAAAATAGGCAATCATATGTATGCAAATTGTTTAGTAATTTTCTATAAAAATTTTCGATGAGTACTCAAGCACAATTACACTCTTATTGGAATCAGATGATTTCTCCACTAGTTGCCCTGAAGGGCACTTAATTGCGCCGGTTCCATTTCCAATTCCAGTTTCAGTTCGAATTCAATTTGGGTTAAGAATATTGTACACGCATCTTTTATTTATAAGATAAATTGTCGTTTAACTATTTATGTTAATTGAGCTTATTGAAATACTGCAAGCCGACAATCTCATCTCATTTCGGCAAAGGCATTTTTGTTGACGCTCAATTGATCTGCAAATTATGCACATAACTATGTAAATACTTACATTCATACATATGTACATATTTACAAGCACATAAAAATCACTTATTACATGGTGTGAGCGTGTGTTCGTGTGTGTGTGCGTGTGTGAGTTCCATGCATAACTCGAAGTGCTCTCGATGGGCTCAGTCATTGATTTTCGCTGAAAGTTTAATTGAGTCGTCATCGGCAGTTTGTTGCATGTGTGTGTGTTTTACGAATCTCTGTGTGTATTTGTGCACGTGTGTGTAAGTGGGTGCTGTTAAAAAAAACGGCGATGCGCGTAAAAATGTTTGCGACTCGCTCGCACAAAAAAATGAAAAAATAATAAAAGATGAATGCAACGCGAGCTGTCGCATCTTCAATGTGGCGCCATCTGCCCACCCCACTCAACAACTGCAGCAACTACAAGCTTCGCTCTGTGACAGCGGCCTCTTCACATGAATACAAAAAGCTCTTTCGCCCGCGCTCTCTTTTTCTCTATCTCACTCTGTCTGCCTGCCTGCCTGCTAGGCATCAATGCGGCGCTTAATTAAGCACGCGTCTGTCTGCTACAAAGAGGGCGAGAGTTCGTTTTTGTTGCTGTTGTTGTTGTTGCTTTTGCTGGAGTGTTTGTAATTGATTCTGAATAGGCAACGAAAAGGTTTGGAATCTTTTCTGTTTTATTGCGATTTATCTTCAATTATTCAACATGAAAGAGAGCTTGATTTTAGCAATTAGTACCACTGCTATTGTACCGTTATAAACGACTTTCGCGTTGACCTGGTTAAGAGTGCAGCAAGCCCTTTTTGAATGCCCATAAAACATGTAAGACTGTCTGGGCGTGTAATGAGCCCAGCTGAGGCGACCAACAGGTGGAACGGGTTTTTATAGGGACCTATGTATGTATGTATATACACACAAGCATGTGTGTGTGTTGAATGTAAAGCAAATTGAGTAAATTGTCGTTATGTACTTACAATATCAGCGTTTACTCGTACTTGGTAATCTAGACAATTGAGCGCTTCAGAGATTTCGTTGCAGAGATACATATATATTCACTTTTTCGATTTGTAACTGAATCATCAGATCAATCACAGATATATTTATATATATATGTATATGTAATATGTATATGGGAGCACTAGCACTGGTCGTAAATCGAATAATTTTATTGCAAATTAATTTTTATGGGCGCACACTCATAGATACACTCGAAAAGGCACTTGAAAGAACTCAATATATTTTTCACCTTGAGTACGCGCACTTAACCACAAAAAGCGCAAAGGGGAAGCAGAAGCAGAAACAGAAACAAAAACGGCGACCGTATACAATAAAAACAATAACAATGTTTGAGCAGCGCCAAAGGCAGCGACGCTGCAGCGCTGTTGGTGTCGCTGTCGCTGCTCTTGCTGTGGCTGTCAATAAGCTAACACAAAAAAAAACACACACACAAAACACACGCGACAACAAATCCGCGTAAAAAGCAACAGAAGACGGTGATACAAAATGTACCCGTTAAGCGTCGTTAACAATTACGCCCCCGCACCCACCGACTGCAGGAACAACAACAACAACGCCAAAAGACAACTTTTCGAGATACTGAGTTAAGCGCCGCGAAGTAGCAGAGACAAAACAATGAAGGCGACGTCAACGTCAGCGTCGACGCAAGCAAACAAAATGCGCAAACAATGGTCAATTTTCAATTACAATTTTCACACATTTCCATGCATATTTTCGATCACGCCAATGTTGGCACTTGAACCTTTTGCAAGGCCATACACTTTTGCAATAATTTAAAACACAAATTAACAGCTTAAATGGTAATAAAATGCGATTTTTAAATGCGATTAATTTCTAATTTTGCTTGCGTAGCGTAGTTGCGCGATAAGAAAATCCGCGGCAAAGCGACACGCGACAACATCGAAGACTGAACACAGCGAGCGAACAACAAGTGTCAAAAACATATGATCGTTAAGCTTCCCAAAGGTCTGGCAATGTTGGACACAATACAAACATATGATCAGTGATGACAAATATTTTCCGGGAAAAAAAGACAAAACGGCCAAAGAAAACAGGGAAAAAAAGCTGGAAGGCTAAAAAACAAGACAGAAAAACAGGTCAAACCTTTTTTCCTATTTGTTCTCAAATTAAAAAGTTTGAAAGCATCTTCAATGATTATTTTTCGGCATGGTGCCTGTCATCCTTAGGTATTTTCTAGGCAATTTATTCGTATGGCAACAAGTTTTGTTTCGACCCAAGCCGTATCTGCAGCAGATAAAATATAAATAAGCATAGAATTGAAAAATTTTTTCCAGGCTGAAGCAGCTAAAAACCAGACAAATCTATCCGAAAAAGGCCAAATTGGCATTACTGCATATGATCGTTAAGCTTTCCAAAGGTCTGGCAATGCTACACAATATAAACATATGATAACTTCTAGCGATGGGGCAACACCGTACACATTCGCGATCAGTTATGGTAGCACCGAAAAAGTTTAGCGCGCAATTTGAAATAAATACAAAAATATAAAATACAATTTAAAGCATTTACCATTTAAAATTTTTATTGCAGAAAATGCCCAGAGCATAATACACGCGGAGGAAGCTACAGAAATTGTCGCACACAGTTAACATTTCCCCAAAGTTTGTAAATAAAAATCCCCCTGCAGCAATATGGCTGCAGCATTTGTTTATCGCTGGCTTTTGTCTGCGGCAGCTATTGTTAATGTGCTGCCGCCGATTGGGGCACAAAGGCATACAGCTTCAGATAATCCCTCGACATACAATATAGGCGGCGTATTGAGCAATTCCGAGAGCGAGCTGCACTTTGCAACAATAATAGCGGTAAGCGTATAATAAACTTATTTCTTTTAACTGGATTCGCCAATTGCCAATGAGTTTTCCATTTTCCTTACGCCTTGCAGCATCTCAATTTCGATCAGCAATATGTGCCGCGCAAGGTAACCTATTATGATAAGACAATACGCATGGACAAGAATCCAATTAAAACCGTGTTTAATGTCTGCGACAAGCTCATTGAAAAACGCGTAAGTACAAAAGTAACAAGAACAGCCAATATTGCTTTTGCATTCCTCTCAGCTCAGCTGGCAATGCAAATGCAATTACGGCTCCATTTCCAGTTCTGTTTGCGCCCGTCCCGTTTGTGGTTTCAGTCGTGTTGGGTCTTCATTTTAATACGAGTAATTCAAAAGGAAATGATTCGGAAATGACTCGATGACAAGCGGTAATGCGGATGTGCATATCATACATACATAGTCCAGTAGGCAGTCGCCGCATTGCTCATAGACATATTGAGTAAATCCGAGCAAAGTAAACGTTGTTATATTTAATATATATTCATCATTATGAATTTCTTATTCAAGGCGAAAGAAGCACAAAAATGCTTCGTTAAGTTCGTCAAGTTGAGTTGCTTAACGATTATGTGCTCAGGGTTCATTAATCAAAACATTGCCTAGCTCATAACTCAGCTGTGCAGCATTCGAATCAATTTGGACCAACACAATTGCCATTTATCATTTGTCAGCCAAGATGTGGCCATTTTTAACCTTTCATTACACACACCCAGGAGATGGAATCAGTGTCAATTC
This sequence comes from Drosophila suboccidentalis, assembly GCA_037043435.1. Lineage (NCBI taxonomy): Eukaryota > Metazoa > Arthropoda > Insecta > Diptera > Drosophilidae > Drosophila > Drosophila suboccidentalis. Next base: position 819,685 of record JBAMBK010000291.1, on the reverse strand, counting down.
GCACTGGCGTCAGGTTCTGCCAACAAATGATGTACATATATTCTGGCACTCAATTGTGGATCCTGGCGACGCCCAATTCGATTTACACTTCCGCTTGTCTGCCGATTTTCCCCTTTCCCCTTTCTCCTGTGTTGTCTCTTACCCCCTTTCGCCCATTACCTTTTCCCTCATTGCTCATTTCCATTGATTTTGTGTCGTCGTTTTTCAGGTCTACGCGGTTGTCGTTTCGCATGAACAAACCTCAGGCGATTTGTCGCCGGCAGCTGTGAGCTATACAAGCGGTTTCTATTCCATTCCCGTTATTGGCATATCCTCCCGAGATGCGGCCTTCTCCGACAAGAATATACACGTCTCTTTCCTGCGCACAGTGCCTCCCTATTATCACCAGGCAGATGTTTGGCTCGAAATGCTCAGTCACTTTCTGTACACCAAGGTAAATTTAATGCAAATGCCACTGAATTATGACTTGTTGACTTTATCGAATTGGAACTGAAATTTAAATTGGAAATGCTATTGTCACATTGCCTGCGACAGGTAATCATCATTCACAGTTCCGATACGGACGGACGCGCCATTTTGGGTCGCTTCCAGACCACATCACAGACCTACTACGACGATGTCGATGTTCGGGCCACCGTCGAGTTGATTGTGGAATTTGAGCCGAAATTGGAGAGTTTTACGGAACATTTAATAGACATGAAGACGTCTCAGTCCAGGGTTTATCTTATGTATGCCAGGTATGTATTAACTGAAGCTGAAAATGTATAAAAACATACGTTACCTATAAGTATGCTATGGTAAATTTGCAACAAGAGATTAAAAGTACCTAATTTCACTTCAAATGCTTTATGAATTCTGTATTTTCTTTTTAAAGATCTTAGCCACTTTCGCTATAATATTTTATTAGTTTCAATACAGATTTAAATATGAAATAATTTCACTTATAGTCCAGAAAATTATTCATCTAAGGAACTGGAAAATATAATTATTATAAAACTCAAGTTATTAGAAATTTTTTATAGTCAACCCTCATAATATGTTAATAAAGTATTAAAATATAATATTTTCTTGAAGACAAAATCCAATTTTGAAAAGTAGATTTTCACTTACATATATGTAATTAATAGATATATAAACATACTCGTAGACAATTCTATAAGCCAGCCCCCAACGATGTCAAGGGCCAAGGAAAAGAAACTGCTTCTCATAAAAATTATATATAAGCTGTCCACATTTTAATGCATTTGTAAAAGACTGAATGCTGCTCAAGGCTTATTACTTGGCATGGCCATTACGTCGAGTCCCCAAACATGAATGATGTATTAAGAGAGTCATTGTTGTGTGTATTCTGTTTTCTGTACTCTGTTCTGTTCACAGCACTGAGGATGCTCAAGTGATATTCCGCGATGCTGGTGAATACAACATGACTGGCGAGGGACATGTGTGGATTGTGACGGAGCAGGCGCTGCATGCGAACAATACGCCGGACGGAGTGCTCGGCCTGCAGCTGGAGCACGCCCACGGCGACAAGGGACACATTAGGGTAAGTGTAGTCTGAACTGACAGCTTTTTAATTATGAATGATACTATGGCCCTTGCAGGATAGCGTTTATGTGTTGGCATCGGCTATTAAGGAAATGATTTCAAATGAGACAATTGCCGAGGCGCCCAAGGATTGTGGCGATTCGGCGGTCAACTGGGAATCAGGTGAGCTAAAAAAACTATTTAAATATTTAAGTTGAAATCATTATCTAATGTGGACATTAGGGAAACGTCTCTTTCAGTACCTGAAGAGTCGAAATATTACGGGAGAAACGGGTCAAGTTGCTTTCGATGACAATGGAGATCGCATCTATGCCGGCTACGATGTGATTAACATTAGGGAACGCCAGGAACAACATGTTGTGGGCAAGTTCAGCTATGATACTGTAAGTACATAAATATATCTAAAATCTAATAAATAAAAGAACTGCAAGATATTTGAGGTAATGAGTTGTGTTCTAAGTTAGAACTTCTAACATTCTAGATAAATTCTCTGTATTTAAGAATTTTTTAAAAAAATTATTTTTTAGACTCATTTCATAATAAAATTTAATTATTATTTTTGATGGTTATTATAAATATTAATTTTAATAATTATTTGTAATTTTTATTTCTTAAAGTCTCCTTTTATTTCATTAGTCCTTATATGTGACTTTTTTTTAGTTGAAATTTTGATCGATAATAGTTATTTTCAGTCCCTGGTTTGTATCAAAGCGATGATTTAGCTTAAAAGTTTAAATGAGAATTTGGTCCCGATCAAAAATCTAGAAACTTTTGTTCTACGACTTTTTCAAAAAATCTCTAGTTTAGCGGAAAATTGCTAAAACCCGCTAAAATTAAAACCCTCACAGTATCAAAACTATTGAAGCAACAGGTGTGATCTATATTTCGTTGGAAAGGTTTTTTGAAAGACTCTTAGCTATACCTTCGAAGTTCTTTTTAAAGTTAATAGGTAAACAGCTACATGTGAAAAAAGGTATTTTATCCCACATTTTGGTGGTTTTTGAGAAAACGCCCCTAACGATCTTTTTTAATTTTTAAAATGTTTTCGGCACTAATATTTATTAGATATGTATAATTTAAAAAACTTTTTTATAAAATAATATTATAAGTAAAACTTAATATTATTCGTCACAAAATTTGATATCAGAAATGTTGTGGTATGATAATGTTTTCGTCACTAGACTTTTACCTCGTAAAGAGGTTTTTTTATAAGTTTAAATTTTGTTAGCTTATGACTCAATTAAAATCAAGCATATTCATTATTTGATAAGGCTTCCCATAGTTGACAACAGCTAAAAAATACAACTCTCTTTATTCCCCCTTTAATATAGGTGAAAGGCAAAATGCGCATGAGGATTAATGATAGCGAGATCATTTGGGGAGGCAAACAGAAGCGTAAGCCGGAGGGCATTATGATTCCCACACATCTCAAGGTGCTCACCATTGAGGAGAAGCCCTTTGTCTACGTGCGACGCATGGGCGACGATGAGTTCCGTTGCGAGCCGGATGAACGTCCTTGTCCGCTCTTCAATGCCAGCGATGCCTCAAGTAAATTACGACAATTCCAAACTGAGAAATGTAAAGCAATATTTTATGCCCTTCTTCCACTTTAGCCAATGAGTTTTGTTGTCGTGGTTACTGCATTGACTTGCTGATTGAGCTGTCGAAGCGCATTAACTTCACCTATGACTTGGCCCTGTCACCAGATGGCCAATTCGGACACTATTTGTTGCGTAACACCACGGGAGCGATGGCCTTGAGGAAAGAGTGGACGGGTTTGATTGGCGAACTGGTCAATGAACGTGCCGAGTAAGATCTGCCACATTGAGTATTATTTGTGAAATATATTGTATACATTTTCTAATGAGAATATTTGTATCTTTCTGTTTCTTTTTAGCATGATCGTTGCACCACTAACCATAAATCCGGAGCGTGCCGAGTACATTGAATTCTCGAAACCATTCAAATACCAAGGCATTACAATACTCGAGAAGAAACCGTCACGATCGAGTACTCTTGTGTCCTTCTTGCAGCCATTTAGTAACACGCTATGGATCTTGGTAATGGTGTCGGTTCATGTTGTGGCGCTCGTGCTCTATCTGCTGGACAGGTGCGTAATCCCCTCCCCCCCACTCGAATAACCTCACCTAATCCCATCGAGACACATACCCACATTTGGAGGAATGATTTGTTGATTCGGCTCGTTGCATTTGGCGGTTGAAAGGCAGCGAGCAATGCGAACATCCTCTAGTTTCAATAATTCAATAATTCCCCCCGACATCACTTAGCCATGGTTGCATTTTGTGGTCAACTGAGTATACGTTTAACTAACTCTTTGATTTATCCAATTTAACCACTTAGATTTTCGCCGTTTGGACGCTTCAAGCTATCGCATTCGGACAGCAACGAGGAGAAGGCGTTGAATCTCAGCTCGGCTGTGTGGTTCGCCTGGGGAGTTCTGCTCAATAGCGGCATTGGTGAGGGCACTCCGAGGAGCTTCTCGGCCCGTGTCCTGGGCATGGTCTGGGCTGGCTTTGCCATGATCATCGTTGCCTCCTACACTGCCAACCTGGCTGCCTTCCTCGTGCTGGAACGGCCCAAGACGAAGCTCAGCGGCATCAACGATGCTCGACTCCGCAACACAATGGAGAATCTCACCTGTGCCACGGTCAAGGGGTCATCGGTGGACATGTATTTCCGGCGTCAGGTGGAGCTCTCCAACATGTATCGCACCATGGAGTCCAACAACTATCTGACCGCCGAGCAGGCCATTCAGGACGTGAAGAAGGGGTAACTTGACAGCGAGTTGAAGATCGTTCTCTAGTTGAAAACTAGCTGAATACTAGTCGCATGAATTTGGCACCTACAACCAACAACAACAACAACAACTCTACCTTCAACAACAACAACAACTACAATTTCAACTCTCACTTTCCACTCAAATCAACCTGTCTCTTTCTTTCTCTCTCGCTCTCTCTCTATCTCTCTCTAGTAGCCGTAGTTATCGTAATCGTTATTGTATAGTCCCCTCTGAATGTTTTCTTTAAACTTTCCTCTACATTTGTTATTCACTTTTATTCCTTTTTCTATATCAATTTTAATAGATGTGCATTTTTACTTGCAGTAAATTAATGGCCTTTATTTGGGACTCATCCCGGCTGGAGTATGAGGCTTCCAAGGACTGTGAGCTGGTCACAGCTGGCGAGTTATTTGGACGCAGTGGATATGGCATCGGACTGCAGAAGGGTTCTCCCTGGACAGATGCCGTCACGCTAGCCATACTCGAGTTCCATGAAAGTAAGTTGGCATTTACAACACTAAACTACTACTATTATCATAAATGTAATTAAAAATTTCCATTATTTAGTCCTGGGATTAAAACCCTAACCGAAACCGTAACCTTTAACCGGTTAAAACCGATTGAAATTAAAAACCGTAACTGAAACCGTTACCGAAAAAAAAAATTTTCTTTTGACCGAAACCTTAAAACCTAAACTCTGTAAACCGAAATAACCGTTTAGTAACCATTTCATTTATAAGAGCTAATTTCGGTTTTTCATACATAAAAAAAAAAATATTTATCATTTTTAATTTTGATTTTTGATTTTTGATTTTAATTTTCTTATGTTTAATTTTGAATCAAACAAATATAAATAAAATTACGCGCACTTTTTTTCTAAAGCAAGCTAAAAGTGACAGCTAATAACTGACAAAGAAAAAATACAATTAAATAGTCACAAGCCGTTCAAAAAAATTGTCAACGCCGCGTGCATGCAAAATCACCGGTTTCTTTTCGGTCAACCCAATACATCAAACTGAAGAATATGTGAAATAAATGTGTGAATGAAACATTAAGAAAGTAATACCTTTTTTAATTATTATTATTATATTATTAATATAATTATATTTTTGCAAAAAGAATTTTATTTTGTGAAAACGTACGAAACATACAAAAACCGGTTCACCGTTACGAAACCTTTGGTCAAAGATTTGGCGTAACCCATAACCCAAAACCTAAATGCGAACATAGCCGAAACCGTAACTGAAACCGATATTCGTTTCGGTTTGAATCCCTGCTTTAGTCCAAGTAGTTCGTATTTTAGACAATTTTTTTTTATTTTTCTCGGAATTTGAGAGTCAAAAAAAATCTTAACAAATTAAAATTTTTTATAATCAGTACTAAATATAAAAAAATGTATATATTTTATTATTTAATGTATTCAACAGCTTTTAGGAAGTGAATTGCATATTTTTCGGTTGTGACATTTTTGAATTCTGATTTTTTTTAAATTCCCAATACAATGATTAATTTATGTATATTTTCTTTATTTTGTGCAATATTTTATTTAAGAATTGTAGTAGTAATTGCAGTTTTGGCAGCATATACATTTATTTGGCATTTATTCCTATTCAAATCCAATTACAGGTGGTTTCATGGAGAAACTGGACAAGCAGTGGATCTTCCATGGCCAAGTGACGCAAAACTGCGAGCTATTTGAGAAGACGCCCAATACGCTGGGACTGAAGAACATGGCGGGGGTTTTTATACTGGTAGGAGTTGGAATTGCCGGAGGCGTGGGTCTCATCATCATCGAGGTGATCTACAAGAAGCACCAGGTGAAGAAGCAAAAGCGTTTGGACATTGCACGACACGCAGCCGACAAATGGCGCGGCACCATTGAGGTAACTTCAGCAGGAAAAAACACTCAATATATCCGACAAATATATATATTATATGACATTTCCATTGGTAGAAACGGAAGACTATACGCGCCTCGTTGGCCATGCAACGGCAGTATAATGTGGGTCTGATGGCAACCCACGCACCGGGCACCATCAGCCTTGCGGTGGACAAACGACGCTATCCGCGTCTGGGCCAGCGCCTGGGACCGGAACGGGCCTGGCCCGGAGATGCGGCCGATGTGCTGCGGATTCGTCGGCCTTATGAGCTGGGCAAATCGGGGTTGGCGCCACCTCCACTGGGCCTGGGCAAGACGCGCCCACAACAGAATCAATTGCCACCACGTTACTCGCCCGGCTACACCAGCGATGTATCACATTTGGTCGTTTAAGTTAACATTTTTAATGCCAAAGCTAGTATTAGTATTATTACGAACAAACATATATTATATTATACATATATGTATAGTACATCGGTGTATCCATGCTCAATACCTGAGGATTTACAAGCCAATGAGAATTTATACCTAAATATTGAATACCATTCGATTGCTGGGATTAAGACGTCGCACAGGGAGTCCAATTGTAGTCAGATCAGACTGTATTATTCCAAAAATTTCCTTTAATTTATAATAATTATATGCATTGAAAACCAATATCTACTTAAATTATCTAAAAATTTGATTTTCTGTTACAGTAACGGATAAAAACGAATATATAATTCCTATAGAAAATATCTGCAAGGGTATTAAACATTCGTCTTTTGGAATATGGCAATTCATTTTCTTGTTTAAAAATATTTATTATACTTTTAAAACTTACTCCCAACTATCTTAGCTAGCATAATCAAAAGCTGTCGCTAATCCCAGTAATATTTAAAACAGATGCAACAGATATTTACATATATATTATATATATTTACATATACTTATATGTACGATTGTATTGTTATTATTAAGCAGCATTTATTTAATTGCAGTTAAGTTTGTGTAGATTCGCCATAGATTTTGATAAGAATTTGTTGAGCTCTGTCGAAACGCTTTCAATATGCTTACTGCTACAATATATTCACTATCTATGTATGTACATGCCCGCTTTAGTATCTACTAAATCTAATCTCCAAGTTGTTGTTAGAAATCATTCACCCATCATCTTTAAAAACCCACCCATTGTTACTCGTATATAAGGTGTATAATCTGAACTTGAAAACGATTTTCGGGCAATATTTATATGCCGCAAAACTAAAAGCTCCGATTTTTCTGCAAAGATACTACGAATACTTTACAATTAACTTGTACACATATTCATAACCAAAAGAGTCTTAGCCCAGAACAGAACAGCTGTCGATGTTATTATTGTTAATACTACACCTTTTCATTAACTGGCTGACTTTGAATTGATTAAAAATAAACAAACCAACTTAAACGTGACACTTAAACAAATGAAGCAATTAAATAAAAATATAAAACAAAATAAATTAAAATTTAAATACAGCTTAAACGTAATGAAATAAAAACTTAAAAAGTCATTAAAAAAAAGAAAAACAAAGTTTAAAACAAGAACAAGTTAAGTACGTACATCAAATGTTTACATCATAAGTATTAAGTGTGAAAGTTAACAGCATAAATGCGAATCAACGGAACATTCATTAACAACCACAAGAATAAGAATTTTAAATGTTTTGAATGTGTAAACTATTTATGCCATGCCAAATAAATATTTATTAGAAGAAAATACTTTAATAAATGGTTATTGACTCTTGATTAAGGGGAATCTCATTCAATTCAATTCTTGATCATCATTGTTGGGTTTCATTCATACATTATATCATTTCCTTTTCCAATCAGAGTGAAGAACAAATAAATATTTATTCAATTCGAACTGAGTTTTCCCAGATAAAATTCTTTTTATTTTATTTTTAGATCTCTTCGCATCCAAAGCATTCATCAATGATTGACAAGTTAAATGAATATTCGTTTTGGCAATAATGATGATTGATGGCTTGATTAATATGCTTGTTTTTCCATATTGGGGCGATCGAATTGTTAAAATCTATTAATATACTTTTTCTTTTAGATGCACCAGATAAGAAGTACCTTACCTAGAGACTCTACACAGAAAAAAAAATGCCGTTCTAAAATCAAGCCTAAAATACTTAATTTAATCCCGCATTTTTTAAGTATGTATTCAGGATTAAGCTGAATAATCAAGCCTGTATCGGGATTAAAATGGGAAAATACACTTTTGCTGAGCGTGAGAGGAAAATTATCTCTCGGCCTCTCTCATTTCAACCGGTCCGGTGGCTCAATGGTTAGAGTCGCCGACTCCAGTTTGAGGAAAAATCTGGGTTCGATTCCCCCCGTCAATTAAAAAAAAAAAAGGTAAAAAAAAAGTTTTAAAAAAAAATTTTAAAATAAATGTCTACTAAAAAAAAAAAATTTTAAAAAAACGTTTAAAAAAAAATCTTAAAAAACAAATTTAAAAAGAAAAGTTAAAAAATTAACGTTAAGAAAAAAAATCTGAAAAACAAAATTTAAAAAAATAAAGTTTAAGTGTAACGTAAAACATTATAATTAATAAAATTTTTTTAGCCTGAATTTCAGGATTGAATTCGGGATTGAAAAAATCAAGTATTATATACTTGCTTTAAAAAAATCCGAGATTACCGCACTTCTGACATCATTTCGGATTGAATATGGGCTAAATATCCCGGATTTTTTTTTCTGTGTAGAGACTCTAGGTGTATACATATAAAAAAACACAATCTATCAATAGGTAACATTTTAATCAGTAGTTGCAATATCACTCTTTTCACCTATCGTTGGTCTTGATTGTGACCCAGTCCTTACCAGATTTATTTAGTTTACCATACCTTATCAACTTATGCAAGCCACAGACAATGTCCCCAATCAGTCTCTTATGGCTAAGAAAAACACTCTTTAATTCCTTGATTCTTATCACACATTCATAAGTTTAACCCTTTAATTAATTAAATTTAAATTGTAAATGCCGTTAACCCATTAAAGTCGACCCTTTTAAGGCACTCAGTTTTGAGATCTTCCAACTGGTTCTCGAGAAAGTGCCAAAGAGACATTGCTTCTTACCACAGCAGGTAATAAAGAGATGCATAAATCTTGAAAAAATGTTGGAATTACAATCACATCAAATAAACAAACAATGGAGAAGACGGTAGTCGAGTATGCTCGACTGTTAAATACCCTGTACATAGCTTTAGTTGTTTAAAATTGCCAAGATATGAATTTTGCAAGCAGATTTAAGATATAGGAAGCAGCATTTAATTTAAGAAATTAAAATATTACATTTAAAATATTTGCAGGTCATAAGAAAGGCCGCTGGCCCTAATTTATTTTAATTAATATGGAATTATAGCCACTTTCAGCTGCGCATGTAATACTGTTACTGATAACTGACACGCACACACACCGTGTCTAAAAATGTTTTTTAATTTAATAAATTAATATAATTAGGCTAATTAAATATTTGATTCCAAATATTGTGTATCTTTTTTTAATTTTTCATTAATTGTCACACTGGCCGGCCAGCCAAACAACAACAACTATGAATGTACAGCTGCGGTCAAAAAAATAGTAGTGCTCTTTCTTTTACTATAACAGCTATTGTAAGTCATGTATTCAAATTTAAAAAATATATTTGGAAAGGTCATCTAAATTCCGTTTGAATGGTGTATAACTTTCCTTAACCCATTAAGTACCCATTGAAATATTCGAGTTTTAAAAAAAGTAAATTTTCCAAACTTTTTTCCTCGATTTTTTCCAAAAAATGTTGGGATGCAAAAACATTCTTCAAACAATATTAGGAGTGACTGCAAAAAAAAATTTTCAAAAATATTTTTGCTAGTATTTTTTATAATTTTTTGAAAACTGCAAAAAAGGCACTTTTTGCATGAAAATGAGGAAAAATGGGTTAAAATGGTCATTTTTAGGATTTTCAAAAAATTATAAAAAATACTAGCAAAAATATTTTTGAAAATTTTTTTTTGCAGTCACTCCTAATATTGTTTGAAGAATGTTTTTGCATCCCAACATTTTTTGGAAAAAATCGAGGAAAAAAGTTTGGAAAATTGACTTTTTTTAAAACTCGAATATTTCAATGGGTACTTAATGGGTTAAGGAAAGTTATACATCATTCAAACGGAATTTAGATGACCTTTCCAAATATATTTTTTAAATTTGAATACATGACTTACAATAGCTGTTATAGTAAAAGAAAGAGCACTCTATTTTTTTGACCGCAGCTGTAGATACAACGAGAGAGTGAGAGATACAACTCATCGCAGCAAACAACCAGCCAAGCAACTCATCAGCCGGGCAACTGGAGAGCTGGAGAACTGGACAACCGAGCAAGCATTCGACCCATCTAAGCCATCCAACCAGACCAGCCGACGCTGAGCGAGTTGTAACTGCAACAAAGCGGTTCGAATCGGTTCGATTAATGACTGGGCGATGCTGAAGCTGCTGATGCTTCAGTTGCCGGCAAACAACACAAAAAAGAAACAAAAAACAAATATGAATACAAGCAAGAAACGCTGCAGTCAAGTGGTCTCAACGAGAAGTCACCCTGCCACCATATTACACATTTTTTCTTATTCTTATTGCATTAAAATTTTAATTTTTTGTAAGTTTTTGAATGCAGATTTAATTTAAAAGCTAAGTTACAATATTTCGCTTGGAGATCGCATTAGTTTTGCAAAGTTATAAGGACTTGAAGTTGGTCACGAGTCAAAAACTCAATCTGTTACATACTTAAACACAAACCAATAATACCCATTTGCATTTGATTACTGTGTAGAACAATTAAAAATAAAAAATGAACTGACTTGTTCTCAAGAAAAATCCCCATGGCAGTCGCCAAGTTCAAATCCCAATTGCAAATGCGACTCAGAGGGATGTGGTATGGAAGATGGAGATGCAAGCGGTTCACCAAGCACAAATCTAGTTAGTTCCTTGGAAAAACTAATGTTGAAAATTAGTTGAAAGACGTTGACTCATCGTTTGAAAACCTGATACAAATTTCTAACGATTTCAAAACATTTTGATAACCGGAACAGTTCAGTCTTCCATTCAAATCAAAAGTCAATAATAATAAAAACAATGTCAGTTTATTAATTAAGAAATTGCTCACAATGAACCCAAGGATGGATGGAATGGAAATACAAATAAACGATGTTATTTTTCTGATCCTGGCTTGAAAATGTCTAGCACTAATTGTGTTTCAGGTTTAGATTTTACGAGCAAGTGTTTAGTATCTTAAAAATTTCGGTATTACTGATTCGAGCTGGTTTACTTAAAGCTTTGACTTTGGCATCTTTTATCATTCACAATTGTTGTTCTCCGACAGAAAATGGAATTCTCTGTTGAAAAATGGCATGCGTCATTGGCATAGGAATGCCTTACTTTTAATTTCGATGGCCAAACAAGCGAAACAAGATGATTGAAATCTTGGCAACGTTGACAGACTCAACTGTTGTGTTCTTTATCTAATCACTTAACACGCCGCTATTGTAGATATAAGTGGGTATATACGAAAACACCGACAAATATCGAGAGTTCAGCAAGTGCCAAAGGGATCCATTGCCAATAATACAAACCAATTGACGTCAGGCATCCAGAATTGAAGTCAACATTATTAGCTCGAAAAGTCACACGCAACAATTGAACTGAAACGAAGAGAAGACAAAGGCTCAAAGCGATTGTATCTAGATACTTTCTGATCTCTGCGGAATTGTCGCATCGCTTGCGCTAAATTAAAACCTTTTTAAAGTGGTATAAAGCAGTTAATTCAATTAATAATCCAGTGTCAAATATTACTTCTTGCCTTTTGATAGGTGTCATTGTTTTTAGTTTTCATTAAATGAAATGAAATAACCCAAAGCCGCAGCTAATTGATAGGTGCCGAAATTTCCCATGCCACAAAGTCAAAACAAGTTCCCCTTTCCATCAATTGATGATGTAAGTTTATATCGACTATAACACGATATAAATATTGAAGTATTTGTTTGTTTTCGTATATGAGTCGATTAATTAGCAGTTACAAAGTGTTATACGACTTGTCAACTGTTAAGCATTTAATGCCTGGCTGTAAAACAATAAATTTGTCTATTTAACAATAAAAAAACCAAAAGTTGTCTCTTTCAATTAGACAAATTTGTCCCTAGGTCAGCCCACGTGGGTCTATATATGGCCCGGACTGGACACTGGAACTGTCACTAAGGTGTTAATCAGTGCAACAATCGCCTTGAATCTCGATCGAACCGCTCACAACAGGTTCGGTTCAGTTGCGATGGATTCGACTTTTCAAATCTATTTCTATATCATGTTTAAGGGGAAAATCCTTCAGTTCACATGGCTTAACCTATCCCAAGAATGCCTTAGATAACATAGTCTAAAGCCCTTCAATCGTTTTACAACAATCAACAACAATGAGTAATTTCTTTGAAAATTACATGTACCTAAAAATTAAAACTAATCTTAATTACACTTATGGTTATAACACAAACAGTAATAATGCACTTATATACATACTAAAAATTCACATAAAAACAAACAATTACCAATCAACTTTTAAGGAGTACTGGAATAAAAACTACCCTATCATATTTTTAAAATCAAATATATAAAATTAATTTACAAATTAAGACTAACAAAGATCAAAGTTGATAGCATAATTGCACAGCAAATTTAATATTGATAAGGACATCTACAAATTCCTATTTTAATCATTTTTTGAGTATAGGGTATATAAAAATCCAGGGAAAAATCAAAGCAGCATTTTAATTGGCCAACAATTTAAGTTTTATGAGCACCCGCTAATAAACAAATTAAGTTTATTTCTCTAAACAAAAACAAAACAAAAACTGCCGCTCGCTATCTTTTGAAGCCAAAAAACGTAAGAATGATAGAGTATTATAACTTATGGCCCATCTATAGAGTCTATTATTATTTTTGTATGGCATTGAATCGGAAAATCAACAAACCACAAATCGATGCAGTACAAAGACTAATGGGAAAACATCAGTTTGGCAACAATTGAATTATGAATGATATATACTTTTCCATATATATTCTATATTATACATTTGTATGTAATAATGCCTATATATAGGTCGGTAAACATACAATAAAATTCTGAGTAGTCGTTTTGATGGCGCCTTAAGTCGAACGCATAAAAAGAAATTTAAATCAAATCAAAATGTGCGGCGCATTGAGAATTATAAACAATGTGTAAACTTTTAACAATTGCCATGAAATATTGCCTAAAATACAAATGCCAAATGGGTGTGAAATACACATCGTAAAAGTATAAAGCTTTCAGTTACGTTTCTATATAAATATATCATATAATTTCATTAATAATATAATAAAAATTTACGATGTAGATTTTGAGTGCTTGTTTATTTGTTAGTTAAACGTACAGTAATTGCAATTATTATACTTACACAACCGTTGGAATTTCAGTTAAAAACAAAAATGACCATAGCCGATAAAAAGATTAGCAACACCAGCAATGACATAAAGCCAAAAGTGACGCAGCAACCGCAACGAAAATGTTTAAACTTATTGCTGATACAATTGTTTAGATAATTAACAAATAATTTGTGTTCACACAAATCTAATTTTATCAAGTATAATCTGTTCATATGCTGGAAGCAATCATCAAAAACACGTAATATTCATTCTCAGAGCTGAATCCGAATCGTCAACGATGACGATAACGATGTGGGAGTACATTTTTCAAATTTTCATATTACCGGAAATAATACTCTGTAAATTGTTTTGTAAATAAATTCTCGTTTTCTCTCTCTTGTTATTTAGAGTCTAGACAAATCGTCTGGAAATAATTTTTAAGGAACTAGGGATTATAACCACAATCGTTAATTTCATCTTAAGTTTCATAATGTATTGCGTAAAGCTTCCGGCACATGCATTAGCCAAGATAAGATACCAGCCATCTGGTTAGAAACCAACCTACATTAAGATGTGCAAATATATATTAATAAATAAATAAGATAAGAACTATTCCGATTACATATATAAGCTTTACAGCTGTTTATTCATATAGAAGTCAAGGTCATTTGGGTTCATTAACCCGCAGATGAACTTGTAATCTTGCTGGAAATCAAACAAGATATAAATAAATTAAAAAAAGGGCTTAAACTTGTTTCATGAATGATGTTGAAGAAAGCACAAACACTTTATAGATTTTCTTATTCACAGAATAAGAGCGCAAACTGAAACTGTAAAGAGAAATAATAAAAAAAAAAGAGAGAAAACGGCGGCCAAACATTGATATATCAGCCAGAAACTTTGGGCCCAGAGCAGAACCATATCGTTAGCGTTAACGTCTTTCATTCTGCGCAGAACAAGCGGCATAATTGGTTGTTCTTTTCCGTTCCGTTGTTGAACTTGGCCTGATGTGAGGCGAAGAGTCACTTTCATATTGTTTTTAATAATACAGCCACTTTTGAGTCAGCTGGCAGCAAGTCGTCAAGTCGCCAAGTCGCTAGCCAATCAAACCAGATAAAACCGATTTTAATTCGATTAATGGGGTTTCGCTACGCTCTTTGGCCAGATTGTGGTTATGGTTGTTGTTGTTGTTGCAGTCTGAGCAGTAAAGATGTTATGCTTTCTTAGTGTTGGTGAGCGAGTGAGTGAGTGAGTAAGCAAGTGTTTGTGTGATACAAGTGTCGCCGTCTCATTGTTATGAATTAAGTAAACAAAAGAAACAAGCTAATAGCAGCTTTAAGCCCCGCAAAGAGGAAATTCGTTTATAAACTAAATAAAAACTGCGTCTAAAATTAGTAAGGCGCTAATTTTAAATTATCAAAATGGCGCCACAATTAGTATTGTTAGCATTACGCCTAAAATACCACAAGAAATACCAACAGGTCCTGGCATATTTTGAACGCTGTTAACACTGCTACAGTATTTTTCTTGTAAATTACCAACAGTAATGTTTATTTTTTATTGTTTTTACTTTTGTTTTCTGCGAGAATTTCCATGCTCCTGCATAATCACCAAAGAGAGCGCCTTCGCCGACACTCACCATGACAACTGAATGCTGTGGTAGTATGTGTGTGTGTTGAAATTGAGCGAGCGGCAAAACAAACACTTGTTGCAAACTCACCACACTCACTCTCGCACACAGGCGCATTGCGCTTATTCTTACGCTACGAGTTTACGTATTTGATTGGTAATCAAGCCAAAGCCGAAGGCAGCAGCAAACAGTCAGAATGGTGTCCATAATCAAAAAAAAATAACCATAATAATCAAGCGGCAAAAACACGAGAACACTCAAACGATGTGCGACAGCCAGCGCGTTAAGTTGTAAGTTGTAACCGGCGCGCACAGCATTTTGTTAGCCGACTTCGATTTCGACTACGACTACGACTACGACTATACGACAAATGTGCTAAATAACGTCAACCGCTTCATACGATTTAATAAACGATTTTGTGTTGGAATGCCATGCGTTAAATATATGCCAACATTTTGTATTGGCAGTTAAACGTTGCTGAAACTTCGTCGTGAGCACGTCGGTTTCATTTATCCGGTCTCCGGTTAACGTTATCCATTATCCGCTAACGGTTATCCGTTATCCGTTTCTTGCCGTGCGTCGAATTAAGGTCCTGCTGGGACCACATCAAGTGTTATCCCAAATGTGCGCGCTGAATAACCATTATTCTCGTTAAGTCAATAAAAAACGAGTGTTAAGCAAACAAAAAAAAGTCAGATAATTATCCAAAATTAAATTGAGTTGACTCATCGGCAACCATAACAATGGCAGATCGTTTTCAAATCTCAAAGGTTAATGGCAGCGCGAACATTAACGCCGCCTTCGACGGCGAAAACGCTTCCGCCAACAGCAACAGCAGCGCGGCTATCGCTGAGCACCCATCATCAAACGGACCTGCAACACTTGGGGCCGACACCTGCCACGCCTACGATAATCACCTGCAGCCCAAGGCGGCTGAAAGCGCCGAAAATCGTCGAACATCGCGTTTGTCCTTCCGTGGATTTGGACAATTCCTGCGTAAATCGGATGCAGAACGCAAATTCAGTTTGGCGCAGCTTACAAAGTGGGTGTAACATTCATATTCCTACAATTACTCATATGTATATTTAAAAACCATTTTAAAAGTAATCATAAACTATTAAAAAATGTATACTTTTCAACTTCTAAAATGCCGTCAAGTTTTTGCTGATGCATTTTTGTTACGCCGTTTTTTCTGTGTAATTTTATAGCCCGTGTCTAAGCCTGCGGTCTCAATATATTTGAGTAGTTTATGTGGCCGAAATCCATTAAAATCCCATACTTGATAATACGACACGAGTCGAGTGTAATTTTTTTAAGGCAGAACAATTATCAACAAAATTGAAAACTTTAAAATCAAAGCGTTTCTTATCTTGCGCTTGTTTCTATATTATAGAAGAAGATTAACAGAAGTAGCTATAATTAAGTTATAAACTGTCTTAAATTGTATAACATATATATTTTTAATATACCTTTTTTCTAATTTTAATTTAATTTAATTTAATTATCAGCTTAAAATTACTGAGGCTGAATCTTAACACATTTTTGAATAATTTTCAAATTAGTACTAATAGTATTGAACTAGCATGTGCCAATAATTAAACCGCAACTGTGTTTTTCATTCGCTCGTGTTGCCTAGAACAATTAATTATAGTTCTCAAGTAATGTGATTATTTTTCCTCACTCAATCTGATCGTGGGCACATTTAATGTGAGTGTTAACAAACTCAAGTTTGCATAACCAAAAATGCTTACACAATTTGAATACTACTACTATTAATATTAGTATTATTGTATGACAGAATTTGATTATACTCGTAGTGCGTATAAAACCTGAAATTTGTATAAAATTAATATTGTTTGCGAAAAACAAACAGGAAAATAGAGCGGCAAAAAACTCAAACAAAGCGAACCAAAATGAATGAATAATGAAATAACGAAATTTTGTTGTTATGGTTTTTTTAAATTGAGTAAATTGTCAAATGACCTTTTAACACCAACAAAAACGTTGCCAAAATAAATAAAAACCAGGCAAGTTTGAGAAAAAGATCATGAATGTATATTTGTAAAACTGAAATGAAGGTTATTACACTTGTTATTTATTGTAATCACGTTTATCAAAAGGAAAGACAACAACAGAAACTTCAATTGTATTTACAGTAAGCTAAAAAGTGCATTATTGAGAGCACTCGACATGAAGTTACCCTGTAAATGTTTTTATTTTAATTTTATTTGTGTAGAAAAGAAAGCAACAATATTCTCACAAAAGTTTTCTGCTTATATAAAAGATATTAAGCTCACTTTAAGCCAGTTGTCATTATATAAGAAGTAGTAGTAGTCAGATGTTATTATTGATGAGTTTTTAATATGCTACAAAGATTAACTGGCTTTAATTATTTTCTCAATCATATCAGCAACTAAAGCTATCCAGATTGGAGGTGATCAACTGACACGATATATAAAAATTTAAATATCAATTAGATTATGTATTTTTTTAAAATATTAGTTGCTCATTAATTTCAAAATTGGGACATTGAGAAATATGTACTTTAGGCACATGACAGATCATGAAGTCACACCCTCGACCCACGGGCCAAGATCAGTTTAATCAAAGAGCCGAAGAGTGATGGGAATGGATGCGAGAAGACTGCACAAATTACAGTGGCTTTCTTATTGGTACAAGTGTGTTTCGTGCATAGGAATTGAACTTTCCCAGCAATAAAAACAACTGCGAATTAAATTCAATTAAAAACATGCCAAGAAGCCATCCAAAAATTTGTAAGCATTCAATTTCGATATATGAAATATATTGTAGACGTTAAATTCATTTCAAAAACTTTGCGCACGGCAAACAAACAAAAACAAGTTACATCAGCGACCAGTGCAAATCAATAAAAACATGTGTGAATGTTACAGATGAGACTACACGACCAGGGGATACCCCTTAATTAGAGGCTGTGAAGCTCAAGCATATTTTTATGTGTTAGTTAAACATTTAAAATACCCTGAAAAGAAATCTGTAAACTGGAAACATGTTTGCAAACTTGAACAATTTATTGTCAACGGTTCCATTTAACACTTGCACCTTGGATCGACATATTAAATTGAAAGAGAGCAATCAATTTGTACCTCACCTAACCCTCAACTGGATGCATTTTGTTTTGATTTGGATTCAGAATCGAGAACCGCTTTGGAATTAATTTGGAGAGTTTATGAGTTCACGAACTGATGAGTTCTGTGTGCCAACAACAAATTAGTCATTGTCAGTTTCCAAGAGATGTGTGTGTGTGTGTGTGTGTGTCTGATATCATTCGCAAGGAACCAGACAGACGATCGTAAACGAGTTCAATTGATCAGACAGAGTCTCTGCCTCTCTCTCTCTCTCTCTCTTGCTCATTCACTCTCTTATTGACTCAGCTCCAATTGTCCAACTAAATCATACTAGCTAAATCTCAACGAAACCGCTGCACAACCAATAGATCAATTTATATGTATGTATATGTTTCACACTCTTACAACATTTTGTTTATATGATTGTTTCTCTTGTTTAGGGAGCTGAATGAGACATTGGGTATGGCAAGTTAAAGAAAATCAAAAATAATAACAAAAAATGACATTTGCTTCACATTTGTAAATTGTCTAATAACTGATTGTCTTATTTCCCATAGTAAATTCAAACATTCATCATTTCTGTCTGCACAATTCCAATTGTGTTTGTTCTTCTTGAGTTCTGGTAAGTTCTCGAAACTCAAATAAATTTTCAATTTTCATTAAAATTGTGGAAATAGTCAAAATGAAGTCAAATTCTCACAATACCACAACTATTCCAAGCAGTATATATAATTATGTGTTAGAAGGAAATTAAGGTAATAAACGAAAATGAAAGTATTCTCTTTTCTTTACAATATCCGTACTTTTACATAAAGTTTGCGATTCAATTATCGTATTTTAATTCTTAACTTTTCAATGTTAATTATTTATCAATATTCATTTTGGAACTTTATTAAGTTTCACAGATATTAATAAAATAGGGAACTTTTAAACAAAGCTCGAATTTTTTAAAAACTTAAATCCTATTCTTACAAAAATTTCAACTCTTCTCAAAAGTAAATACACTCAAATCCTTCTCTGACAAAAAAAAAAACGTTTCCCAAAAAGTATGCAACATAAAGTTTTCTCTCTTCAGTTTCCGTTCTTTAATTCTTCTTTTTAATGTTATATAAGTATAAATTTTGATTTTAATAAATATTTATTTATTTAAAGCATACACACTAGACTTCATAAAGGTATTTATTATGATCACCTTCCGGTCCAATATCTGCTGATGTAGCACCAATAATGCAGTTGTGTGTTCCCTTTTGCTTTTCACATACCATATTGATATTTATTTTGGCAATCTTAAACTTTTAAATTATCTCTGGCATTGGAAATGGAATTGTTGTTTCTGTTTTCATTTCGAATCAGCAAATATACATAATAAAAATTAAAAGAGTCTGCACGTTTCAGTGGGTTAAAGTAATTTTCCTTTTTCGAACCAGACAGCAACAGATCAATAATAACAAATAAGAGAACTGTCGGCGAGACTGCTTGACGGACAGATACCCTGTTCTTAGCTCCATGAAAAAGTAATAAATATTCTATAATTTGATAAATATTCTGTTGAAATTTTTCGTTAATTCGGCAACATTTGCATTTGGTTATTATACCCCCTCTTTTTCACTGCGTATAGGGTACATGAAGCATGAAGCAGAAGGAGAAGATAAAAGGCAAGGGCAATTTTTCATCATTTTTTCCATCTTGTGAGCATTTCTCCAAACCATGGCCTTCCCCTTGCCCACCTTGACCATTCGTTTTACTCATTTCTGCGTGTTTTATTATATTATTTTTTGTTTCTTGTTTTGTTGGAATTTGTTTCGAGTGTGTTTCTGTTTTGGACTCTCTAGTGGATATTTGTTCTTCACTTGCTGCAGACTACGGTCATGCTGCCCGAGGCGATGATAGTACTGCTTCCGTTTCATCAGTATGCTAAGTTTTCACACCTCAAACTCGAACTGAAACTGAAACTGAATTAACCAATTGTCATATATTTTGGTTTTTGCAGAGAAACGCTTCCGAGGTTGGATAACTATCGCATATCTATGCGCAACCTGAAACGCCCCTCAATCGGTGAACTTCAGGGCGAGGCAGCAGATCAGGTAAGTCTCGACTTAAGAGTCTTCAACGTGCTTCAAATAGAGATTAGTTGACAGTGACACACATGTTTAAAGTGCATCAATCAATGCCAGTTGCAATTGAAAAATGTAGTTGGATTTCGCAACAAAATCAGTTCGTTTCGGTTGTTATGGAATGTGTTAAGTAAGTTTAAAATATCTGCAACTGATTGAAAAATGGTACAAGGAACTTTAACACAAATATATCAAAATAAATCAAGAAAATCTCTCGAATTTTGTTTATATTAATAATTTCTTATTCAGTTTTAGAATTTATTGAGCATACTGTTGTGTGTACAGTGCTCAGCCTCGTGCCACTTTAAAAAGGTCTTTTAGCCACTTTACGAGAGCATAATAGGGTCAACATTGACCATAAGCCCACACTTCACCATTTGCAATATTTAATTAATTTAAAATCTTATTCACAAACTTTTTAATCATCTATAAGGGAATTCTAAATAAAATTATCGAGCATGAATTCAACACTCCTTCAACTTGTCATTTCTCGTAAATATTTCACAATGATTAGTGACGTTTTTCATTTCGTTAACGAAATATTACTATTTTCCCAATAAAACAGACTTGGTCCATGTTGTAGCTGCATCTGTTTGTGTACACGAATATATTTGAAAACATTTCAAGTGCTCGAAGAATAAACAGTAAAAATTGTGGGACGCCTAAAAGTCGGAAAAGATAAAGTTGCCTCAAAGAATGAAATACGAATAAAAACGAAAATTTAGCAAAGAAATCAAATATTTCTTCTTTTTTTTTATTTTTGCTTTCCATGTTGTTGCCGAGCGTATACACAGAAAAAATAAAGAGTACATACTTTGCTTTGTATATTTTATAAGTGTATGTACATAATTTATTAATACGATTGCTTTATTTATTTACTTGAAATATTTTCACATTTTCAATGCGTTTTCCATGACGTATACGCAATATTATTTACCCAGCACATCCACAGATTTGTGCGTGTAAACAAACGCGAAATGATGACGTTGCCATAAGCTTCATTATTATCTGCATAGTTTTCTGTATATACCTTTGTGGAGTGGAGACCTCAGTCTTATCATTCAATTAGGAGAAGTCGAGGCAAGCAGAACTTACAGATACTCGTACTTAGTCAGAGCTACAGTTTTTATGCTTATCGCCAAAGCAGTAAATTTAATGCGTCTATTCCGACTTGTGCTTGGCCACATTTAGCTCGTCTGCTCGTACATATATTGTTTAATTAATTCGTTTCTTCACTCATTTCCCACACTCCTCGGGCTACTGTAGCGCGTTATGGGACAACACGGCGTATGATAGATATCGTAAAAATTGCATTACAACGCCAGTCGCTCATTAAGGGAATACCAATGAAAGCGACACATAAACTATAATTGACTAGGCGGCTTTAAGTGTCCATCCCATCGCAGACCAGCTTACCCAACAATTATTACAGCTGATAGTAAATTTAACTAGAAACTAGAAATAAACGTACTTTTATACAAGACATATGCTCAAATAACAGATGTCCCTATTCAACAATAAGCATTTGCAGTCGATATTTGCAAAACTTATGGGATAAATATAAAAAATGAAATATCTAATTGTGTTTGATTATAATCGTAATTTGCAGAGAATTGTGCGAAATAGTTGAGTTTTGTTACTATCCGAGTATCCTAAATATGAATTCCTTTATACAATTTTCAGAAATTAGATATTATATTGTAATATATTATATAAAAAACGTAAAATTGATCAAAAACTCACATCTTGTGAAAGTTTCTTCCAAAAATGTATTCAAGTTATTTATTTAGGCAATATACGCTAGAAAAAATTCAATAGGATGAACATATAGATTCTATATTGAAATAAATTCACTTTATCTATATTTTTGCCAATTTTCTTAAAAATTGAACTCCAAAATGGACCGTTTGTATTTTAACGATTACACTTAGTAGGACAGTAAGATTGTAACATGAACAATTTTAATTCTTAGAAATATATTGAAAGTTTAATATAAAACAAGTTTTACAAGTTGTTTTCGATGCATCGAATAAAATTTTATGAACAAATTCTTGGCACAAACTTGGCGTTACAAATCGCTCATAAAACGTGGAAAATAAATAAAATGATAATAACATATCAAAATTATTTCTAAAATGGAAAGCTGCATTATTTTATTATGGTTTAAGAGTATTTTCTTCCAAATTACTCGCCACAGTTCGCAGACTTTCGCATATTTTAAGATGAAGTCAAAAACGACTTCCATATTTCGTCGCGTTCGCGATGCATTGTTTTTTATAAATAATTCGAAAACGACAACTCTTCAAAGCTTGTCTTTTATCATCAAAATAGTGTTGATAAAATGCATTAAACACGTAAGAAAACATTTTTGAAAATTCCAACTTTTGCCAATTTTTTTTTTTCATTTAAGGACGCACAAATGTCGCGTTCGCGATCCTGGAAATACCCATATATGTATATTATAAGTGAATATAAAAAGTTTAAAGTAATCAAAGAACTCTTTATTTGGACTTGAAAATGTTCACTTTTAAAGAATTATCACTGATTTTAAAGACTTAATTTATGCGCAAATTTTGTTTCATATTCAGCTTGCTTTAGAATTAGTTTCAATTGCAATTCCAAATATCTATTCAATATTCGTTGTCACACGTTAGGAATGTGTTAAGATATGTATATATGTATATATGTATATTTGTGTACCTTTGTGTGAGCTTGCATACAAAGTCTTAAGTAGATTTGCACTTGTGATGAGGGTAGGGAGGAATTGGGGGGTGGCGTGAGTTCGACATGTGTCTTGAAAGATGACACCAATGACAGCCTTGAAGCCAAATTAATTGTCAACAAGATGGCTGCAGCCATGCAACGCCATGCCGCATGGACATTGTTTTAGCTTGCCACCCCAAACAACGCCCACAATGATAATAACCCAACAACAACAGCAGCAGCAACAACAGCAACAACAACAACAACGATGTTAGTCAGTCAACAACATTACAAGTGTGAAGTGTGAAAAATGCACATCGCGTATCATTAAAATTGACAGCAGCAGCCGACAGATGGCGCTGTCGTTGCCCTCGATCGATGGCACTGTTCATAGTTCAGCGGAGGATTTCTATTAAAGCTACCACAGCTTACCTCAAACCACTAATACTGTCACATATGTGCCTGTGTGCGTGTGTATGTGCGTGTGTGTGCGAGTGTAGAGGAGCCTGTCAAAAGTGCTGACAGTTTGTCAATGCGATAAGCATTCACTTGAAAAATTGTTTACTCTCAACTGGTAATAAATTAAAATGCGCCTTCAACACTTGAGAAAAAAGTGTCACTAAAATCAAATATTTAATCAATCCAGTTTTTAGCAGTTTTCCAGCCATTTTTGACAGCATTTTAATAACAATATGATTACACATAATTTGACACTTTGATTATTTGTGTATCATTCAACAATCATTTATTTTTTCCACTAAAGAGGAAAGTTTCAGTAGTTACTCTCAACTGGTAATAGATTTCAGTGTATAGTTAATCATTCCAGTTTTTAGCAGCTTTTTAGCAATTTGATTACACATAATTTGATACTCTGATTATTTCCATATCACTTAAAAATCTATTTATTCCTAAATCGTAAATATATTTGAAGTAAAAAATTCTAGGAAAACACTTTGAATTTTTCGAGATATTTTTATATACCTAATATCATTTCATTTGGACAACTTTTGTGTTGGTTGTATCTTGGCAACTTCTGGGGCAACATTCGTATTTATTTAAGTACCCAAAAATATGAAGAAAAAAGAAAACACACGATATTATAAAATTATAATTGAGCATGTTTGCTTTGCATTTGAAAGGCTTAGGTAGATGTGTTCAGAAATAGTTTTTGCTTGTACCACGCGGCGTATGAGCATTATTGTTATTTTGCATTGATGTGTTTACATCATCAGCAGCAGCGCCTGTGGCGCATTTAGTAACGGCTCGTGCCGTGGCGACCAGCGACCGGCATTTTCCCATTTTCCATTTTTCCATTTTTCTATTTTCCATTTTGCCATTTAGCCATTTGAATAGCGCTTTGTGTTGCACTTGTCGGGTGCATTGTAATAATTACAATTCTAATTTGCAATTCATATCAAAAGAGTCGTTGCTATATTTACAACATTTATCGATTCCTTTATACGATTTTACTGCTGTTTATTTAGCACATTTCTCGAATCATTTAACCATACACAAACAATACCATATTCTCTGCTCCGATTTCCATTTGCACAGAATACGACTTTAATATCTGTGGCACAGCTGCCGAATTATAGCCAAAAACTCAAGCTGAATACACAAGCAATTATTTTGAAACAACTATTAAATGCATATTGCTGACCTATAGCCTTCTGCTAATTCTTAATCTTCTGATGTCTAAGCATTTAAATGGAAAATCAAATGTCAGTCCTAATGTGAGTTGTTATCATTGTTTTAATATCTCAATAAATGTTGCATCTTCAAGTAGTAGCTGTCACAATCATTGCCCCCCTGAATCCTCTTATCAAACGAGTCGCAATTCCAATTGCGATTTTTATATTGTGGCTAAGAAATTTTCCACGCCTCGGCAAGCGCCTTTAACTCTACTCAACTAAACTAAATTAAATTGCTCCTGTGAACGCCACACAAGCACCGCAGAGTCCGTCCGTCTGTCCGTCCATCTGTGCGTCCGTTCGTGTGTCTATCTGTCTCTATGGATGTCCAACAGCTTGTCGTGTCTGTCGGTTGGTTCGAGACTCTTTACCCGTGGGTGTGTTTCGAGTGCGTATATGTGTCTCCGTCTGTCTGCTCTCGTCTGTCTCTCTGTCTGTCTGGACGCCGTTGAGCGCCGCCAAAAATGTGTAAACAATCAACATTGACCACCCACGAGGAGCCCGAGCTCGAGTCATGGCCAGGAACAGTTTCAGTTCGAGCCAAGCTGAGTAAGCAACCAACTGTATGTGGTGAGAAGGTTAAAGGGTGTGCACACTGTACAGTGTACACTTATGAGCCACGACAAATGTCTATCGATGTCACACAATGCTCTGACGGTGACTCCTTGTTCGTCCTTCTGCTGCCCTCTGTCCTCTGTCCTCCTTTGTCCCATTCTGACAGCGCACATTTTAAAAACACTCAATTATGTGAGCAAACAATAAAATAGATGAACAGCTCCAAAAAGATGGCAAATAAATAACCAAGCAATAATAAAACACGAACGGAAGGAGAAAAGAAAAATATAAAAAATATTGTGACCAAAATTTATTAATTTATCACCATTGTAAATTCATTAAATGGATGGAAAAATGAATTAAATCTTTGTTTGTCTCTTTCTTGTCAAATTATTGTTCTGTTTTTGCTTTTTAGCTCAATTTTTATTTCACTTTCCGTTAAACTTTGGAAAGTTTTCTTACTAATAGTGAATCATCTGTATACGGGATTGTGGTCATAAGTATAAGTAAATGTAATTAATTAGTGTAAGTAAATTGTAAATAATTAGGAGTTCAATTAAAAAATGTAGATTGTATTTTTGTAATATTTGATTGTTAAATTTGAGTAATAAATTTAGAAAAATCAGTTTTGAAATAGAGAACTTATTTAAATAAACTAAACAAATTATTTGGAATGCCTCGGAAGTTTCTAAATGTCAACAAAACATCTTGATCTCCTCATTGATAAATGTACATATTATATATTACTCAATAAACATGAAATCACAAGGTGCCAAATGGTTCGTTAAATCAATAAACAAATGTGCGAAATTTTTAATCAACAGTTAATTCTACTACTTACTTTACATACTATATACAATACCTTGATAATTTCTTTATTTACTATTAGTTCGATATATTTTTGAATATATAATTGACGTATAAAAATATAAAGTTATATACCTTTATAAGCCAAGGTTATATAAAAAGTTAAACTCTTATATGATTAGCGGATTTCATTGATTACCGATTAAATTTACGATGCTACAAACGACTCAATTAGCACAAAACATTAATGTAAATTAATCAATGTCAATAGAATGAATTGTGCATTTTTAACCACCATTCATTGGACAGTTAGAGACTTTCATTTTGCTGACGTTTCGATGATGTGCGAGTTTTCAGTTTGGTTATAAAACCAATTTAAGTCATATGTGCAATTATTGGTGAGACGTTAATTATATGTGAGTAGACAGCACTGAGTATAATATACCCTGTAAAACGGCAATAAATCATTTTTCTAGAGCAACTCGTATTTTAAAGATATTGACAGGCCGAATCATACTCAACAGTTAATGAGAGTATAAAAATGAAATGAACATAAAATAAAAGAGAAAAAAAATTAAATATGGGAATATACATATGGGCTAGTCCGAAAAAGGGCGAAAACTTAAGTTGTCAAAAAACTGCATGTTTTTTAATAATAAGTAGTTGTTTTTTGTTATAATAGAATACATTTTCAGGCTTCAAATTACAAAATGAAAAAGGTTTTAGGGTGGTTTGGTTGTTCATGGCCGAGCCTAATCAATAAATTCCACTTTTTGCCTCTTAATTTCAAAATTTCTTGTAAATAACGAGTATTTTCAATGGCCAAAAAAGTGGCAAAAGAGGCAAAACGGTAGTCTGAGTGTTTAGCGCTTACCTCATCTTAAACTTTGTTTCATTTTCTTTTATTTAAGATAAAAACTGTATCGAAAAGATATTTAATATATATTAATAATTTGTAAAAAAAAGTGTAACGTTCGCAACAAACAAAACTACGATTTTTAATTCACGAGACTACTTATCTTTATTTTTAATGCTGGTTTGATATGGTCATATATTCCACTTAAATTTTTGTGTTTTGATATTTTTTGTTTATTATGCAAAATTCGCTAAAAAATTTAAAAATGCACGTTAACCTCAAATCGACTTCCATTCTTTGTAACGGCCGCAACGGAACTTTCAGAAAGCCTAATTTTATTTTCTAAGACAGTAAGGCTTTTATCTTAAAATGGGTTTAAGAGTACTCCCAATGAAATGCATTTTCCAGAAAATGTAATTAAAATTCACCAATCTGAACGCGAACTGTATCAGTTTAAACATGAAAATTTGCGTGCAAATGTAACGCCCGCAACTCAGGATTAGCCCATATATAGAATATAGAAAAATATTAAAGCCCCATTCAGACGAGCACTTTTTCACCGACACTTTTTGTCACAAAACCGTCCGTGTCGCTCACCGATGGAATAGAACGTGTTCTATTTCCATCGGTGAGCGACGGTTTTTACCGACGCTTTGAAATTTTGTATGGTTACGCGACACGGACAGCTTTTTGACAAAATATGACAAAAAGTGTCGGTGAAAAAGTGCTCGTCTGAATGGGGCTTAACTATAGAGTACGAAAAATACTGAATCATATTAAAACGACAAAACTTCTACAATCAGAAAGATTCTAAATATCTGCAGAGTTTTTCAACCTCTCCCTTCTTATAATAATTCTCAAGTAATGCAAGATATTAAAATATGATAACTTATCCAAATTTGATTATTTTTTGTGTATAATTTTGTATTAATGTGAAGTTTTCTTTTTGACTTACCCATACATATTTATAGAGCATTACGATACCAGATGTTACGGAGCCGGAACCAACCGGAGGTCACATTAAGCTTGGCTGGATTGTCGGAGTGCTCATACCATGTCTGCTCAACATTTGGGGCGTCATGCTATTCCTGCGACTCAGCTGGGTCGTCGCCGAGGCCGGCATCATGTGGACCTTAATTATAATCGCCATCTCGGCGGTGGTCTGCGTCATAACGACGCTCTCGCTGTCGGCCATTAGCACGAATGGCGAGGTGAAGGGCGGTGGCGTCTACTTCATCATATCCCGCTCCCTGGGACCCGAATTTGGCGCCTCCGTTGGCGTTGTTTTTGCCTTTGCCAATGCCGTGTCGGCCTCCATGAACACAATTGGTTTCTGCGAGTCTCTCAATGTACTTTTAAGTGAGTGTCAATAATTTTGTGATGGAAAATGAGAGAAATCTAATTAATCTAATTGCGTTTCTTTCCAGGGAACAACGATCTGAAGATCATTGATAATGATATCCATGATATTCGCATTGTGGGCACCGTGACGCTTCTCGTCCTGATCCTCATCTGTTGCGTGGGCATGGAATGGGAGACCAAGGCGCAGAATTTCCTCATTGTCACCATTGTCCTGGCCATATTCAACTTTATAATTGGCGCTGCGATCGGACCCCGCGGTGATGAGACTCTGATATCCCAGGGCTTCGTTGGCTTCTCCTGTGAGTGGACAGGGAATGGGAATTCCCCTTGAATGCTTTGCTAATCTTTCACTTCAACAGGGGATACTTTCAAGGAGAACTTCGTGTCGGACTATCGTTATGCCGAGGGCGTTAATCACGACTTCTTCAGCGTGTTTGCCATCTTCTTTCCCAGCGTGACGGGAATTCAGGCGGGTGCCAACATCTGTGGCGATCTCAAGGATGCGGGTGCTGCCATACCGAAGGGCACCTTCTGGTCGCTCCTCATCTCGATGTCGTCGTACGCGCTGTTTGTCCTGTTCGCTGGCGGCGCCGCTGTTCGCGATGCCTCTGGAATTCCCGGGGATCTTATCAACGGGACCATTGTGCCCTCGGAGCTGCCCTGCATGCAAGCCGGCAACTGCACTTGGGGTCTGTTCAACTCCTACGAGATGATGCAGGTGATGTCACTCTGGGGACCTCTGATCTATGCCGGATGCTTTGCGGCCACCTTGAGCACGGCACTGACGAATCTCTTGAGCGTGCCTCGTCTGGTGCAAGCTTTGGGCATCGATCAGATCTATCCGGGCTTGATCTTCTTCTCCAAGCCATATGGCAAACATGGCGAACCATATCGCGGCTATGTGCTGACCTTTTTCATCTCCACGGGCTTCCTGCTGATTGGTGAACTCAACTTGATCGCGCCCCTCATCTCCACCTTCTATCTGGCCTCCTATGCCCTCATCAACTTCTGCACCTTCCATGCGGCCTTTGTCAAGCCCCTCGGATGGCGACCCACCTTCAAGTACTACAATGCCTGGATTAGTTTGTTCGGATTCGCCATGTGCGTGGTCATCATGTTCCTTATCAATTATGTGGCTGCGATCATCACCTTTGGCATCATCTTTGCCCTCTACCTGGTGGTCATGTATCGCAAACCGGACGCCAATTGGGGATCCACAACACAGGCCCAGCAGTACAAGGCCGCCCTCATGGCGGTGCATCGTCTGCAGAATGTCTCCGACCATGTCAAGAACTATCATCCCCAAGTCTTGGTTCTGTCCGGTGATCCCAAGACGCGTCCGCCGCTTATCGACTTTGGTTATCTGCTGACCAAGAGCAATTCCCTCATGTTTGTGGGCAACATAATACCGGTGAGTAAATATCATAATATTATTTATATAAAATAACAACTAAATGGTTAACTAAAATGGTTTTAACCGAGTCTTGAGTTTATAATCGACATAATAACTCTGTATATTATATTGCATGTTTTTTCTCGAATTCTACATATTAAATTTGGTGTGTCTAGCTCTTACAGTCTCTGAAATCTAGGTCTTCATCCAGACAGGCGAACAAATGAATTTAAAATAAAATTTTATACTTTAGGGAGATACAATTTCTCTTTGCACAAACCTAAAAGACCCTTTTTAGAAGGTTTAATACAAATTTAAAAAATGTTAAAAATTACACATGCGTCGGCCGGGAATCGAACCCGGGTCAACTGCTTGGAAGGCAACTATGCTAACCATTACACCACCGACGCCACGCTGTGCTTGGATCCTTCAATTGTTTTTTTGAAGCATCTACATCTTTGATTGCAATTCGAAAGCATCCTGTAATGTAAATCCGAACGGAGTTTTCTCCAAAAAAAATATATTTTTTACAGATGTAACTACAAAATACAATTTTTGCAATTTATGGAGGCGTGACAAAGTTCTAAATGACTATTTTAACCCCTTTTCCTCCTTTTCAAACAAAAAGTAGCTTTTTAGCAATTTTCAAGAAAACATAAAAAAAAGAGCAAAGAGATTTTTGAAAATTTTTTTTTTTGCAGTCACTATTAGAATTGTGTGAAGAATTTGTTTGCGTCAAAACATTTTTGGTTTGAAGTTCAAATGGGCTAGGAAAGTTTTGTATCATTCGAACGGAATTTAAATGACCCTTCCATTGATTCCAAAATGTACATGATTTAGGTTCAGGTTAAGAGTAGATTTATCTTTAAATGTTGTCAAAATAAATATGCCGACCAGTGTAGTAAGAAAAATTAGTTGCGTCGGCCGGGAATCGAACCCGGGTCAACTGCTTGGAAGGCAACTACGCTAACCATTACACCACCGACGCCCCTTTCGACCCTTTATTTAATAAATTATTTAAAATATTTTTTTACTTACCTGTTTTGCAGGTGCGTGTTGGCTACAAGAATCGTCAGAACCTGATCAAGGATGGCCAGAAGTACTTGGATGCACGCAAGATTAAGGCGTTCTACAATGTCATCGATGGCTTCAGCATTGAGGACGGCATCAATGCCATGATCAAG
This sequence comes from Drosophila suboccidentalis, assembly GCA_037043435.1. NCBI lineage: Eukaryota > Metazoa > Arthropoda > Insecta > Diptera > Drosophilidae > Drosophila > Drosophila suboccidentalis. The sequence goes on along the minus strand of JBAMBK010000291.1, from coordinate 788,613 downwards.
TCAACAGGATTTGGCAAAATGTCACCCAATATTGTTTTAGTGGGCTATAAGCCCGACTGGAATCGCTGTCGCAAGGAGGAGGTGGAAAGTTACTTTGCCATATTGCAGTGAGTAACAAAGGATACTCCCAACTGGAGCATACACCATACTAAACCCACTTTCAATCTCCAATCTACAGCAATGCCTTCTCGCAGCGCATGGGCGTCGCCTTGCTCCGTCTGCCCAATGGCTTGGACTTCTCGGAACTGAGTCCCGAGGTGACCATTCCGCCCAGCAGTTTGGGCCACTTGAACACAGCAAATGCCCAGGGATTTACGAACGAACTGATTCCGGCAGCGACTGCTGCCTCGGAGCTGCTGCACATTGATTCCAACTTGAACTTGGCCAGCATGGACAGCCCCAGTCCCAATTCGTCCTACACGATGCCACAGCCAGCTCCAATGCCCAACATGCAGCGCAATTGCCGCAGCTATAAGGTGAACAACAGTGATACGGCTGCCATCACCTATCACACCAAAGGTGGCTCCGAGGTGCCACAGAATGTCCTGGACGCAGTCACCATATTCACACGCAAACAGCCCAAGGGCACCATCGATGTCTTCTGGCTGTATGATGATGGAGGTAAACTCTACTATCCATATCAATTCATCATCCATCATTTATCATTTATCATTTGTCCATCGACAGGTCTCACAATTCTGTTGCCGTACATCATCTCGATGAGGTCACATTGGCAGAACTGCAGGCTGCGTGTGTTTACCATGTGCCATGGCAAGGATGAGGAGCAGGAGGAGAAGAGGTAAGAGCTCTCTAGTCGAGCGTATAAAAAGGAATCAATGATTCATATTATATTTAACAGCATGGCCAGTCTGCTGACCAAATTCCGCATCAAATACTCGGAGCTTATTATGCTCAAGGGCGTCTCGGATCAGCCGCGTCATGACACCCTGCTGAAGCACAAGCGTCTCATCGAACCCTTCCGTCGCAGTGCCCGCAACGAGTTCGGCATCACCGACGACGAGCTGCACAGTATGGCAGAGAAGACACAACGCCAGCTGCGCATCCATGAGCTGGTGGTGAAGCACTCGTCGAACGCCTCGCTGGTGGTCATGTCGCTGCCAATGCCACGCAAGGTGAGTTTACATATCTGTTCCAAAGTCCATCTTCAATTGATGATTTCCATTTGCAGGAGGCAATCTCGGCGCCATTGTACATGTCGTGGCTGGAAATGCTGACGTCTGATATTAAATGCCCAGTGGCATTGGCACGCGGCAACCAGACGCCGGTGCTGACACTCTACTCTTAGACTAATCCAATGTCGTTTCCAGTTCGAGTACAATTTAGTATTATTAGCGTTTAGGCGTTCAAGTTCCGCGTAGCCACATATATACTAAATACTACTTATATACTTGTGTACTTTTTTATATATAAACAAATAAACGAAAGCAGCCCCCGCCCACGCCCACGCCCGGAATGGAACACCAAACTTGATAGTCCCTAGAACGTACATTATAGCCATAGCTTTTAAGTTGATAACGAATTACACTGGTTATGCATATTGTCTAAATATAATGTGTAATAATAAACAACACAATTACAACTTGTGGCATCTAATAATCCAGTTAAAGAACTTCAGCAATTTTTCATTTTCATTGTGGTCAGCAGTCAACACATTTGTCTACTCGATGGATATATATGGATATAAATGGGGATTTTATAGTGTTTCATAAATAGTATAAAGCATCAGTTAATCAGTTATTATTCCAAGTGGATATAGCTTTTCTCTAATAATAGGCGCGACGAGGATTATTCTGCAATTAAACAAGGATATTAAATAAATGTTGTGGATTATATAAAATTAGTTAAAAACTCACTAAAGGATTGGGACGAAAGCGGTAGGCCAACATCATGCGCTTGCGATAAGCGTCATACTCATTGTCGCAATTCTCCGGCTGAACGGCGCTGCTCACGCCCAAGCCCTGGTTGCCATCCCGTTGTGGCGCCCTATAAACAAAGAATTAGCTCAATCTGAAAGTTTACTTAAATTTTGTATGCCTACTTGTTGACGGGATCCACAATTCCAGCACCGTCTTGACCAAGCCCTTGGCCCTCCTTCCAGCCAAGCTTTTGCAGCATTTGGAAGCCAATGTTATCCTCCTTTAGTTTGTACTCCTTGTAATCGCTTAGATCGGGCTGTCTATTGCTTTTCTTCGCCTCATATTGCTCCATGAATTTCTTGAGCTCCTCTGGCGGCAGAAAATCACCAATATGATGCTTGCCCTCGCTCTGTTTGGTTAAAGCATTGGCCCACAAGTGTGTCGCCTCCATTTCGGCTGTACGCAACTTGTGCTCCCATGTGCCGCCATCGATATCCTCATCCGAGTCATATTCGTACTTGAACTTGCCGCCTCGCGCCAAGCGATCAATCTCCTGACGCTTGCGCATCATGTCCTGGTATAGCAAATTAACTTTGTAGTGCTCCTCGCACTGCTTCCATTGGTCCTCCGACAGCTGAGTGGATCCATAATTGAGACGTGCGTATTGCAGCAAAGCCGGATCGTTTCGCGTGATTGTGCTCAACATGGGCTTGTTCTGGTTGCCAAAGCTGGTATGAGTGTCTGGAAAGGAACGAATAACTTGTTGAGCACTTGGAACAGGCACTAAGATTCTCTATTATATGATACAAGCATTGTTGTTTCCTGTCCAGAGTGTTGGTGAACTTACTTGAGCCACTTGGGAGCTGCTCCTTCTCTCCCCAACGACTTTTGCGCTCTCGCTTGCGTCGCTGACGCTGAGACTCTCTATCGTCCTGATCGAGATCGTTCCCCTCACCCGCTGCTGCCATGGCAGCCTCCTCCTCCTCCCGCTCCCTGCGCTCCTCATCGCTCAGCTCGTTGCGACACTCGATGCGACGCTTGATGTTGTCACGATTGCGATCCATCATGCCACGCATATACTCATCATCCGAATCAAAATCGGCACTCATTGCCGACTCAGGATCATACTTGTCCGCTGCCGAGTTGCTGTTGTTATCCTCCTGTTGTTGTTGTTGCTGCTGCTGTTGTTGCTGTTGCGGTATCTGCTGCTGCTGTTGCTGCTGCTGCTGCGCCTTATTTAACTGCTGCTCCCGCTGTCGCTCGGCACGCTGGCGTCCGTAATCGAGCAGTTGTTGGCGATAGCTTCGATATTGCTCGCAGCTCTTATCATAAAGAAACCTATTTTAGAATTTTAAAGAAGAAGTAAGACATACAATGAAAAGTGCTCAAATGCAACGAATATACAAAGACATTATATGAGTAACTGGTTTTTGGTTTGGCGCCCATTTAGTAGTGTGTGCTTTTATAGAATCCTTCCGCTTTAACTCCTCCAGTGGAAAGGCGACGACCAAACGATGTGTGATCTGTGTGCGATGCGCGCGGTAATCAAGTCTCAAATGCAATGCGAAAACTAATCAAACGGATACCATTAAAACCCCCAATGGTTGATGCAAATCGGACCAAAAACTCATGATCTCATTAAAAACTAACTACGGATTTGAAGTGTCCTCAGTCGTCAGTCAGCGTCAATTTGTTGCCAAAGTTGTTGATAATCAGGCCTGTTCCGAATTTCGAACGTTTTCAAAAAGTAAAAACGAAATGAAAACGAACGTTTTAATATTTGCTGTTTCCAATTCCGATCGAAATGCGCTTGTTTGTACTTCTTAAACTCGGTTTCGAAAACGTTTCGAAAATTCATTTTAAGTATTTCAGGTTGAATATAACAGATAGAAGGTAAATTCGACTAAAGCTTCGTTCGAAGTTCGATACTTTCGATTGCGTGAGTTCGTATCGATAACAAAAATTAAAGTGGAATTCAGAACATCTCGGTTATGTTTTTTATAAAATATTTTATAGATGCTTTCAAAAAAATTCTTTTAAAGAATACTTCAACTGTTTAAACTTGAAGTACTGATGTTAATCGATTCTAAAAGGGTTCAACATTATTATAATTTTCAGTTTATAATTTTAGGTATTTATTTTTATGCTTTAAATTGCATTTATCTTCAAATCCGACGATTCTACAGCACACGTTTTAAAAACGACAATTATTGTCGATTTTCGAAATTCGGAACAGCAATCAACTCGTTTTGTGGCATTTCGACTCGTTTTCGGAATTCGGAACAGGCCCGAATAATATGAGTTCCTCACATTGCTTTCAATTTTAATTCTATCTATCTTCTATCTAATTGTCACTAAATTGTGAAACCGTAATTTTTAAAAAAATAAACAATGGAAATAAGAGTTTGAAAATTTCTAAATGAAATATGAAATTATATTATTAATTTATACAATAAAAATTTAATTTCCAATCAATTTTTCGAGTATTATTTGTTTTTTCATTTCATAACTCTTATTTGCGATCCCCGATAAAAAAAAACAATGCTCTCAAATTAATGCAATTTCCTTGGAAATGAAGCGAGAAAATTAAGACCAGCGTGTGATCATTTATAATTTATGTAAATATCGCTCAATTTCCAAAGTACTCTCCGAATCTAGCCCCATGTTGAAGGAAACGAAACACAGTCTAAATTAAATTCCCTGCGCATGATAATGTGCAGCTGATTTACCACAAGGCCGGATGCAATTCGCTTCTATGCAAACGTATTTTATCTTCGTAATCTTCACCATTTTCGGCGACCAGTGCGATTAGGTTTTCTATGCACGTTGGCAATTGTATGCACGTTTCTGAAAAAACTACATAAATTGCTTTAAAATCGTGCACAACGATTTGTATATAAATATATAGAAAATGAAAAGTTACTAGGATATGAGGATAGTGTGGTTAGGATTGGGATGGGCGTGTTATTGGATGTCTGGCTGGGATTTTGGGCAAAACAGAACAGACACAAACAATTGTCTGTGGGTCAATACACACCTTGTGGCGGTGGAGTGAGGATCGGCTGCAGCTGCTGTTGTTGCTGTTGTTGCTGCTGCTGTGGTTGTTGTGGTGGCAGCTGCGTTACTTGCTCCTCTGGCTGCATTGGTGGTGGAGGCGGTGGCGGCGGATTGACCGTGACATGCTCCGGCAGCAGACCCAGCTGCTCGCTCTGTGTGACATTTGGTATTTGTATGGCCTCCAGATTAATCTGTGGCTTTGGAATAGCATTCAAATCAAAGTCTTTTGGTGCCGGTATCGCATTCAACTGATGCATTGCCGCCTCGGACGGCATTTGTGTTGGTCCCAATTGCATATAAATTGGCGTCAAGTTGGCCAAGGCCATTGGCAGCTGTGGCGGTGGAGGTGGCGGTGGTGGCGCCACTGCAGCTGGATGAAGCAAATGGTGGTGGCCATGGAAGAATGCTGGCATCGGCATTTGTGGTGGACCCTGTGCCAAAAGCGTGGGATTAAAGGCAAATGGCGGTGGTGGCGGTGGTTGCACAGCTTGTGGCATCGTTGTGGCCGGCCCTGCCATACTAAATGCCAAGTGATTGGGTCCCGCATTGGCCACTGTCATGCTGCCAGCCATGGAAGTCGCTATGACAGCCGTGGCACTCGTTGGTATTGTGCTAACAGCCAGATCCACCGACTGCTGCTGTGGACTGTTGTTCTCGGTGCTGTGCGAGTCCCCCGTGTTGTTCTCCTCCGTGCTTGGAGCGAGTGCTACCATAATAGGTGGCTTCGGTTGCTCATGCTTTTCAAGTATTTTCTTAAAGTTCTCCAGAAAGGAACCATCGTTACAAAATGTATTCTTTACTTTGGGTGGCGGCTGCTCCACACTGGGCTGTGGCAGCTGCTGCCGTTTCAGGCTAAAGGTGATTTTTCCCGTTTTTCCGGTGAAACTGTTTAGTGTTTTCGGCGTTAGGTCATCGCATTTTCCCTTGCCTGCCGACCCCGGCTGATCCCCATTTTCCATTTCCAATGCATTTTCCTCATCAGCAGGCAGAGCTGCGATAGGCTGCGGCAATGATTGCAGCTCTTCCTCCTGCTCCTCCTCATCCGGCTCTGCTGCAGAAGTTGGCACTGGAGTCTCCATGGTTTTCAATTGGGCTGCCAATGTTTGAGCCGCAGCCACTGCCTTCGCCAGCTGCGCTGTCCGCTGCTTCTCGAGTATCTCCTGCCGTTTCTTGGCAATTATCTCCTCCTGCTTACTCATCTGCGCAAAGCGGTCGACACGATGATTGCGTTGCGCCATATTCTTAAGTTTTCTTTGTATTTTGTTATTATATAAAACCGCTGTCAAAATAGTTTTCTTCACGACAAGTAAAAACTTTTCAATATATTAATGTAAGAATGGCCACTCTAGCATAGCAAACATTTTCAGTATTTTTATGGCCACTCTACCAAGAAGCAATGTGACCGTCGCTATAAAAAAAAGTCCCAAAAATGCACTAAATATGAAAGTTACATAAAATACCAAATATCTGGAAATAATTTTTAAACAATTCGTAGCTCACTTTGGGTTTATTTGTATGATTTTATTAAACTTCATTCTGGTAAACACACATATTAGGGAAGCTGTTAGTTGATACTTTGGTATTTAATAAGGAACGATTATAAGTTATTTCAAAATTGAAGATATATTAATTTTGAAAACACATAGAATTGCAACTTTTCTGGCTAATAATGTTGAATTTTAGGATTAATATGTTATTTTGAAATACATTCATATATAGAAAGACACAAAATATTGGCAGTGTGCTAAATGATTTAAATAATAGTAAACATTGGTTGCGTTCACCACCGTTTTAAGATATAAATTCTAAGCTTTCGCACAACATTCACTTCAAGTGAACAAATTTGTAAATAGGTTAAGTTTACATGTATATTTTGATAATTGGTAATAAGTGTATCTAAATGCTCCTAAAAATACAAACGGTTGTTAATTCGATTATGTATGTGTACATAAAAATAGAGAAGAATAAATAAGTTTGTATTATAAGAATTCCTTTGCAAATTTATCTAATTATATTTAGGTACTATCAATCCTTTCAGCATGTCAAAACTGTTGCCATCGGGTTGCACGGTTTCGATCGTGCCATTTGCTAGTCTCACTTTTAAGAAACCGTAATCATCGATGCCAACAATGCTAGCATCCTTTTCTTGATCATTCTGAAGGCAAATCTTAACGTTTTGTTCACTGTAAAGAAATTCAAAAATTATAAATTTATATTTGCTTTAAGTCTATTGAAATTTTACCTATGTAGCCAGAGATCGTAGTACAAGGCGTAGAAAGTCTCGAAATTACCGTTTTGCACTTCAGCCAAAATTCGTTCGATTTCATTAAAAATTAGAGCAATAAATTGCTCATACTTTAGTAATGGCAATTTAGAATCAGGCGTTCGCACATTATACTCATTTATCATATCGTTAATGCAAACAGTTGGCTTTGAATTGTTCAGATTAATGCCGCTGCCTATATTTACTATTGCCAGAGAGCCCAATAATGTAGTATTGACAACAAGTCCACCGATTTTATAGTTTCCATTAGCAATAATATCATTTGGCCATTTTAAAGCTATATCAAGTACCTGAAAATAGCAAAGAAAGTTAGTGTTTATCAGTATTACGTTTTTTTTTTATAAAAAGCAATTAAACTGTTCTCTTGTCTATAATTAATTAATTATAATTAAATTAAGCCTTTAGAATTATAAACTAGATGCAATTAAAGGTGTTAATTTTTATGAATGTAAGTAATTCAAAATCAAAACTCCGTAAATTGACAGAATTCCACCACAAATTATTCAAAATTAGGAAAATACCAAAAAAAAAAAGGGTAAAAAAAAATAGCCAAAATTACTATCGAATTTTTTTCTGCAGTAACAAGGTTGCCACGTATCAAAACTATGGCAGACTTTTCCTGGGACCCAAGGCTGCCACACAGTTGCAACTTTTTGTTTTTTTTTTGTATTTTTGTCAAAATTTTTAAATAAATTAATAAAATTATAAATTTCTAAAATAATGAAGTTAATTTTAAAGAAGAGTTTGGTGCACGTCACTCTTCAAAATTGATTCAAAAAGAAACAACCATATTTAACAACTTTTTTGAAAGGAGTTAAATATTGTCATTGTTGCCATCATCGCCAAGGTTGCCACCTTGTTTTTTTTAGAGTAGACAGTGGTCCAAAAACGTTGTAGTTGTTGGGTGGGTGTAGAGAAATTTCGTGCGTGCAGCAACAACACTAGGCACCCGTTTATCGCCCGAAAAAAAAGGAACTATAAAAATTATCGCGTTTTTTTTGCAAAGCGGAAGCATTATTGAGATTCGGATTGAGTAGGAGTGTTTGTGTGTGTGTTTTTTGTTGAAAAAGAAGCAGGTTCAAGTGGACAGAATGTGTGCCAAAGTCGTGGAGACAACAACAAACGCTGCATAAGTGCGTCTGAAAAAATCAATCAGTTTATGCTGCTGTAAGTGGGGCGGGCGGGCCACAACAAAATGAGCAGCAGCGCCGCCGCCCAGCTGACTGCGCCGCCAGACAGCAACAACAGCAGCAGCAACAACAATACGACGAATGAAAGCAATCTAATCATTATACAGGATATGATTGAACTGTCGGCCAACCATCTGGAGGGACTGCGTACACAATGTGCAACGAGCGCTGTGCTGACGCAACAGGAGATACGCTGCTTGGAGTCCAAGCTGGTGCGATACTTTTCCGAGCTGCTGTTGACCAAAACGCGACTCAACGAGCGCATACCCGCCAACGGGCTGTTGCCCCATCATCAGGCAACTGGGAGCGAACTGCGGCAATGGCTGCGCGTCGTTGGGCTCAGTCCGGAATCGTTGAGTGTGTTGATGGCGCGGCTAACGACATTGGAGCAAACGCTGCAGCTAAGCGACGAAGAACTGAAACAACTGCTCGCCCATAATCCAAGTAACCAGCTTGACGAGGAGTTGCGTCGTCTTACAAAAGCGCTTCACAATCTTCGACAATGCATGGCCACCTTGGAGGGCAATGCGGCAGCATCCAGTGTTGATCCAGAGCAATGGCACTGGGACTCCTGGGATCGCCCTCATCCGCATCCACATCCGCATCACATGCACCGGGGCAGTGTTGGCAATATTGGACTCGGACTCGGACTAAGCACGGCATCGCCACGCGCCCATCATCGACAGCATCAGCATAGCAATATCAAGCCCAAGGTTGGCAGCAATTCCGCGTCGAGTTCGCGCAGCGAACAGCAGCAGCAACAGATGACAGGGTCACAGATGACCTTAACACTGACACCATCGCCACCCAACTCGCCTTTCACGCCCGCCTCTGGCACTGCCTCCGCCAGCGGCACTCCGCAGCGCAGTCGCAGTAGCACATCGGCGGGAGGAGGAGGCGGAGCAGGAGCAGCGGGCACGCCACCGCCCGCCAAGAAGCATCAAACTCTGCTTATGCACAACAGCAGCGCCTCGGACATTGCTGTGACGGATCAACCGCCAAGGCCACCACGCAGCCGACTGCCCACAGATCCCAGTCCGGATAGCCATAGCTCTGCCAGCAGTTCGGATATCTTTGTGGATGGTGGCAACAGCAGCAGCAGCTCCAATGTCCTGCTAGTGCCGCCCTCGCCAGGTGTCGCCCATGTGGGCATGGGACACACCATCAAGCATCGTTTCAGCAGAAGGTTCGGCCTGATGGCCACCTGCAAATTGTGTCAAAAGCAGATGTTGACGCACGGACTCAAGTGCACCGACTGCAAATACATATGCCACAAGGCGTGTGCCCAACATGTGCCCCCCTCATGTGGGCTGCCGCCCGAATATGTGCATGAGTTTCGGCAGACGCAGGTGGGCGGCAGGTGGGATCCGTCGCAGCACGGCAGCGGCAACAGCAAGGCGTCGCCGGTGCCAAAGAAGAGCACGCTGGGCAAACCTCAATTGCAGCAACAACAGTTGCAGCATGGCGACAGCAGTTCGCCCAGCTCCAGTTGCACCAGTTCCACGCCCAGCAGTCCGGCATTGTTCCAGCAACAACAACAACAACATCAGCAGCAACAGCTGCAACAACAACTGCAACTGTCCACGCCCACCGCCTGCCAACAGTCAAAGCCATTGCCAGCACAGCAACAACATCAGCAACATCAACAGCAGAGTCAATTCAACTTTCCCAATGTCACCATCAACAGCTGCAACAGCAACTCGAGCTCAGCCACAACTCTTATATCCAATGAGACCTCATCATCAATGGCTGCCACCGAATCCCTAACCAATGGCAACAACAACACCAGCTGCAACCACAGCTGCAGCAGCAGCAGCAACAACAACAGCAGCTCAAATGGTCACATAAACTCGCTCACTGGCAGCCAGATGTCGACCCATTCAACGGTCTCCCAGGTGTCCAATGTGAGCAGCAGCAGCAGTGCCACATATACCGCCAGTTTGGTCAACAGCGGCAGCTTCTTTCCCAGGAAACTGAGCAATGCGGGAGTGGACAAACGGACACCCTTTACTAGCGAATATTCGGATACGCACAAGTCCAACGATAGCGATAAGACAGTCTCCTTATCGGGCAGCGCCAGCACCGACTCGGATCGTACGCCAGTTCGATTGGATTCCACCGAGGATGGCGACTCGGGTCAGTGGAGACAGAACTCCATATCGCTCAAGGAATGGGATATACCCTATGGTGACTTGCATTTACTGGAAAGGATTGGCCAGGGACGCTTCGGCACCGTGCATCGTGCCCTTTGGCACGGCGATGTCGCCGTGAAGCTGCTCAACGAGGATTACCTACAGGATGAGCATATGCTGGACTCGTTTCGCAACGAGGTGGCCAATTTTAAGAAGACGCGACACGAGAATCTTGTACTGTTCATGGGAGCCTGCATGAATCCGCCGTATCTGGCCATTGTCACCTCGCTGTGCAAAGGGAACACATTGTACACATATATCCATCAGCGGAGGGAGAAATTTGCCATGAATCGAACGTTGTTGATTGCCCAACAGATTGCCCAGGGAATGGGTTACTTGCATGCAAGGGATATCATACACAAGGATCTGCGAACCAAGAACATTTTCATTGAGAACGGCAAGGTGATCATCACGGACTTTGGCCTCTTCAGCTCGACAAAGCTGCTGTACTGTGATATGGGCCTGGGTGTTCCACAAAATTGGCTGTGCTATCTGGCCCCCGAATTGATACGTGCCCTGCTGCCGTCCAAGCCGCACGGCGAGTGTCTGGAGTTTACATCCTGTTCGGATGTCTACTCATTTGGCACCGTTTGGTATGAGCTCATTTGCGGTGAGTTCACGTTCAAGGATCAGCCGGCGGAGTCCATCATTTGGCAGGTGGGACGAGGAATGAAACAATCGCTGGCCAATCTACAGTCGGGACGCGATGTCAAGGATCTTCTAATGCTGTGTTGGACATACGAAAAGGAACACAGACCGGATTTTGCACGTCTTCTGTCATTGCTGGAGCATTTGCCAAAGAAACGTTTGGCGCGCAGTCCCTCGCATCCCGTTAATCTCTCCCGCTCCGCGGAGTCTGTATTCTGAGCACCTACACACACACACGCATATACATATACATTCTTACATACGTACGTTTGTATGTAAGACAGGCAAAAGTTTCTCTAAATTAGCACAATTTCATGTTATATGTAAATGTAAGCTGCACACACACATACATATGTAAATACATGTGTAATTCTGTAATTGTAATTGTAATTGGTGTGCGTGCAAAATGTCAAATGTGAAACTTGCTCTCAAGAAAGCAGAGAGAGAGAGAGGGAGTCGCAGAGAGCAAAGCTCGCTTCCTCAATCCCATTTTGTATGTAGTTTGTATGAACGCAACTCTCAAACGACTCTCAAAGCAAAGTTCAAATGTGCATGTGTTAACTGTAAATATATACATTTAAAACAAAAACAAATACGATACTATACATACATACAAAACAAACAAATATATATACATATATCCAAATTGTAGCAATTTACAACAAATGCATTGTAAAATATTTTAATTTTAATTACATACATGTATTGAAATCAAATGTTAAATTAAACACACACAAAAGCAAAAATTAAAAGAAAAGACAACGTTTAACTGTTAAAAAAGAGAGAGCAACAAAAACAAATTGAAAGAAAAGAATGCATAGTATATACCTATATGCATAAGCATTACAAATAACAAACATACATACATATATGTAAATGAAAAGCAAGCACTGTGGCAAATCTAAATGTAAACGTAAATCAGGTGAGCAATTTTAAAATTGTTAATTATGTGTAAGCAAAGCTCTATATATAAACAAATATATATATATACATGCATATTAAATTGTGTATTGTAAAATGTAAGTATATAGCAAGCAAACAAGTTCATGCAAAACTAAAAAAAAATATATATACGAACAATTGTCAAAATAAAAACTATCACTAAAAACTAATTCATTCTGTAGAAAACGTTTTAATTGGCTGCAAATTATTGCAATTGCATTTCAAAATTAATTTCCTAGTACTACTAGCACGACAACACTTTTTACGACAAATACTACTACTCCTAAAACTGTCACATCTAATACTACTACTATCACTACAAATACTACTACTATTCATCACACTACTAAAACTCTATTGGATCGTCTAAAAACAACACATCGACATAAAGAACAAAAAGTTAATCAGTAACTGTTTTGAGAAAATCAAATCTTTAGTTTTTTTTTAAACCAAATTAACACTTATTAATTATTACAAACTAATTTGTTTCTTATTTTACTACAGTTGTTTGTCAAAACAATTACTTGACTAACTGTACACTTTTTCAAATAAAAAGGAAAAAAGCATGCTACATAAGTAGTATGTATAGGGTATTTTTAAGGCTAAATCTGATATATGTATATCTATATACATATATGTATATACAGATAAATACTACTATTTTGAAGACTTTAAAAGATCTTATGAAAAATGTAGAACAATGTCGGATAACTTGTTGTCAAATCATTTGGGTATACAATGGATTTTTTCTTTTAAAAGTCATTAGAACTCACCCTATATAGCGGATGACCACGCAGAGTATTCACTATGGCAGCTCCTACAATATGCTGAATCAATGGCAGACGACTGCCCAGCGCCGTGTCCGTGGCAATGTGCAGCTGTGTGGAGAACATGGCGCAGCCCAAGGGACTCAGCCACTAGAAAAAAATAAAGTTGGACTTGAAACAAACTCTAAAGATGAATTTAATTTATTACCTGATTACAGCTGCGACCCAGACCAGCAGTTTGTTGCAGGGGCAGCACAGCAATGCCATGAACCAGCTCCAGGTCATTGATCACGTGCATCGAGCTGCTGACAACGGGCGCATAAATCACCAGGCGTCCAATGTGCTCCGTTTTCAGATTCTGTTTAGCAATAAAGAAATCTTTAGATATGTATTGACATGCATGTATTGCCAGCTCTTACATCATAGTAATCAACAGTGGAGAAGTCATCAGGACAGGAATGTATTAAAATTGGTAATACATTGGTATTGGCCACTGGGGTCTTATCATCCTGGCCACAAAACTTCATCGTCAGCTTGGGCGTGACGAGGACGTGGTCAGTGCCGCTGCAGCGTGGACGTAGCTTCTCCAGCAATTCAAATTTGGACTGCAATATGAATAAGAATTTTTTAAAAAAAAGATTTTTAATGTCTTGAAAAATCTCATTTTAGATCAAATAAATAAATTAAATAAAATGAAAATATTATACTTTTATGTTCCTGTTTACAGGAATTATAGGTACCTTACCTCATGACGACCCAGGAAATAGGCCTGCTTAAAGACGACTCCAGGGGCAGTTGAATCTGCAGATTCAGTGCCTCGCACCTGGACTCCCATATACTTGCGCAATAGATCCGTAAAGATCTCCAGCCGTGTGCCTTCATTCTGCTTTAGAATTGCGAATTTCTCTTCATCAAACTCAAACTCGCTGGGATTCGTCTCCAGATGCACCTGGAAAACAAACATTGTTTATATTTGGATTTTTCCGGTTTCTATTTAGAATTTTCGAAATATCCTAGAGAAGATCGGTCTTACCTGTGAGAAGACCGCCTTGCCGCCGCTTTGCACGCTGTTGGCCAGCATTAGACTGGGCGTGTTCCAGATCTCCTCGGTGCCCAGCACTTTCACATCCAATTTGTAAGTCTGACCGCTGAGATCCTTTAGTTCCATGGACCTTGGACATACTAGAGCTCTAAGCGGCGTTCGTTTCGTATTTTTGATTTTGTTTTTTTTGTTTGTTTTTTCGTTTTTTGTTGTTAGTTTTTGTTAATGGCAATTAGGATAATAATAGTAGGTAGCGCACACACACATACAAGCACATACGCACACATTGAGCATAAAAATTAAAAAGATAAAGAAAGTACACGAGGAAATAAAAGCAAGCGGGATTAAAAAGAAACATTTAATAGAAATATTTAAATTTAATTGATTATTCAATTTTTAAGAAAGAATCGAGTTTGTTACGAATTCCATATAGTTAGTGCAATATACCGATAAATATAGTTTAAAGTTTTCAAGGTTAGAGTATAGAATAACATATAAATACGAGATATCAGATTATGGAATCGATTGATTATAAAGAAAAGTACATAAATAACGCCAATTTGAGCATGAAACGTTTGAGAAACACAAAAGAGATTGGAATTAGTAAGAAATTGTTAAAAATATCTTGGTTACAAAGTATTTAAAAAAAAACACACACAATATTGAGAAAGATAAGATATTTACAGCTTATTGGTTTAGTCTTTAATGTACGTGTTGAGATACTTATTTCTTCAATAGACTTAAGTGCGCCTGCAAGTATGCAGCAAAAATAAGATGGATCTCGCCCAGGCGAATTTATAACATGCATTGGAATGAAAGATCAAGCTGTCTATATCATATAAATTTATGGTTAAGGACTTAATTAGATGTTAGGCCGTTTTGGGGAGCGGTAAGCGCGGATTTTTTTTTTTCGGATTTGAATCAGGGACCAAAGAAAACGGTTTTTGATCAGAACTTCATCAAAAAATAAATAAATTATAAAAAATTTTTAATTTGTGATTCATTGTACAAATGTTGAATAAACTTGATTTTAAGACTTATATATTATATTATTTCAATTAACAAAATAAAAAAAAAAATCCCCATTTTTCTGAATTTTTTACTAATTTTCTGAAAACAGTTTCAGTCCCTGGTCCATTTTGAAAAAAATTAAGTTTAAATTTCAAAGAAATTGCAGCAAACATTATTGTGAAATCTTGAGATATTGATGTTGAGCTTTTATCAGTGTATATATTAATGTTTTTGGGAAAGATGTGCACACAGAGAACAACTTACGGTTTACGAGAATGACTTTGATTGGTTGACTCTTCGCTGTCGGTGGAAAAGTTTTTCTTAACCGGCGAGGGTTGATAACAAAAGATGTGATGCATCATCTTGACACGCTGCCATTTGTCGTAGGAAAACTGAACCAACTCATGCTCCCGAACCTGCAATAAATAAGGATTAAAGTACTGAATGCAATTGGGAATGGGATAAGCTTACCTCTGCCGTGCGATAGTTGGGCAGGATAAAGTGTAGGATATCCGAGCAGAGACTCAAGACCTTGCCGCCATGCAGAAAGTAATCGACCAAAATCTGGCCAATCGTCGGCGCCACAGAGCCGCAGACAACCAACAGAGCTGTCTGTTCCATCCAAAACTTTTGGGCCGCCTGTTGTGGCGTCAACGAATAAATGGTGTACACATCCCGCTCTAGAAGCTGGCGAAGTGTTGCAATCGCCGAGTCGCGTGCACTAGCGCTATCCGAATAGACAAGCACATTGAGGGGCTTACTCTCGCCCAGACTATCCTTGTTGCGACGCAGAACGGGACGTGGCCGTGAGGCAGAAGCAGCTGCTGCTGGAGTTGGAGCTGGCGTTGGTGTTACAGTTGGTGCCGGAGTAGATGGAGGAGAAGTCGGCTGGACGGCCACAAAGCTCTTGCTGGGTGTGGAGGTTTTTGGCGCTGGTGCGGCCATAACGGCAGTGGCACTTTTATCCTGCTCTTCCAAAGGCTGCTGACTTGTTGTTGTTGTTACCTTTGTGGCAGCAATCTTCTCCAGCTCACTGGGCTTATTCAATGGACTCTGCACTGGCGAAGGTTGCTTCAGCTGCGTGGACTTGGCGGGAGATGTTGTTGTCTTCGTCGTCGGCTCCACAACAGCCACAGCCTTGACTGGAACTGCAGCTGGAGCTGCCGGTTCTGCCTGCCGTTGAGTTACCAGTTCCTGTTTAGGCAAACCCGTCTTGCCCTCTGTGCGGTTCTTCTGAATCTCAAACTCTGTAGCTTGATGAGCCAGAACGCTAAGAGCGCGTAAGTCCTTCAAATGCTTCTGCCAGCTCTCTGCATTTATTTCAGCCTCGTTTCGAGATTGACGCTTCAGATGATTGGCAAGGAGTTCAAAGGGTTGCGGTTGTCCCTCGCGTTGAACAGCTACAATTTGAATGAATAACATCGATTAATTTATATTCAATTTAATTTGAAAACTAATCAGCTACTGGGCTTACACTCAATCCTCAGCAGTGGCAAGTTATCATTTATGCATAGATTGTTTTGTAAAAATGTCATTATCAATAATTTTGTGAAATGCTCAATATCCGTTTCGATGAGCACCGCCAGGTGGGAGTCAATTTTCCATGCAATTAGCTTACCGTAATCTTCCAGCTGTCGGTGGAACGATGTCCCAATGATTGTCGAACCACATGCAATAAAGAAGGATAAACATTAGTACAACTGGAATTAAGTTATAAAATTGAAAGAATGACGAGAATGATGACAACATTTATATTGACTAAACGAAGGCTGAGGGAATTCTTAATCACGTAATCACACGCAAGTCAATAACATCCAAGCAACCACATCGAAAGAAAAACCGAAGTTATGATACCCTTATAGATTATTTAGAGCAAGGTGAAACTTTGAAAGTTGAACGATATGATATGATATAGTAAGAAAAATTTGATCAGAAACTATTACTAGTAAAAGTTGTCAGTTATGTCAAGTAACAAAATGTTTTTTATATTAAATATAGATTTTGGACCAATCATTTCATTGGGAGATATATGACATAGTGTTCATATTCCTTCCATATTCGAGAAACAACAAATGTTGGATAAATTACACTGGTCGGCATATTTATTTTGACAACATTTACAGTTAAATCGACTCATAATTTGAACCTACTTCATGCACATTTTGTCATCAATGGAAAGGCCATTTAAATTTCGTTTGAATGATACAAAACTTTCCTTAACCCATTAAGTACACATTGAAAATTTAGAATTTTTGCAAAGGTCTACTTTTGAAACTTTTTTCCTTTTTTCCAAAAATGTTTTGACGCTAAGAAATTCTTCAAACAATTCTAATAGTGTCTGCAATAAAATGTATTTTAAAAATCTCTTCGCTAGTGTTTTTTTTATAATTTTTTGAAATTGCTAAATAATTGCTTTTATTTGAAATTTTGTTTTTGATTTTAAATTTCTTTTGTAATCTTTCAGCTTAAATTTATATTTCATTCATATTAATTTAATATTACATTAGTTTACTAATTTGTATTTTAATTTTAAAAATTTAAAATCAAATTTTAAGTTTCATCAACAACGCCGTATAACAGGACTAATTTGCAAGGAATCAGTCGAAAAGAAGGTCTGAATTATAATACCACCGGCAAAGGCTATTTTAAAAACCGGAAATCATTGATCAGTCAACCCAATGTTGTTGTTTCTCTCAAAGAACAGCAATTCAAGGATTACAATCGACTTACCCGCACCATTGTGGTGTCTGTTGTTGCGGCATCCCGTTGTGGCTCGACCTGAGACTCGATTAGCAAGTGCAAAAGTTGCGTCTTATCGGTTGACAAAATAATCCTGGGTTGCGGTTGCGTTTCCGTTGGCGTTGTTGTTGGCGTTGCCGTATCGGCGGCATAGGCAAAGGGCAGCAGACTGGGCGCCAGGGGGAAGCTAATCCATGGCGTAATTTGCAACGCTTGCAATGGACGCAGGCAGCAACCGCGTTGGTTGCCACGCAACCACAAAATATCCGTGACCTTGGCCGCATTACGATTACCACACAGCTCCGAGCTGGCGAATGTGGGATCTGCACAAAAATGCAAGAATTAATTGTTGCTTCTTTCAAATGCTGCACAGTTTGTCAAGTAATTAATTTGGCAAAATAAAATAACACTTTTAATAAAAAGAAGAAAAACTGACAAATAGTTAAATTCAATGGTACTAAATAAATGTTTAACTTGTTTTAACAACCAATAAGAAAAATTACTTGACCAACTGTATAGATCTATGTACAAATTATGCATTCACCGAAACCATCATCGTTGCCCGGTTGAAGCGCATAGAATGCAATGCTCGATGATTGCGCCAAGTGCTCGGCAATTTTGTTGCATGCCCTTTGAATGCGCCAGGACTGCACAAAAGTGGCGCTCACGTAATAGAGTGTTAACATCTTAAACTACTAACAACGGCTGCGGCACACCAGTTTTAATTTCCAATTATTTCCATTAGAGAGACAAAACACAGGCAAAACACAAAATACACACAACACGACCTAAGTTTTCATGGGCGATTTTATAAAATCAATTTGCCGTGTCGTAATTTGAGTGCAAATTGAATTTGCATTTATCACTGCACTGGAACGCTTTGCTTTTTGTCCGCGCTTCCTTGCCAACTGTTTGACACAGTTTTTGTGTGCTCCTTACGCCATGACATTTATTGTTGATTACTTTCACACGCGCTTTCGACGCGACGTCAAAAGCTTATCAATACGAGAAAGGTGCTTGATAAGAATGCAAGTCATTCACAGTGAAACGTAACGAACAGCTGTTCACCCAAAACTGAATTCACCACACTTAACAAAACTATACTCACCATCATTGTTTACAACTGTCTTTCTGCTTGTTTAAATTAAATCCAGTTAAATGTGAATTGTTTTTATTAGTTAATTCAATAAAGTACAATACAGACAAAGTGCGAAAAAATTAGCATAGGGAACAAAAAACCAAAAGGCAAAAATGAGTGGCAAAGTTAGTAAAAATCAAAACAATAAGAAAATTCGAAATTCGAGAAAAATTCAACAAAAATTCTAGTAAAATAGCCAGGGCTGCCATCGTTGGATTCAGAGCGCAGTCATTTTTTTTATTTATTATTGCATTCTCTAAGAAATTTACAATTTTTTTAAAGAAACCAACTGCGAAATGAACTATATAGTTCATGAAAGACTGACTAAGTTCATTAGTTCATTTTAATGACCCGTTCATTTTAACTTTTTCAGAACGAAACGACACAACTCTAATAAAAATCAAGATGGCACACCGGTCGCGACGGATTTATTGAATTTTTTACTTTTTTGTGTGCAAATATACACAAAGAAATCAATATCTGCAAGCTAAGGCTTATAGATAAAGCACAGAAAACGTTACGCAGGGCACACCACTGATATATTCTTCGAGAACGACGGCATGTTATTGGGCTTGAACGAGCTGACCACAACAAGGCGACTTTTGTTTATTGTGGCTGTTTTGTTGATTGTGCTTTATGCTAAAATCCATATACTACCTGTTTTTGAGTGGTACTGGACTGCGATTAGCTTATAGCCGATATAAAGATGACGGACAGACGCGTCTCCTACTTCTACAATGCTGATGTGGGCAATTTTCACTATGGCGCGGGGCATCCGATGAAACCGCAACGCTTGGCGGTCACTCACAGTCTGGTTATGAACTATGGATTGCACAAAAAGATGAAAATCTATCAGCCATACAAGTAAGTGATTGCCCGATAACGATTGTGGGCACAAATAAATGAATTAAACTTTGCCTATTGCAGAGCAAGTGCACAGGATATGCTACGGTTCCACAGTGATGAATACATAGCCTACCTGCAGCAGGTGACTCCGCAAAACATACAATGCAATTGTAAGTGATATCTGCTTCCAGCTAACGGCACGCTCTAACCTATTTTGTTTTACTACTTGCAGCCGTTGCCTATACCAAGTATTTGGCACATTTTAGCGTTGGAGAGGATTGTCCGGTCTTTGATGGACTATTTGATTTCTGTGCCATGTACACGGGAGCCTCACTGGAGGGCGCACAAAAGCTGAACCACAATCATAGCGACATTTGCATTAATTGGTCGGGTGGTCTGCATCATGCCAAGAAGTTTGAAGCCTCTGGATTTTGTTATGTCAACGACATAGTCATTGGCATCTTGGAACTACTCAAATATCATCCACGAGTTCTCTACATTGACATCGATGTACATCATGGCGATGGAGTACAGGAGGCATTTTATCTAACGGATCGCGTAATGACAGCTTCATTTCACAAATACGGCAACTACTTCTTTCCAGGCACCGGTGATATGTATGAAATTGGTGCGGAATCTGGGCGATATTACAGCGTTAATGTGCCCCTCAAGGAAGGCATCGATGATCAGAGCTACTTTCAAGTGTTTAAGCCGATCATCTCGGCCATCATGGACTTTTACCGACCTACGGCAATTGTTTTGCAATGTGGCGCCGATTCGTTGGCTGGAGATCGTCTTGGTTGCTTTTCGCTTAGCACTCGGGGTCATGGTGAATGCGTCAAGTTTGTCAAGGAGCTAAATGTGCCCACCTTGGTGGTGGGCGGTGGTGGCTATACACTACGCAACGTGGCCCGCTGTTGGACACACGAAACCTCGCTGCTGGTGGATCAGGAGATAGCTAACGATTTGCCCGCAACGGAATATTACGATTTCTTCGCTCCAGACTTCACGTTACATCCCGATATTAATTCGCGGCAAGACAATGCAAACTCAAAACAATATTTGGAGTTGATTGTTAAGCATGTATATGAGAATCTGAAAATGTGTCAGCACTCGCCCAGTGTGCAAATGATACAGACGCCGCCAGACATGGATCTTGAGGAGCTGCGCATGAGAGAGGAAACGGATCCAGATGTCCGCATGTCTCAGGCGGAGGAGGACAAGTTAGTCGATGCGAAAAACGAGTTTTATGACGGTGATCAAGATCAGGACAAGCCAGACTCAGAAAGTTAAGATTAAGAAAACTTAGATTACAAGTAATGAAAATAAGAAATAGATTGCCACATTTGGCTTTAAAATAGACACAGACATGTATTTATTATTATATTTATAGATATATATTGCCGAGCGAAACTGGACAGAGATGAATACAGTTTGTACCATACAACATTTATACACGATTCCTTAATAGTGATTACAAATGAAATCCAAATATATTTTTAAAGAATTCGCATATTAATATTCGATTTATTTATAATCACTATTAAAAGAGCTGGAAAACTAGTTATGGTTGCGCTTACTCTCAGCGGAAACATTAAGAGTTCTCAATGCCTTAGAATATTATGAAATTAGCGATTGTTTTCTAGCTCTACGATGCATGTAATCAAAGAACAATGAGAATAGAGTAACAAGTCCGTACTGATTACCAGCCCGTTGTTGTGTTGGCCAAACGTCGCATGCGTCGCGTATTTCGATCCTGATCGCGTATTTTCTTTTCCATTTCGGCATCGGTTAGCGTCTCTAGGAATGGTGCCCATGCATCCGCGTCGCTCGGATTGCGAAAGGGCACATCGATGGTGGACAATGGAGCCTCGCTGAATGCATAGGTGCGACAATGCCACGACAACTGGCCGCGTATGCTGTACGCAATCGCCGTAACGAATTCACCACCGAGTCCTAGTTCAGCGCACAGCTTGATGGCAAACTCTTCGGGATTGTTATTTTTCTCCGACATGTCCCATTCAACCTGGTCCACAAGGGACGTGTTGCCCACATGGATATTTAGTTTGACAATGACACGCTGGTCGCAGCTTTCCTCCAGTATGGGAGGATCTTGGGGAAACGCTTCGATTTGCTGGCGTATGGCCTGTGCAATGGCTGGAACAAATGGTAGGGGATTCAAGTCGAGATCATCGCACAGCACTTCGGCAAACTGTTCGGGTGTTATCATGCTTTCATTTTTGTTCCATGTGAAAGTATCGCGCAACTTTTGTCCCTCTAGCTCCATGTCCAGGCGTATGGGAACCAGACATTCCTTTTGTGCAGCATTCTCCAGACTTGCTGTCGGGTCTGTGTCGTCAAAGCACATGGGAAATGTACGCACCTTTTTGGTATGCACGCGATTACGATTGATGGGCGTGGCCTGAGGCACTGCATCCAGGTGACTTGAATTGGGCATAGTTGGTACATATTGTGGCTGTTTCTTCGACTTGCTCTCACGCGGCACGGGTGTGTCCGAGGTGTTTACCGACACGGCACGATATCTACAAATGCACAATAACATTATTAATACGATTCTATCAAGAGCGAGGAGAACTCACTTTTCATCATTGCCGGCCATAATGTCATCGACTTCGACCGCACGCAGCAGGGACACGGAGCTCGCCAGTATGTGTGAACTGAGACCCGATTCAGATAGACGCTTTCTCTCCTCATTGGAGAGGACAATTCGTGTCATACCGGGGTACTTCTTATAGAGGATGCCACGGAAGTGGCGCATATAATTTCCCACCTCGGAGCCCACATAATAATACTCGCCGCCCTCCTCCAGTTGGAATGCCACCGGCTTATCACCATACGTCTGCAGCGCCATCTTCCTAGCGTATGTACACTGCTGCTCTACGCTTTACTGGATCTCTTACTTAGTAGTTTTGTTTTATTTAATATTTTTATCAGCCACTATTTTGCAGACAAATATATTTTTTCATGCAAACGGAGACATGGCGTCGTTAAGGTGACCAGCTTTTTGTAAAGATATACCAAACCAGGGCTGCAAGAAAATAAAATATATCGATAAGAATTGTATGGGCAATATGAATTTTGCATATTGGAAAATTTAAAATTTTATTAAATTTTTCCAATAGCCAACACTTTAAAAATGCAATAAAAGCATAATGAAAACAATTTCTTTTAATGTTGAATTTATCAAGTTCGATTTTTTTTTATTAACAAATTGAATTGGGTGACAACTCTGTTACTCGTATGCTGCTTGTTTTGTGATTGAACATTTTTGTATTAATTAATTGAAAATGTCCCTATTACGCAGTGCTGCTGTTGTATTTGCACTTGCGAGGCCTATTAACAGAGCTGGCACAGGTATAGTTTGATTGATTAGTTCAGTTCATACATTAAATGGTATTTTTTACAGTTCAAACATGCCGTCACATAAAACGTTGGGTATCGCCGACGTTACGTGAACTCGCACACCGCGTACAAAAACAAGGACCACAAAAACCGGAGCCACGTTCCGGATTTGTTGAATGGAACTATCGGTCTGAGCTGTTTGCCTTTGGCAAGCGGTTGAATGAGGAATTTGAGCTGCCCCTTCTGCAGACAGCATTCACACAGCGCTCTTATGCCCACCAGGAGCAGGAGCGCCAGCGAAAACTGGGAATTGATGAGGCGGATTTGCATACAGCTGACAACAGTGAACTGGCAGCCAAGGGAGCGCATATAGCCAAAGCTTATGTGGATGCATATGTGCAACATGCTCTGCCCAAATTGCCGGCGATTGGACGGAATGCGATTTCCTCATATTTGCTAAGCGAAGAAACCTTAGCTCATGTATCTTCACACCTGGGCACCAAAGAATTAATCTTTGCCACCGAATATCCGCCCAGCAACGAGACGTTGGCAAATACGCTGCAGGCGATTATTGGTGCATTGGCGGATTCAAGCGGAGTGGAGCGTGCTTTTCTGTTTGTGCGAGATTTCGTTTGCACGCAGCTGAATCAAAAAGATTTGCTGGAGATCTGGACACCCGAACAACCATTGCAACTGCTTGGTGATGTGTGCAACCAGCGTAAATTGGGTGAACCGGAGCCACGCTTGTTAGGCGATTGTGGCAAAAACACGGTGCTATCTGCTTTCCATGTGGGAATCTACGCCAATCGCCAGTTGCTGGGCAAGGGCTACGGCGAGGATGTAAAGACCGCTACGGAAACGGCTGCAATTGATGCGCTGCAGACACTTTTTGAGATGCACGACAATCGACGCCCGTTTGACTTTCGAATTCAACTGGAGACGAAAAACGTGAGGCTGGGTTAGGTTGAGGAGATGTTCGTTAATTATTTTATATATTTAATTTGTCCTAAACACATGTACTTCCTGAATGATCAATATACGTTGAGTTGGAATATCATTAACAGCGACATAACAACTCTCTATTCAATTTCTTAATCGCGTTCATCGCTAGTGGACGTTCCGACTGGTGGAGTGCTAACGTCGTCTGGTTTCGACTCCAGCGAAAAGGGTGGTATTTTGCAATCAAAGGAATAACCATCCTCACGCTCCAATCTAAAGGTACCCCACATGTGACCACTTGGCGCCTGGAGGCTTACATGGCTGCTGTATTGAAACGCTGGCAATCGCGGACTGAGTATGGGCTCCTGCCCAACAACACCGCGTCCACGCACCGTCTCCAAAGTGCCAGACAAGGAGAAGATACGCCAATGTCTCTCACGCAACTGAACGCTCAACTCCCCCAGATTCTCCAAGCGTATACAATATCGCCACTAAAGGAGCAATGAGAAAATTATTGTGACTTTGTTGTATATGTACTTCAACTGTTGCACTCGCACTCACCCAGTAAACCGAAGATGCAGGCGTCTCGCGGCAGCCCATATAGAACGGTATTACTGTGACGCGCACATTTTCGGTTGTTTCCTTGTGCACATCACTCATGTCCAGCCACGGATGATTCTTTTCCTGCCATGCCTTGAGTGTATCTTGACTGATAAATGGCGGATCAGCATCAGGTGAATGCGTTAGAAACTTGTCAAAGAGCTCATGCTGCAGCGGATGTTTATCAGCCGACGAATATGGCATAATGTCATCGTGAGCCACATAATCCAGTCCAGGAATAGCATACAAGCTGCGATTCGAGTCCTGATTGCCCAAAAAGGTGACAGCTTCTGTTTGGGCACGCTAAGAGAGCAATAGAGTATGAGTATTAAATTCTTACAGAGTTAGAGGCTGTTACTCACAATATGTGGACAGTCCCTGGTATCAATGAGAACCTGATAAAACGTCTGAGTTTTACCCTTAACCTCTTTGGAATCTACAGCGCTGCTAGCACTGGTACTTGCTGTACCCATATTGGGGGTACTCTGCGCATCCGAGCCACTGCTGCTGCTTTCTTGCCATGCCGCTGCTGATGCCTCCTCATGCTGCGCGGTTGTTGTCGTCGTCGTGCTGTTGTTGCTGTGGCCAGCCTTAACTCTAATTGATGAAGCCTCGTTGGTGCATTGAGTTGGCGTTGTTGTCGCTGTGGTCACCGTTGCCTGCCTGCTGGGATTGTGCATATCCCGGTCATAAACCCGAGCCGTCCATGGAAAGAGTATGACTCCACGATAGCCAAAGATTCGATGCAGGAAGAGCTGTCCAGTGTCATATTTCCCTTCCTTAGCTTCTAACAGACGGCCGACTTCAGCAAGTCTGTAATTCGTATATATTTACATTAATTACTTATGTAACATTTGTTTTTGTTATGGCGGCGTCGCAGTGTCTCCCACAACCCTCCGACCCCCCGACCCCTCGCATATAATCATTTGTGAGTTCTTACTTGGTTGGATTCACGGCCTGTTTTTTAATGGATCGCTTAACAATTATATCACATTTATGCAGCAATTGCCAACGCTTGTCCCATTTGAAAACTTGCAGTAGTAAACCCATTAGTTGTCCCTCGTAAAGCTACGTACAGAGTGCAGCTGCCGCAGTTGGCCTGAATGAGAAATCTGGGAACAGCTTTTATGCAACTGAATGGGGGGACTTGCACCACTTTACTTTTATTGTTCTTATTTCTCCGAGTACGAACAATTTAAAGTAGGTACATGTGCTAGCAAACGAAATTTTGTAAATTTATTTAAACTGGCTTTTTAAAAGAACATTGTTATTGTGAAATTTTATTTATGTTATTTTTTTTTATTTTGAGTTTGTTCTCAAGTCAATGCGATTATTTTAATGTTGCGCAGCAGCCCTGCGCACAACTCTACTCGATAGTCGACTATCGATATAAAACAGTTTCAATACAGCTCTGTATGACAGCCCTGCCATCTTCTCTCTCTTTCGCGATTTGACAGATTTCCGGTACGTACGCGGATTTTATGCTATGCGCTGAAAAAATATAAAAATAAACATGAAAATTAAAAGAATAACAAAAAATGGTTGTGGAAGTGCATAGATGAATATGTGTATTATAGAAAAAACGAAATTTAGTGTTCTAAAGAAGTGAAAGCGCTCCGATGTTTATGGCTAAAAGCATAGTGCACCCACAAACCTGGCAACCAAAACAAATAACCAGAGCCAATATGATTTTGAACTGCAACTTATTAGAGAGCATGGTTCTAACTTTTGTTTCAATTTTGCAGTGAACTATGGCTGACACACAAGCTAAGCCCGCTGCTGCTGCGCCTAAGGCTGCAAAGGCACCCAAAGCGGCAAAGGCCGCCAAGGCACCAAAGGCTGAGAAAACCGCCGATGCCGCGACGAAGGTTTCTGCCAAGAAATACAAGCGTCATGGCCGTCTCTTTGCCAAGGCTGTCTTCACTGGATACAAGCGCGGTTTGAGGAACCAGCATGAGAACCACGCCATCCTTAAGGTAAGTGTGATTGGGGACTGGGATTGAGGTGTGCTCCTGTTGAATATAAAATAATTACCTGGCATTTGCAGATTGAGGGTGCTCGTCGCAAGGAGCATGGCGAGTTCTACGTTGGCAAGCGTTGCGTATATGTCTACAAGGCACAGACCAAGAAGTGCGTGCCACAGCATCCCGACCGCAAGACCCGTGTCCGCGCTGTGTGGGGCAAGGTTACCCGCATCCACGGCAACACTGGCTCCGTGCGTGCTCGTTTCAACAGGAACTTGCCCGGTCACGCAATGGGACACCGCATTCGCATTGTAAGTTTCAAATTTAAATAGCAAGTTTGTGATTCTCTTGTATTCAATATTTGTTTTCATTATTGTTTCAGATGCTGTACCCTTCAAGGATTTAAGTTATTCATTAACTTTAAATGACCTGCAAAAAATCCGTTTACATAATAAATGAAACAATTTAAATTTAACTACAAGCATCCTTGGCATTTTGAAGCTAAATTTGTAAATTCAATTTGTTGTGCCAAGCTATTATGGTTCACAACTTTTTGTGATATATTATCACAATAGTAAAAACTAACCAAATCCACCCAAACTAGCAGTTTTACAATCGGTTCATCCACAAGGACTTGTGACTTACCACACATGTTAGTAACTAGCCCATAAGGAAAGATGGAACTAAAGTCGAGACGGGAGTGCTGCTCTCAACAAAAAAGAAAAGATTGCTTTGCAACATAGAGCTTTCCTAGCTCAACACACTGAAAACTGAGCACCTCTCCCTCCCTCCACCTTCCAATACCAACGCATAAAGGATGGTATTGTTTATGTTCACTGTATCATCAGTTCCAGTGTTGCCATGCTAACAGTTTTATAGCTGGATTTGGATGTTTATACCCTGCTCTTCCACTGTCCGTATAAACGCGTCAATCTCAGAGATTATGTTATATACATATTCCATATGTGGTGGCTCCAGCGTAAGTTTCTTTTTAATTTTGTACGTCACCCATTATTCACAGACCAGGAATCTAGCTATTTTACAAAAAAAACTTACTGTTTTGATATCCCATACTTAAGAAAATCAATTTGTATATTTCTTTAAAAATACAAAGATCCCTTATGAAAATCAGTTCAGCTATTTAAGAAATATAATTCTTTATATTTAAAGATCACAGCCAAAGTTTTTGGATATTGCATTTTAGAGTATTCTAAATATGTTCTTAATTTACAGGACTTGAATGCCAAAGGTTTTAAAAATGGATTTCGAAATTTAACATATATAATGAAGATTTTGTCGATGACGACGTGGATATCGATTCATAGCATAGATAGAAGCATTCTTATTTTGAGCACTATAAGCTAAATTAATGCAAGCAGCTTTTGGTTATTTTAATATTTTATTATTATATTTATTTGTTTGAAATCGGTATTTTTTCTGTAGCTTGATGGTTGCCACTGTGCTTTTGGAGTCAAGGTTGCCGCCTTGTTTTGCCAAAGCTGCCACACAGTTGCAACTTTCTGTGTGCATTTTAGTATTTTTTTTTAATTTTTAAATAAATAAATTTAAATAATTCAATAATAATATTTCAAGTGCAATTCAGAAAACCAAGAAAACTATAAATTTTCTAAAACAATAAAGTTCATTTTAAAATTGGTTTGGGGCACGTCAGCCTTTGTTTGCGTGGTGAAGAAATTAAAAAATTAGTAAGAAATTCTAAAAAAAATTTAAAATATCGAAAATAAATATAAAAAACTCAAAAAGTTTCAAAGTTCTATCTTCAATATTTATTTAAAAAAAAAAACAATGTCCGTATTTGAATTATTAAATATTGTCAAATATGCCACCGTTGCCAGGATTGCCATCTTTTTTTGCCAATGCAATCAGCTGATTAATGCATTTATTTGTTGTTGTTGTCCCCCATTTTTTGGACACGGCTGTATCTGTCTGTAAAAGGAATTGTATTGAACACATTTCTCATAAGATTTCTTCTAGGCAAATTAGAAATTTATTAGGTTATTTAGACACGCAGGGATTTAACAAGTGATTAGTTCAATAATTGGATTTTGACATAGGGAAAATTGGTTTAATAAAAGCTTAGTCATGCTTGGCCACTGAGCGAATTCGGAAAATGTTTTGTGACGTACAAAGAGGATAGTACCCAGTCCTGGAAAGAGCTCTGCGATTAATTGTATGACTACTTAATGGCAGAGCTCTATCCTTGACGGAACAATATCAAGACTTTCGGTATATGTAATGTGAAGCTTCAATGAAGAGCATTTAATGTCAACTAGTTTTAATAATTTTCTCAATGTCCTTAGCACGCGTCTCTTTTAAAAGCGTGCTTGGGACATTGAGAAAATTATTTTATACTTTATCCTTCGTATGCAATTAATAAACTTATAATAGAAGGGAACGACCTACAAAAAGTGAGTACGGATTTGCCATGACTTATGAGATTTGATCTTATTAATTTTCTAACTTTTAGATTGAACTTTGGCAGACAGTCGCGGACAGTCCATCTCTGAAGATCCTGTTTTTAAGCAGGCGCTGAATGGAAATGTTTGCAGGGGGCAGCGATGCAATATTATTCACGGGACAACGCGCGCAATCTCAGACCAGAGCGACAAGCGGTAAATCGACAGCAGTGCGAGAGAGCATTTCTGAATAGTTTATGTACATATTTTCAAATCATGTGAATTTGTACACATGTTAAGCATAGTTTTTTTTAGCATTCTAAGCTGGAAACTTAATAAGATCTTTTAAATAAATTATGAAATATACCCATATCTCAATTACAGATATAATGGGTATAAATGGTACACAAACATTATTTGCTATGAATATTAAATTGCTCTCTATAGCGACTACACATTGGGGATCAGTAATAAGCTGACAAATTGTGAATTTAATAATTACCATTCACTGGTGAATAAAAATAAATAAAATAAAATAAATTTTAAAAAATATGGTAAATTGAATCTAAAAAAAGGCCAGATTTCCGGATAGGAGATGTTTGAGATTTTTCCCGGCTGAAGCAGCTAAAATCCGGACATACATATCTATGCGGAAAAAGGCCAAATTGCCGTCACTGTTGGGGAAACGTTTAATGACCATTGCTTTCTTTTTCAACCTCACAAAGTCGTTTGTGACCGTATTGATCTCTAAAGTGCGCGCCAGGTTTGTATACCCCCATCTTGCATCTTGTGTTAGCTCTTAAAATTATATTCTGTTCTGCTTTTTTCTGTTCAATTTGTTAAAATTTATTGCACTGGAATAATTTCCGCTACTTTTACCTTTGAGTTTCAAATAAAAAAATGTTCAGCCATTTTGTAAAAAAGAGTACATTTTAAATTCTGCCGCCAAATCAATCTGTTATCTTACAGAAATTTTGTATAAAAGTATGTGGACACACTCTTACGACTATTCCGCGAATTAGTATATAAATTTTAAGTATTTTCGTGATTGATACATACGGTAACATGCCGTCCATTTTAAATAAACCGTTCATTGGCGAAGGTGGCGTCGTTTTTCGCAGTGAAAATTTCCATTAGATTATATTAATAAAGCGGCAAAGCAAATATTGCTCAATAAATAAACAAGGTATGCAAATAAAGTACTTTGTGTTAATTTGTAAAAAAAAACTATAGCTAAGAGGTCACCTGTTGCATGTGCAATAGGCTAAATCGATAAAGTTCCGGATGAAAAGTTAATCATCATCTTTTCGCTTGTATTTGTGTCATGGAATTTTGAGGCTAACCAAACTGTGTATCTGTTTTTGCTGATGATATGGTGCGATGATGATGATGAAGGGCTTGGTGGCGGTAAACGTGTGTGTCTGTATGTGTGTTAGTGAAGTGCAGCTGCTTTTTAGAATTTTATTTAGCACAGCTGCCATAGCGCCATATGTACATGCATACACTGAAGCATAAAAATATCACACAACATCCCATTTTTTTTCTCGATTCATGGTACCCCACCACTGCAGCCGCACCCTGGGCTCCCCCCGGCTAGTTCAGTAGCCATGTTTCCATTTTCCTTGTTTGTTTGTGCCTCTACTTTTCTTTTTTTGGTCGCGTTGAGTGCATGTTTCGAACTTAATAATCGCATGCGCTCGCTAAAAACCAGCTAGAGGCAGTTTGAACCGAACTTTTAGCACAGGCATACATACATATGTTTGTACGAATATACATGCATACTTTGTGCATACATATATAAGTATGTCTATTTGTACATACTATGTGTGTAGTTGATTTTTTCTTTTTTTGGCTGTGTGGAAGTGACGCCGCCGTTTCGGGTCACTTTTACGGCACCGCAAATCCAATTTTATTCTGCTAATGTTGTTCATCCGTATTTGATATAATGGTAAATAAATATAGGTTGTCTGCCAACCTGGTTAAACTTGATTTGCTTTTTGTTATGTACACATGACCCATGGTCATCGTTGTCTCCTTTTAATTTATGTTTTGCCATATTTATTTTGCCCTCCATTCGGTGTTTGGCTGTCTTTTCATTTTGCAATAGTCTCAAAGCAATGAGAAATCAGTAACAAAAGAGAGCGAGAGAGTCAAATCGAAGACGCGTACCTAACATTTCAAGTTATATCCAGATTGCTCGTTACTCATAATTTCTAAAAAAAAAAAAAAAAAAATACCAACGCAACCAATGTTAATAATAATTGCATTAGTGTGTGTTAACTGTAAACAACTTAGGGCTGGCCGACGTGATCAAAAAAAAAAAACATTAGTCAGTTTTTGTTGACGCATGCATGTGTGTTCGTATATAAATACATGATTATGAATACAAGTGCTCCATTTAGCAGTTATGATAACCGCTTGGAAAATGTTTGCCATTAAATGTTGAGAAAACACACTCACTAACAACAATCGGTCATTTAAAGATCTTTGACTTGATGTATTATCGGTCATTCACTTTGCTTTGTTTCACGCAAACACAACTATGAGTACATTTGTATGTACATATTGTACATACCTCAACATAATTGTGTTTGTGTCTGTGTTGGCATCTCATGGGATGGATATTCGCCTCCCACAAAGCATGACGCATCGTAACATGCGTTTTACAACACTTCTCCCAGATGTCATCGCCGGCAACCTACCCCCACTTTGACCTCTTTCTCCCACTGGCAAAGAAGCACAGCACTTGACAAAAGCACTTGGAAACGTTGAAGAAAAGTTGAAAGCAACATTAGGGTAAATAGAAAGACATTATTATTAATAGCCAAAACTATTATTCAGCTATCTTTTTTTGTGCATATAATATGATGCAGCGGCTTAGCACAACAACAAAATGAACACAAAACATAAGGAAAGTATACGGCTGGCAGACCCGCAATTATAGCTAACGGGAAAGTGTAAAAGAACGCAGTGCTCAAAAATAAAAATAAAGTTATGTATGTAAGAAAGTTTATGTACATATGTATGTGTAATGTATGTATGTAAAAAAGTGAACAGCCAAATCGCCATTGTGAGTGTGTGAGAGAGGGGGAGATTGGTGGTGCAAATGTTTTCCATTCTGTTGTTGTCTGACTCTGTTTCTGTTGAACGGTTCTCCGTTCTGCCATTTTTCATCATGGCTCAGTTTGCTGACGCTCGTCACCGTCGTCGCTTCATTGTTGGCCAATTTTGTAAGTGGCGTGACTATTTACGTTATACATAGCTTACATACATACAGTGTGTCACGAAAGTTTTTTCACGTAGAATAAAAACCAATTAGAATTTTTAAGAAATGTTTAAAGTGTTGATTAATTTTTAAGTTAATCTCTTACAATAATACAATGATACTCTCTCTTTTGCATATATCAATATCTCATCTATATTCTTGTATGATATTAATTCCATTCAATTGCATCTGAATCTAACCGTATTTTTGGACTTATCTTAATTTCATAGGCAGTTACTAAGCAAACATGACATCCACCGAACTGAAAATTGGCCTGAACTCCTCTGCACGCCCATCCAGCCGAGTACTGAAGCCACCAGGCGGCGGACATACCAACATCTTTTCGGAACCTGAAGTTGCTGTGAATGCCCCGCGTCCCAAATACAATCAACAAAACTCTTCCAATCTGAATGCCTGCATGGGCTCCACCGATGCTAATAAGGTGGTGGAAAAGATCCGTGATGAGGTAGTCACCCAAAAAGAGGAACAAAAGCCTGCAGCCAGCCAGCCCAAAGAGACTACCAATGGCAACAAAGCGACAAATGACCAGTCGCGTGGACGTGTTCCACCCGGCGGTTACTCATCGGGTGGCTTCTGGTAGAGCAACGGAGGAGGATGGGGTAGCTGTGTGGCTGCCACGCATTTAATAACACTCTCACACATACCCTCACATAAAAATATAGACACACAAACACACACACGCCAAGACATCCTCAACATCATTATACATTTATAAATATAAATCGCTTAAAATATAACTATACATATTTAGCCTATACTTTCATATGCATATTCCAAATTGGCTACAACGCAAATTGTTCAAAGAGATAAAAGCAAGTTTATAAACTTCATTGGTGAACTACATATATACGACTATCTTCCGCTCTACTATTTGCATTTGATTTATGATTTGTATTTTACTAAGCATAATATTTTATATCGTCTAACGCATTGTTTAAATTTTAAGTGCGATTCCGCCCTAATAAAAATCAACCCACTTAACAAATTTACTTATATGTATGTACATTTTGTATCTGTACTTAAATGTCCAACCAAAACCTTGTAATGATCTGTAAAATTTGTCCAAAAATATTTTCTAATGAAGTGCATTGCAAAAAAAATAAATTTAACATTTAATAAAAAAAACTGTTGCCCCTTTATTGAAAAATCCTCTAGGAATAGTCCTTGTTGGTCGAACTTCTTAAAAGCGAGCTGAGAGGGAAAGACCCAAAATGTGATTTCACCAAAAATGTATCAACTTTAATGTTTGATCAATCGGCAGCGATAAAATTCACAAGACCTTAGATTAGAAAGTTTGTGCGATATTCATTTTAATTATTAAGAGTTACCGAGCTTAGTTACGATATTAAGTCTATTGTTTATTACACCTGAATTAATAATTATCGTGACGGTCATGTCAATATTTTATAAAGTACTATTATATTTACGAATAAATACATTCATTTGTATTTTAGACATCTTATTAACTAGAGGGCGCCACATCAATACATTTAACAACTAATTATTTAATGCGCAAGCCCAAACAGCATTATATATATAATTTATGAAAATCAATTGTTGTAATTATGACTAAAAGCTGTTCTCTGCACAAGTTCGGTTCGTTGAATTACTCTGGTTCCATTTGCTGAACCCCAGTAAGTC
Source organism: Drosophila suboccidentalis (assembly GCA_037043435.1). NCBI lineage: Eukaryota > Metazoa > Arthropoda > Insecta > Diptera > Drosophilidae > Drosophila > Drosophila suboccidentalis. The sequence goes on along the minus strand of JBAMBK010000291.1, from coordinate 754,670 downwards.
CATATTTGTGTGTTCATATTCTAAATTCAGACTAAAGCTAATTAAATTTTCATGTCATTAATGTATGAATCCAATTCGGCATCCAATTCTTCGGCAGTTGGTGGAGCTTTCCGTTCGCGACGTTGGCCTCCTGCAGCGGCGGGTTTTCCACCAGCTGGACGCCGGAAGCTACCGCGACCGCGTCCACCGCCCGCCTGGCCACCTAAAATCATTATAAAAAAAAACAACAAATTATTGATCGATCTTTTAATATTTTTGTTTCAATTTTAACTTACCACCACGCTTGAATTGTGGCCCAGAACCGGCACCCACACGACGCTTCACATCATCGGCGGGCACTGGTCGCGTCAAAGCAGCAACATCTGAGACGGCAAGTTGTATAGTCATGGGACGACCGTCCAATGGCACACCATGGTATTGTTTAATGGCTTTGAGGGCATCAGAACGTCGCTCGAATATGACATCAGCGGTGCCTGTGTGACAATTTTGAACAAATATTTCAGGTACAAATAAAAAGGATTTAATAAAGCAGACATACCCAATGAGCGACCTGAACGATCGTAATGTACGGCCGCCTTCTTCATCGGTCCAAAGTCATTGAATAGCTCCTTGATGTCCGTATTTGATACGCCATAGTCCAAATTGCCAACAATCAAACGTGTTGGTCCTGTACTGCTGGCAGCACTACCTCCGTTGCGCTTTGGACCATCGTACATATCATGCTTCCAAGCGCTGTTCACATCGCCCTAGAGGGGGTAGTATTAGGTAGAAGATTTTGTTGGTTGATTCGATCGATCGGAACGCGTAGGGGACAAGTTTTCGATCAAACATTTGGGAGATGTAGTAGCAGCAGTTGTTGTATCCTAGCCATATCAAGAGGACGCCATCGAAGAAGTGCAGAAACACTAAATATTTACGTATGTATGTATGTATATTGATTGATTGCCACTCTTTGGTTGGTTTGGCAAGCACAAGAAAAATATTAAACGTGTTATGAACGGGGAATATAAAGAAAAAGAGTTCGCATAAAAAAAACACGAAATCCTGTACGAAATGCATTAAAACTTGTAAATACATAAATGAGTTTGATTTCGACGCATTGTTGTATCGCTCTGCTGCAGCCGTGCCGTCCTTAAAACAACCAAGCATGCGTTAATACATTGTTATTGTTTAAGTTTCTTTAATTTATCTGCCCATTGGCAGCCGCCATTTTGCAGTTGACTGTCCACATGTTACAAGTAGCGGTACAAGTACCGTTTTTTCTGCATATGGTGGCCATTTTGATTCCGTGTGTGTGCAGCTGCTAACATACTTGATGTTTTCACATTTATTTGTATCATTTGTGTGAAATTCGCAAAGAATCGTGAGTTTCCAACATGGGCTGTCCTTTTTAATTCATAAGCATGGATATTTTTGGCTGCTATTCGCATCTACATGTCACAACGTTACGTTTCAATTACCCGTGCGAGCCGAGGCTTCTGTATACCACCGCCGCCGCCGCCAGCGCCGCCGCGGCGACCTTTGAGCACACCACCGGCACCACTGGCGGGTGCTGGTTTGCGTGGGGAGCCACCGGCTGGGCCACCTCCACGACGCGGTCCTCCAGCAGCAAAACGCTGCTGACCGCCTGACCGGCGAGCTCCTCCTGGCCCTCCTCGACCACCACCCTGTGGTTTTTTCTGTGTACGCGTCGACTTAATGATATCATCCAGACTCATTTCAATTTTATCCACCATTTTTGTTTTGTTTAAATCAGCGACTTCTAGATGCTGAAAATATTGTTAGGTTGCTTATAAACTTTTTAATTAAACTCGCGTTGTGTTGTTTTAATACGAGCGCGTGCAAATTTCGCGAATTGCTGAAAACGACGCACGAGAATGAAAATGTAGGAACAAAATCAAAGATGGCTGACTCAATGAAAAAATGTGTTGCTCAACGGCCGAAACTTTTCGACAGTGCTGTAAAATGCCTATCAAAAATTTACCTATCGACGACTGTGGCGCCACCTTTTGTCTGTCCTGGGAAACATAAATGTCGATGTTTCACTCGAAGTGTCATCGAAGTGCCGTCGATTGTGTGATTATCGAAAATTGGCCAACAACAATAAATAAAAATAAAATAAAACATTCCACAAAATTTTGACATAAAAGATGTTTATTGTAGCTATAACTGGTGGTATTGCTACGGGTAAAAGCACGGTTACTAAGGTCTTCGAGCGGCATGGCATTCCAATTATCGATGCAGACAAAATCGCCAGAGAGAGTAAGTGAATATGGAAATCTTGTCGGGATGTTGTAATTTAACTTAATTAGCGCGACTGAGCTTAAATTAACAATATGTACTTAACGCCCACACAGTTGTAGAACCAGGTCAACCATGTTGGAAAAAGATTCGCTCTGTGTTTGGCGATGACGTCTTGTTGCCCACCAAGGAGCTAAATCGGGCTGTATTGGGTCGATTAATCTTCGAAAACAAGGAGCTGCGTGGTAAACTGAATCAGATTACACACCCCACAATCCATCGGACAATCTTTTGGCGTATCTTTAAGTATTTCATGTCTGGCCATGCCTACATCGTTCTCGACTTGCCATTACTTTTTGAAACTGGCATCCTAATGGATTTCATATACAAAATTATAACTGTGTCCTGGTAAGTTTAGAAGCGATACAAAATATAACATCCATTTACATTTAAATTGTTACTTTTCTAGCGACTCGGACAAGCAAATGGAGCGTTTGTTAGAGCGCAATGAGCTTTCAGAGCCCGAGGCACGTAATCGGGTTGAGTCGCAAATGCCGCTGGATACAAAATGTGAGAAATCGCATTTTGTAATTGACAATAATGGCAGCATTGAAGAAACTGAAGCTGCGGCCATGCGCATTTATAATTTAATGCAGGAGAGCAATAAGCATTGGTACAATCGTTTCTCAATTCTGGGTGCAATTCTAATTGTATGCTTTACCATATATTTCTTGAACAAGACGTTCGACTTTTGGCCCAAATCGAAAAGCCTTTAAGCATTCCCTGGCTATGTGTGTTGTTAACATGTTTTATGTTTCTATTTATTTTACTTTTTAAAGGAATTATACCAAATATCTTCATACGCACACCCGCAGAATTCAGCCAATAAATTATGAAATAGCAAAGGTTACAATTTATTGTCTTTTTTCTGGCTTCTATGACGGTAATCATTTTAAATATTTTCAGAATTCAATGGACAGATTTTTAAACAACTTTATTCTAATTGCATAAGCGTACATATGTACAGACTTTATATATATGTGTGTATATAGAGAACGAGCCCTTATGTAGTTGAACTTAGCATTAGTGGAGGCGAGCGACGAGGAATATCTTAGCAGTTTTCTTCTTTGACGTGGCGATAATTTGTTCAAGACTCTGCGAGTAGAGCCGTCGTTTGTGCGCAATAATCAACAAATGTTTGCAATCCGTTTTTGGTCACCGCCTTAGTGACATTGTGATTCAGCTGGATGGGATCCTGAACAACCATGGGCTTACGAAGCTGGAGCACCGTTTCTGGATTTTGGCAAGCGTAGTCCAAGTACCTAAACACAATAATAATTAGAATATTTTAATGTACAAATAAGTTATCTATTTACCGTTTGGGCATCGTTTTTTCATAGTTCGATATTTGTATATTTGGTTGGCCAAAGTAAGGGCAAACTACAAAACGTTCGTAATTAAAGGTAGCATAGAATTTAAAAAGTTCTCTCATATTCTCTTTAATCAGCGACACGGTAACCTCAATCTGTTTTATTTGTAAATCGTTGAGCGATTTTTGTGTGAAATTTGCAACCCAAGCTACAAGAGAACAGAACAGAATAGAATGTGTATATATTTAGGGGAAGTACAAATAAATAATTGTTGTTATTGCTATCGCAGCACTCACGTCCCACACGCTGTTTGGCTGAAACTGATTCATCGAGCTGGAGTAGAGCAATAGCCGGCAGCAGTTGTTTGAGCTGTAAAAAGTATATAACCATCAATGCCATACTGTACGTTGAGATTTGCTCCGTCAATTTGCAACGCTCCAGCCAGGTTTTAACGTAGATGCACATGTACTGAACTATAAAATGTGATGCTAAAATTAATGATGCTTAGACAGAGATTTCCAATTAGTCAGTTTACCTAGTGGCTGCGCTTCGAATAAATATTTAAGCAAGTTTGTGTTGCAAAAGCCCAAGCTGTTCAGGCAGATATCACACTCGATTCCAGACGACAGATGGCAGGTCTTTATAATGGGAACTCGCGCCTGTTCAATAACCTAATTTTGAGATACAAGAACACTTATTCTTAAATAGCCATCATTAATCAGTTGGAGCAGACGTCTCTTACATTAATAATGCGCCACTCGTTGCTCGCACTGAATAGTCCACGTAATACTCGCAGCTTGGAGATTGTTTCCTTAGAAGCCCGATGCTCGAACTTGTGAAACTTGTTGCCAATGTCCACAAATACATCCAAATCAGAGGAGCAGCTGCCAATGCCCGTAATTCGTGAGCCAAACTTATAGATCCGCACCGGCTGATTGGCAAAACTGGGCGCTATCAGTTTACATAAATCCCTCTCGATGTCATCGTACTCAGGCATCACTTTAAGCTTATCCGCTACTTGATATTTATCCTTAAACATACATGTAATGTCAGCCGAAACCAAGGCTTTAGCTTCTGCAAGATAAGCAGTTAGATCTGGACGACAGATAAAAAGGATTCTCTTACTTTTGGGCAGTTGCAGGGTATTTTTAGATCGGGCTTCCACCTCAGCCAGCTTCTTCTCTTGTTTGGTTTGTGCCGGCCGCTGGCCATTGATCGTATTTGGATTGGGATTCGGGTTAGGATTCGGATGCTGCTCGGCCAAGTGTGCCACCGCCTTGGCAATTGTTGTGCCCACAATTCGATGCGTGCACGCTGTGCAATTAAATGTGCGCTTGATTTTCGAAAACTCATGCGGAGGAACAAAGTTAACACTGCTGCCAGCCTGCTCATTGGCAGCAACCTGTTGCTGTTGCGTCTCCTTGGGCACTATGTAGGTGGGCTTCTTGTCCAGATAGTTTTCAATGCCAACAACAATGCGCTCTAGCAAATGGGCCAAGTGTGGATCCAATTGAACTTGGCTCTGGCGACTTACACATTCCAGGGTATCCAAAAAGAAGCTGGCTTCCAAAGTCAGCGGATTTAACTAGCAATAGCAAGATTTCGATGCGGATTATAATTCAATTTTCTTAGCCCCATAATAAATTATAATTTTACTTACGTATAATAAGCTTTTTTGTGGTTGTTGCTGTTGCTGCTGTTGGTTTTCCGCCATTGCCTTGCGTTTTTTACTCTTTTTGGTGGTTTTCACGGCAGTGCTGACGGGGCGAACGTACTCCTAATGATGTGAAATGATAAATAAAAAAAATAAATTCAAAATTGTTTGTTTTTTTGCTCAACAAACAAAAACAACAAAATGGGTTGAACAAAGGGGGACGCTTTCTGAAAACCAGATGATTTGTATAGGGTTGCCACCTGCAAGAGTTTTTGCTTGTTGAATTTCGCTGGGAAACTTTATTAGTGTGTCTGTTTATGTACCATAAGCACATACATACATGTACATAATATTTTTATATGTATACACGTATTTTTTATTATTATTTTTGACTTTACTTGCACGTGGAAATTAAAAGTCATAGCTTGAGCGACATTTGCAAGTTTAAATTCAATATTGGTGTACCATCAATTTGACGCTGTCCCTAACTTCTCTCTCTGCTCTAATCTTTTCCCGCTCTTTGAGCTTATGGTGAAATCAACTCACATCAGATCCTGGTCTGCTGACTGTAATTCCCTCGTAAAATAACCGCTCTGCATCGCTGTAGGCCGCCTTGTCAGTCCAAAATGTATTAATGTCTTCGATTCTCATGTTTCAGGCTATTGCTTACAAAGTAAAACGAATACAAACAGCTACGTTTTATAACGCGGTTTATTTTGCCAGACAAAATATATGTACGTTTGTATGTACGCATTTTTGTAGGGTTGCCAAAATTTGAAACATAAAAATGGGAAAATTGTGCTCAAATGGCGGGTCGTTTGTTTTAAATAAAATTGCATATTAAATATTAGTTACACTGTTGTTAGATGGTATTAATAAATTGAAGCAGAAGAACCATTCGATATTTGTGGTCAAAAGATAAAAAAAATTAAAAACAAATAAAGACGAAAAGCAAAACACAAGGTAATCTTCACAAATACATATGCATATAAATATGTTTTTTGAAATTAATTTTAAATATGTAAATAAATTAGGGTAATTTTCACTATATATAAAAACAAAACTTACACTTAAATGAATCCGACTATTGTGCCCTTGGGATTGCAACGAAGTTGCTATATTCTACCTATTTTTATAAATCAAAAACAAATTAAATATCAGTTTTAGCAATGGCAAGCAACACACGCGCTGCATTGCAAGCAGTGTTGCCAACTTTTGTTTAAAAAAAAAAGCTGTTTTTGTCGGAAGAACGATGCAAAAAAGCTGAAACATTATTCAAAACAAGCCATAAAAAAGCAAGTTTTTCAATTCATTAATTCCTGTATTTTCTCCCGAGAGGGGAAGAGTGAGCGCACAAATCAGGTGCTCAGAAAGAAATTGAACAATTTGAGCAGCAGTAGCTCTGCTATTCAGTAGATGTGAATAATTTCATCAATTTTGTCCTCACTCTCCTCATTTTCATTATCATATACAGGCCTGTTCCGGTTTTCACTTTCGGTAAGATTTTGCGGAAGTGAATTTCTTTAAACTGCTCTAATATCATTTCGACGAAGTTCTACGGGTTTATTTCACTTTGAGCTGATGAGTCTAAGTCCGATAAAGTGAAAAACGAGCATTTTTAAAAACTTTGCCTAAATGGAAAGTGAATAAATGCATTTCACTAAATGCTATAAAATAAAAAGTGAAAACCGGAGGCCTGATAATCTATAATTCATAATAAAATATATTATTTTCATTTTAAGTAGCAAACTATTCAACGAATTACCTTATATAAAGCACACTGTTAAGTATCAATGGCAGCCTTATCCAGGTCTGCAAAGTATTGTTGCCCCCAGAATCCTTTTAGGAATTGCCTTCAATCCAAAATTTTGTAGTGCTGTCATTATTTTGCCATTTCACGAAGTGAATTTTTTTAAATTGGGTTTCAATTTGCCCTTTATTTGGGCATTTAAAAAAATCTGAAAAATAGCATTTCAACAAAAAAGCCAGAGTTCCCGCTGCCCGCTGTTTGAAAATTTTTCTTTGAAAAAAGCCAGATTTGACGGGAAAAAAGCGAATCTAACACCACTGATTGCAAGTACACACACAAAGTTAACATTTCGCTGTAATTTAACAAACATAGCATTTAAATATAGCGCCTAACTAAAACGGTGGCAACGTCCTACCAGGAAGCGTTTGAGACAAATATCGATATACCAGCTTCAGTATCGACACTTTGTTTCAAAAAGCAACATCGATAGTTTCCCATCAAAGTACTCACTCACACATTGAAAAATCTCCGTTTCCGAGACTATAAATAGCAGCCGCTGCCTGAAATTTTCATTATACGTTTGTGAAGCCTCATAGCCGGCAATTCGAACGTAAATTCTCTCCGAGATAGACCTAAAAGTTTGCTCTACAGATTTTCTGTGAATTTCTTGTGTGTGAAAAAAAGTTATAAAAACTCAATATGGTAAGTTATATACACATTTTTTTTAAATAAAATTAAATCTTGAAGTGCATATACCGTGTGTGTGAACGAGTTGCAAGAATTGGAAAGTTCAAAATGGCGGCGTCACATTTTTCTTCCAATGTGATGACGTCATTTATAAATTGTATGAAAAAAAGCTAGTAAAATCTAGACGCGTTTTATTTTTTCTTCGGAAAATTGTTAGAACTTGGTAAATTCGCGAACGATTGAGTATTTTTTCTGTACATCAATTTGATGGCTCGCTTGCATACGCACACACATGCGTACACTTGAAATGTGGCATCATCGCGTTGGGCGTGGCTTAAACCGCATATCGATTTTTACTGTGCAGCAACTCTGAGCAATTAATTGAACTTTCGCCGTTTTCTTTTCCCATTACAGCGTGAATGTATCTCTATCCATGTTGGCCAGGCTGGTGTCCAGATTGGTAATGCCTGCTGGGAGTTGTACTGCCTTGAGCACGGTATCCAGCCCGATGGTCAGATGCCCTCCGATAAGACCGTCGGTGGTGGCGATGACTCATTCAACACCTTCTTCAGCGAGACCGGCGCCGGCAAGCATGTGCCCCGTGCCGTGTTTGTTGACTTGGAGCCAACTGTGGTCGATGAGGTCCGCACTGGCACATACCGCCAGCTGTTCCATCCCGAGCAGTTGATCACTGGCAAGGAAGATGCCGCCAACAACTACGCTCGTGGTCACTACACCATTGGCAAGGAAATTGTCGATCTGGTGCTGGATCGTATCCGCAAGTTGGCCGATCAGTGCACTGGTCTCCAGGGCTTCCTTATCTTCCACTCTTTCGGTGGTGGTACTGGCTCTGGATTCACCTCCCTGCTGATGGAGCGCCTGTCCGTCGATTATGGCAAGAAGTCCAAGCTGGAATTCGCCATCTATCCCGCTCCCCAGGTCTCCACCGCTGTCGTTGAGCCCTACAACTCGATTCTGACCACACATACGACTCTGGAGCACTCTGATTGCGCCTTCATGGTCGACAATGAGGCTATCTATGATATCTGCCGTCGTAACTTGGATATTGAGCGTCCCACATACACCAATCTGAATCGTTTGATTGGCCAGATTGTGTCTTCGATTACCGCTTCCCTGCGTTTCGATGGTGCCCTCAATGTGGATCTGACTGAATTCCAGACTAACTTGGTGCCCTACCCACGTATCCATTTCCCTCTGGTCACCTACGCTCCAGTCATCTCTGCCGAGAAGGCCTATCACGAACAGCTGTCTGTGGCCGAAATCACCAACGCCTGCTTCGAGCCAGCCAACCAGATGGTCAAGTGCGATCCCCGTCACGGCAAGTACATGGCTTGCTGCATGTTGTATCGTGGCGATGTTGTGCCCAAGGATGTGAATGCCGCTATTGCCACCATCAAGACAAAGCGCACCATTCAGTTCGTGGACTGGTGTCCCACTGGCTTCAAGGTTGGCATCAACTACCAGCCACCTACTGTGGTGCCTGGTGGCGATTTGGCCAAGGTTCAGCGTGCCGTGTGCATGTTGTCCAACACCACGGCTATTGCCGAGGCCTGGGCTCGTCTGGATCACAAGTTTGACTTGATGTATGCCAAGCGTGCTTTCGTCCATTGGTACGTCGGTGAGGGTATGGAGGAAGGTGAATTCTCCGAGGCCCGTGAGGATTTGGCTGCTCTCGAGAAGGATTACGAGGAGGTCGGCATGGACTCTGGTGATGGTGAGGGTGAGGGTGCCGAGGAGTACTAAACATACTCCCCCAAGCAGAAGCATCTCGCATGAGGCAAGCGTCATTGGTGGGCGTGGCACACGTCGAAACCAATGCCCACGCATTGTCAGCAACATATAACAAGCAAAAATTCATAAAAAAAAAATGGAGGAAACACTGGAGTAAAATATAGCGAAGACCTAAAGTATTTTATTGCTAAAAACAGACATGAACATATGAAAAAAAAAGAAGAAAAACAGCTCTATAATTGTGTTCGAAAAAAATAAAAACAGCGAATAGTCAGTGTTGTCAGCAGAAAACCCAATTGCATTTTCTTTGCCTTTTCTTTCTTTTAAATCTTTCCAGCTAGGGAGTTCAATGAACGCAGCTTTAAATTGCGGACGTGAATGGGGAAAGCAGAGCGAGAAAGAGAGCTCTATTAATAGAGACGAGTTGCTTTCTACTTGAATGTACGGCGAGACTGTACTTGAACGCTGCATGCACCTAATTTTAGAGTAGCTATTACGGTCTCCCAGAGTGCATGCCAAGTTGTATCGATTAAAAATGATGAGTCATGCTGCAGCATAACAAAAGCAACCACAAGTTTCTGGAGCGAGAGGGGGAAACAGGCGATGACTTCATTTCTGCGCCTCGCCTTATACATATGTATGTGTGTGTGTACGTGCGTACAACCATTTAAGGAGGGTTGATTCGCACTAAGAAATTGAAGCCTAGGTAAACCGGCTTGTTGTTGTTGCCAGTTACCTGATGAGACAGAAACAGCAGTTTGTCCCCTTTCGCATACAATTTCGGTAAAATCGAGAAGCAGACAAACAGCTGCTGCTATTAAATTTCTAGAAATTCACAAGAACAGACCGGAAATGCAGAAAAGTCGCACAGATGGCTTCTCTTCTATACATACATATGTACACATATACATATTTAGAAAAGATTTTAGGTTATGTTTGCCAATCCATTCATAATACACATTTTATTTAAATGCATTTCTTTGTATGAAATACAGACTCTTAAGGTTTATCAAATATCCTAACTTTTGGATAGCCTTACAAAATGTAAACTATAAATTAAGGCTTCTTTTGGCTAGATTTAATAACAGCTGCCATGATGATAAAGCCTTACTTATATTTTGAAAACAGACTCAATAGAGATAAAGACAACCTGCTGAGTATGTGTGGGTGTATAAACGACAGCTACAGAGATTTGTTGTTGGGTAGTATGTATGTATGTATGTATTTATGCATAGTATGAATCAAGTTCACCTCAAAAGGCAATGACGACAGTCTCAAACCCATGCAAGCCGGCTCTATAAAATTGCTGTGGGCGGTGGATTGAGTGGGCTGCCAGTCCAAATTGATTTTACATTGGATGACACAAATGTATTGAGATTTGTTATAACAAAGCCTAGTTTTTTTTTGTAATTGTTTGATCAATGAAGCATAGTAACAGTAATTGGTACCACGGTTGGTACATACTCGTACATATGTACGTAAATAAGTATATATGCGTAATATATACATACATTTATACACATTTGTATGCATGTACACTTTAATCACAAACACATGCAAACATATAGAATGAGTACATTTCTGCACAATAAAGCCGGAATTTTATCGATAGTATCGATAAGGACTTAAAAAAGGTGGCAGCCCTGGCTAAGACTGCCAAAAAAAAAGGTGGCAGCCTCTGACGTGTGCGCGAAGTTTGAAAATGAAATTTTGAAAAATTAATTTAAAAAAATTGAGAAACAATTTCAAAAAAACAAAATGCAAAATTTTATTAATTTATTTTAAGTGGAAACCGTGAATTACACTTTTTGCCGCCACCTTGACAGATTTAAAAATTATTACTTCGAAATTTGCTAGATCCCTTTTTATTTTTTCTATTATAAATTAGAAATTATTTAAAAAAACGAAGTTAATTTCAATGAAATATTTAAAAACCGCATTTCAATAAAAATTATATTTATTTGCTTATCCTTGGGATAAATAGAGTTCACCATAATTAAAAAAAATGATACTTTGACACATGTTGAAACTTATCAATTGTAATTACTGTTTAAAAATATTATTTCGTTTATCATATCATCACATGGAACCGCAGTCGGATTCGCACTAAGCAGATTTCGGGCTTGTAACATGGCCCGTTGAGAGGGCGCAATACTGGCAGGTGTACCTAGTATTTTGCAGCTTACTTTATAAAGTAGTGGAAAAGTGGCTTTATTTGCCGTCCACCATTCCAGCACATGAAACACATCGGAAAGTGTAATCTTTCTTGCTAGATACTCGTTGATTTCATTATTTATTGTGTCGCCTTTGGTGTCACTGGTAGTTTTTTCAACAAAGTCTGAAAATATTCCATTTCCGCAGTATTCAATATCAATTTTTAGCTTTTTCCGAGCCGTACCGGGCTCAACATAAAACTGTTGCATCATCCTCTTGCATTCGTCTATTGTTTCCTTTCTTTCCGTCTCATCGAATAGTAATAGTTTCTTAGTGGGCGGAAAGAGGAATAGTGCAATTTTATGGTATTTAGTAATATATTTTGATGCGATTAAATCTAAATGCAATTTTAATGCATTTTTTAACGTTTTCGTTATTTGACTGTTCTCATAAGTATCGGCACAAAGCTTCTTAAGCTTATGAAGATGAGGAATTATCATGTGCAATGTGGGCATATTTTCATCTTCCAAAGCTTGCGAGGTTTGTTCAAAGCTTTGCAAGACATTAACTATACAATCGATATCAAAATATTGTAAGCGTTGAACTCCACAAATATCAATAGAATAAAGATTCCATTTCTCTATTGCCATATTTAAATGGTACAAAATTGGATTTCTGCGTGTGGAATTGGAGCAACTTTCGACGGGTTTCTGGCAGTTTTCGATGCACGTGTCTAACAATCCCTGCAGCTCGGGAATTTCTCTAAAGACCTGCTCAATTCCGCGGCTCAGCAAATTAACGATGCAGTGTATGTGATGGTGGTTATTAAAGGCAGTTGAAAAGTTCTCATCACTATCCATGACTATAATTGGACGATCCTCATCCAAGTCACAGGCAAAGTAAAGCAAGCATTTCTTAACAGCCCACTCCATATGATTGACTGCAAAAATGTCGAGTTAATTTTAAATGAAAGAAATAAATGTTATAAAAAATTACCAGCATTTGAATCGTGTTGAATATGCAGAGGAGACACAGATAGTATACGACTTATCATGGCCGATTTCTGGACATAATGTATTGTGATAGATACAAAGGATCGCTTTGTATAGCTGTCTGGCCATACAAATGAGGTAATGCTATAACTGTTGCCTTTTATTTGGCTTAATTCGTTAGCTAGCTTCTTGACCTGTAATTCATACAGCTCGAAAATATTTCCCTCGACAGTTGATTGAGTCGGCATAATACTCTCGATATTAACGTTCTCTCCAAAAGTCGCTCCGATTGATAGAAAGATGCGAGCCATGTTCTTTAATCCAGAATCTTCAATGATGTTCAATTGACGACAATTTGTTACCAGCCATTGGGCGGCTGCATCGGTCAATTTGCTTTTGGTCTCACTGTCCACATCCACCATGCCGCCATTCTCTTTGGCCTCATAGTTGAGGTAGCATTTGTGCTTGACCAGATTCGAGGTGGAATTGACGTATTTGTATGTGTTGAAGCAGCTCCGGCATGCCACAAAATGTTCGATATCGTCCCCATTTTCATCAACCAATGTTCCAAACATATTCCACACTCTGCTGCGGCCGCGTTTTTCCTTCAGCTTAATTTGGCCATTTATGATTTTGGCCCTGAAATCAGCAATGCCGCCATTTGAAGTGGCATCCAAAGGTGAAGTGCATTCCGATCGTGAACTCTATAAATTAAAATCGAATTAGTCAGGCATTTAAAGGCAAACAAATCATTTGCTTGAAATACACGGGCTTGTAATATTTCTTACAAGAATTAACCCCTGTTTTGCTATTGTTATGTTATTGTGTTTCAACAATTTATTGACTTACCAAGTATATTAACAGAATGTTTCAAGTGAATGCTCACCTGCTCTTGGAAGCTACTTTCGCTTTTGATATCCAGGCAGTCCATTGCACTTGAGAGTATTGAATATAACTTGCTCAATGAATAAAATAACTCAAGTGCGCGTGCACCACCAAATGAGACATTCGAATGATGGTCAAACAATTCAATGAAAATTATTGAATGTCTCGAAACACTCGGTATGCTGTTTGCCTTTTTTGTGTGTATGGAAAACTAATTGCAAGGGGTAGACTTTCAGCGCAACTTAGTCGTAATTGATTCAAACACATGCACCGCAAGCTACTAAGATGTAATGATTTTAAGACTTATTTATTTATTTTTACGAATTTTTAGGACCGCTGCGACTGTGACTGACAGTCTCTAAAAAAAACAAGGTGGCAACCTTGGCAATGGTGGCAGAAATGACAATTTAACTCTTTTCAGAAAAGTTGTAAAATATAGTTGTTGTTTTTTTTAAATTAATTTTGAAGCTAGAACTTTGAAACTTTACAGGAACACTTGGTTATACTTTTGTCGATTTTTAATTTTTTTTAATTTCTTACTAATTTTTTAATTTTTTCACCACGCGAGGGGTGACGTACATCACCAAAACATATTTTCAAATGATCTTTATTATTTAAGAAAATTTATAATTTTGTTGGTTTATTGAACTTGTACTTATTGAATAAAAATAAATAAATATTCTTATTTAAAATTAATGAATTTCCATTAGAGACGAACTTTAAAAAAATGTGTGGCAGCCTTGGTCCCTGAAAAACGTGGCAGCCTTGGCTCGCTGAAAAGGGACGTAGTCAGAGGATCCTTTTGAATGCAAATTTTTCATACACAATTAATTAATAAAGGTTCACTCTGTAGTGTGTAGGGTGTAACGGATTCCAAATGGAATGGTTTAAGTAATTATAATCTTATTGCTAAATTATTTCGAATCACACACTAAGTACATATTGTCGCATGTTAGCTTTGAAAAAACTGGCACAAAACAATTTAATATAGAAATATTGATAATAAATATTTGTTATATACAAAACGACGAAATAAGTAAGAAGAGATCATGTCAGCAAGCAAGGAAACTGGTAATGGCACCGACCCGGAGGATGTTAAGAAACTCCATCTGGACAAGGGCGACAAGGTCGCACTAAAGGATTTGTTGGAGAAGCGCCTAATTGAATGTGGCTGGCGTAAAGACATTGAACAAAAGATCCGCGACACTTTGGAGGAACGTGGCCTGTCCAACATTACACATGAGCAGCTTTCAGCAGAGATTATTCCACAAGTAATAATTGACTAAACCTAGGTGACAGCAAGGTGTTTTTAGATAAGGTGACGTCTGCAACATTGCTGCCCTCTTGTTGGGCTAGCTATTTTGACGACTATGGAAGTATATCCAGCGTCTCCCTCTCTCACTCTCTGAGAGCCGTGAGAGCACGTCAAAAGCGACGACGACACCTTGTATAAATACATCTTGCCTGATGCTTTAGCAAGTAATCACAATTTAATACCCTTGCAGAGAGGGAGTTATAGATTTGTTACGAAGTTTGTAACACAGTGCAGGCGTACAGTGGGTCGAGTTATTGTTACTACTATATTATGGAAACATTAATTACAGGGCTCTGCAAGGGTATTAAAGTTTCGGCAATCTAAAGATAACATTTCTTTCTTGTTTCTCCAATAGGCTCGTGCTTTGGTACCCGAAGTTGTACGCAAGGAAATGTTGCTACGCGTGCGCGAAGCTTTGGAGTCTCCCTTTGGCTCTGCGGAAAAGTGAAGCTGAATGCATCCACACACTGCCAAAGCAAAATAAGTTCAAATTAATTGGTCTTACATATGATTCCCCCGATATAGACGTGATAGAAAATAGTCAGAGCTTAAATTCTAGCACATTGTTTTGTGGTTTATTAACTCGTAATTAAGTAGATATATATATGTACATGCTTAACGCCTGCTAATGCTAATTATGAATTGCGCCATTAGTTGTACAAATGTATATAATAAATAAACAACTTATTGATAATATATTCGATTACTATGTTAATATTATTTGTGTGTGTGTGTTACATTATCCTGTACGATTGGCTAAATGAAAATATACAGTACATAATTTTAATTGAGGGATCTCTAGGAACGCGGTTTATGGTTGGTTGTGTTGAAGAATTAGGCTACAAAATAATAGATCTAATTTATAATTGTGTTAGATGTTATGCTTTAATTATTCAATAGCGAGTCAATTGAAAAGTCTTTGAATTTGGCGTTGGAATCATCAATATATAGCTGCGTTAGCTGTTGTTGCTCCTGCTGTTGTTGTTGCTGTGTCGTGTTTGTTGCAGGCAGCATTTTCATCAATTTGTTGCGTGGCTTGCGTAAAAATTTTGTATTGATTTGAAATTTTTGTGGCTTGATGTTGTTGAAATGCGTTGTCTGAGGTGTTGTTGTGGCGACTGGGGTTGTTGTTGTTGTGATTGCTCCAGCATCTGTAGAGGTTGTTGCTGTACCGCATGTTGTTGTTGGTGTTGTTGCGGCAACTGTGCGATAATTTTGACGCCAGTTGCGCAGTTCTGTGCTTGATGAAATGGTAATCTTTGCTGCTGGTTCTGTTGCTGACGATAATGTGGATGTTGCTGTTGCTGCTGCTGTTGATGTTGTTAATGTTGCTGCTGGGACTGCTCGCAGTGCAGAGCCTGCAAAGGCATTGGCGCCAAAGCATTTCAGAAAGTTCTGCACATGTATTAAACTGTCATTCTCATCCTTGTGACGTCGCTGTCGTTGTTTATCCTCGTTTTCATCCTCGGCCTCGTAGTCCACCGAAGAATGTTGTTGTGAGGACGATGAGAAGGTGGAGGAGCTGCTGGTGCTGCTGCTGAGCTAAAGTTGGAAATAAAGTTGTTAACATCAATGTTATGTCTTCATTTACATCACTATGTTAAACACAAACTTACATCGTCTTCTTCATTGACACGCGGCTGCTGAAAGCTAACGGCGGTTTGCTTAAGCTTGTTGTATGTGTGCATTTGGGATTTAATGTTACTGTTGCTGCTGTTGATACAATTATTGTTTTGACGGCCACGTCTGGCCAGGATGGGTTTCTTCTTTATTTGCTGCTGACCTTGCTGATCATGGTATGACTTTCAGCTAGTTTTGGTTAGGTTATCGTCGCGCCTTAGTTGGGACTGCAACGAAACGACAATAGCATAACAGAATACTAATTAACATGAGACTGTAAGAAAATGTTAATACTGCTTAACAGGTAGTTTTTAAAGAGTTAACAGTTTATCTTTCAGCGCTGGCACACAAAAACAACAAACAATTTTGCAAATGTATGTATGGTATGTATGTAAATATATAAAGATTATTCTTATTTTTTTTGCTTTTCTCTCTGTGGCAATGAATAATTTTGGATGATAGGCGGTTGCATATTGGAGCAAAAACAAGGCACATGAATTTGAGAGTATATTATGTATGTGTTGTAAATTTGATGGAGGGCGGCAAAAAATCAAAAGTGACGAATATGTGGAATATGAACAAGAATCATTGTTGATAAAATGCTCTAACTTGCACACACATACACATACACATGCACCCACACGCACACGCACACCCTCACACTACCTGGTGATGCGTGTTGAAGAGCGCATGATGCGCTGCGTATGAAGAGGTGGAGGAGCTACTTAAATCATCAACTCCAACGCCAACGCCAACACCAACGCCAACGCCCCCACCTCCGGCACCCAATTGAACATGAATACTAGGATGGTGGTGTGGGTGGTGCTGCGAATGCGAATGCGAAAGCGGATGCGGATGCGCATGGTGCGCACCACCGCCATGTTGCAAACTGATGTTGCCTGATGTTGTTGTTGTTGTCAATGTTGCTGTGGCTGTTGCTGCTGTTGTTGTTGTTATTGTTGCAGCAACCGCTGTAGCTGACCCACCTCGTCCAATAGCAGCAGCGCTGCCGGCGCCGCCGCCAAGGCCCATGCTAACGCCCAACATGTGCGCGGCAACTGCGGCGCTGGCATGATGCGTTTGATGCAAATGCTGCGGCTGCTGTAGTTGTTGCTGCTGCGTTTGCAAGTATGATGTATGTTGCTGCTGCTGCTGCTGTTGGTGTGTGTGCAAGTTGTTGCTGCTGCCATTGTTAGCGTTAACATTACTCATGCTGTTACTGTTACTGTTGTTGCTGCTGCTGCTGCTGTTACCGGCGCTGTTATACGCATGAGATGCGGCGACATGTCTGATAAGAAATGTTTATAAAATATACAAGCGTGGATATTAAAAACATACAGTACATCAAATAATTATTTTGACAAATTCACAAATTTGATTTTAATTTTTAAAAATATAATGGAAGAACCAAAAGAAAATTAAAATTATGTCTCTTTTTTGCAAAATTTAATGTGTATTTATTCTTTGTCAAAACAATAATTGGTATACAGTACTTAATTGTGTGAGCCTTACCTTAAGCCCAGGTTGGCTGCATTGCCCATTGATAGGCTGCTAACCGAAGACATTGGTGTTGTTGTCGATGTTGTTGCATTCGAATTTGAGGATGCGGGATTGTTGCTAATGCTGTTGCTGCTATTACTGTTGTTGTTGCTATTACTGTTGTTGCCACGATAATCCAACACGCTGCTGGCGCTGCTAGCACGACTGTTGGCCATTGTTGGTGTTGTTGTGTTTATAGCGGTTGTTGCCAGCGAAACGGCGGCTGCAATTGTTGTGGCTGCATTGAGAGCATTTGCACTGCTGATGTTGCTGTTGCTGCTGCTGCTATTGCTGGAAGCTAATGTAGAAATGAAATAAATTGAAGAGGATTGCCATTTACACACACATCATAATTGTTAGTTGGTGATATAAGTGTGTGCGAGTGTTCGTATGCATCTCATTTACATGCAACGGAACGACCAACTAACTGAGGAGGCCCCTTATTATAATTATTCCATTAAGCGCCGCTCACCATTTAAACAACAGTGACAAACACTGTTAAGATACCACTGATGTTAAATTCGAATAATAACATTAAAATCAAAAAGCTTTTACATTTAACAATAACAGTCGCTGTTAGTAGCTGTTAAAACCCAAAATAAATGAATTTAGAAATTGATTGTCGTTTTGCTTTAATGTATACATTTTATTCATTTTTTAAATAAATAAAATAAGAAAAAATTAGCGTTAAGTGGTTTAAAAATAACTTATAGTAATTGTGAATTAATTAAAGAGATTTGTTACATGAATAAAAAAAATTTAAAATAAATTGTTGTATATATCTAAGTTAGAATATTTCTTCTTTTTATTTGTGTGTGAAAAGAAGCAACAATGACAGAAAACGGTTTTAAAATGAAAATATTTGTACAATTCTTAAAATAAGTAAATGATGCAATTTTTAAATTACAAATAGTTTTTTGTCAATGTTGCTTGGTTTAAAAGCTAAATATTAATATATTTTAGTTGTGTGTATGTACATGACACGTGTACCCAGTTAGTTAATTTAAAATAACTTAAAGTACTACGAACAAAAATATTGTCGGTATAAATAAAAGTTTATCAGTAGTGTAAAGTCTGGCAACGCCAAAATAGCAACGTACTTATGTTAATTTGTAAGTACACTCACTCACATATCTCTGCGTACACCCTTATTTTTGCTTTAACTGCTATGTTAGTCAAGTTATCACAGTAAGAAAAATATATTTGGAAAGGTCGTTTAAATTCCGATTGAATGATGCAAAAATTTTCTTAACCCATTAAGTACCCTTCGAAAATTTCGAACTTATGTAAAAGTCACTTTTCAAAACTTTTTTCCTCGATTTTTCACAAAAAATATTTTGATGCAAAAAAATTCTTGGAACAATTCTAAGAGTAACTGCAAAAAAAATTTTCAAAAATATTTTTGCTAGTATTTTTTAAAATTGTTTGAAAATCCTAAAAATGACCATTTTAACCCATTTTTCCTCATTTTCATGCAAAAAAGTGCCTTTTTTGCAGTTTTCAAAAAATTTTAAAAAATACTAGCAAAAATATTTTTGAAAATTTTTTTTTTGCAGTTACTCTTAGAATTGTTCCAAGAATTTTTTCGCATCAAAATATTTTTTGTGAAAAATCGAGGAAAAAAGTTTTGAAAAGTGACTTTTACATAAGTTCGAAATTTTCGAAGGGTACTTAATGGGTTAAGGAAATTTTTGCATCATTCAATCGGAATTTAAACGACCTTTCCAAATATATTTTTTTTACTGTGATAACTTGACTAACATAGCAGTTAAAGCAAAAATAAGGGTGTACGCAGAGATATGTGAGTGGGTGTATGTACATAAAGTGAGAGAACATTGTGTCTGTGTGTAGGTGAATGCATTGCTCCTCGTATATGTGTGTGAGTGTGTGTTTATTTGTAGTGAGCAAATGCATATGCCGTCACCAAGTAGAGAGAGGGAGATGCCCCTACTTACCATGCGCCTCTGCTTTGGCATTGTTGATCGCATTATTGAGCGGAATTTGAAGACGAGCATTAACAGCCAACAGATGATCGCGACGTGCAATCAAACTGGTCACATGCTCCTCGAGACGTAAATTTTCGCTCTGCAGCTGATGCAAACAGTTCAGCAGCGAGGCAACTGCAAGCACAAAGAGAGAGAGAGCGGCAGAGAGAGAGAGAGTGGTTGAGCAATTGAAGAGATAATACATCTGGTTGATTCGCCATACTCACTGTCAAAATGCTGCGCCTGCTCCATGAGAAACTGCGATCCCTGCTCCCACTGGCGTTCCAGCAGCTGCTCGAGACTCTGAGGTATGGGCATGTTGCCATTGATTCCTCCGCCGCCAAACATCGATTGCAGCGGATTGGGAGCTGGCGTTGCATTGGCCGCAGCTGCTGCACTCGAATTACGCTGCAAAAGCAATTTTTTAATTAGTTGTTTATAAATAAAATTTTTAAAATTGAACTCTAATTTCATTCTGCATTCAAATTTAATTGAATTGCTTTAAATTAATCGATTGATATTAAAAAAAAACACAAGTGGGAAAGGCTTTAGTCCAGCTCCCGACTATAGGATACCCGTAACGTATTTAAATAAACTTAAAATATTTTTTATTGCATGCTTTTAGGCACTTACATTGCTTAAAAACTTTAATCAGCCATTACCACCTTTCTATTTGTCCAATCTTGTTACGATTTAGTAGGATGATAGGTAATAGTAGCTAACGTTAATTGGTAAAAAAAAATCCTAATATCTTGAAAATGTGTACATGTGGTGGCTTTTCGCGATTTACGGAAGAAATTTTGAAACAAACTTGACCTGGGTGGGGTTTATAGAAGTCTGTGTGCCAAGTTTGGTTCCTCTAGCTCTTATAGTTTCTGAGATATAGGCCCTCACATGGACGGAAATGGCTATATCGACTCGACTGTTGATGCTGATCAAGAATATATATACTTTATAGTGTCGGAGATGTTTCCTTCTCCCTGTTACATACATTGCAACGAATACTATATCCCCTTTTAGTTATTTTTTAAGTAACGGGTATAAAAAGATCGAACTAAATTAATGAATCGCTTCCACTAAAATCGCTTTGATATATTAATCGATATATTATTAATCACTAGTTAAAAGGAATTTACCTGCTTGCCGGGAAATGGCACACCAGCAAACTGGGAAGTCAGCGAGTCGGGCGTGTAGATGGCATGATCCTGCACCTCCATGTGCAGTTGCTCCGACAGTTTCTGGGCCACGCTGCTGCTGGGATTCACATGATTGCCGAGCATATGCGTTGCCGTGTGTGCAATTATTGAGCTGGAACCAGATGAGCCAGAACTGGAGCCACTGTTGCTGCTGGTGCTGCTCATGACGCCGGTGGAGGGCGTGGCCGGTGGGGTGGGTGCACTTACCGGTGGTACATTGGCTGCACCACCAACACCACCACCACCAACACCATTCTGCAATATGCGCACGTCTTTGAGATCAACGGTTGCAACTGCTGCTGTGGCAACAGCTGCCGCTGCCGCCGCTGCCAATGTTGCATCTTTGGCCTTGCGTCCGCGTTTACGCAAATTGCTGCTGCCGCTGCTGGCGGCGACCGGAGCAGCATTCATTGTTGTTGCCAGATTCGAATGCAGGTTGCCACCGATTTCCGAGCCAGGTGAACTTGGTGGTGAATCCTTAATGGCGCTAACCGGCAACATGGGCACATCCAATTGCGACTCGTAGGTGAATTTGAGGCCGCCGCTGCTGCTGTTGTTGTTGTTGCTACTGCTGCTGCTGTTGTTGGTGTTGCTGCTGTTGGCGAGGTTGAGATTTAATAGATTGCTGCTGCTGGTTGTTGTTGTTGCTGCTGTTGTTGTTGTTGCCGTGTTGCTCGTTGTGCTCGCCAAATTGAGATCAGGAGTTCTGTTGGATTTCGTGGATGTTGTTGTTGGTGTTGTTGATTTGTTGTTGTTGTTGGATGTTGTTGTCGGTGTGGTTGGTGTTGTTATGGAAGAAGCATTATTTGTAATTGTATTAGTGAATTGCAATATTTCTAAATCTTGATGTTGATTTTGCTGCTGTTGTTGCTGTTGTTGTTGTTGCTGTTGTTGTTGCAGGTGTGCAAATTGACTATTGGCTGAGCTAAGATTGGTGGGTGAGGAAGCGCTAGCGGGTGGTGCATTATTTATAATTGGTTGCTGTTGTTGCTGCTGCTGTTGTTGTTGTTGTTGCTGGTACAACTGCGTTTGCTGTGCACGCAACATTTTTTTATTCAATGGCTTGGCAGCTGAACTGATGTTGCTGTTGTTGCTGCTGTTGCCACTTCTGTAACATGCAACATGTGGTTGTTGTGGCTGTTGTTGGGACTGTGTGGACATATTGACGGGGGAGTCTAAGAGACTGACAACAGCATTGCCGCTGGCCGACGACATTGAGGATGTGGAGGAGCACGAGGAGGATGCATGATCTGTGGCAGCTGCCACATTGTTGTTGTTGTTGTGGTTGCGCGTATTGCGCGTTGTTGCCACAATTGGCGGGGAGTCAATGGAGGAGGAGGATAAAGCCTGCAACATAACCACCGGCGAGGAGACAGCGGGCAACAATGCTTGCGGTGGCGGTGTGGGCGTGGCACGATAGTGTGGTGAACTATGACGACTGCCGCTGCTGCTGCGGGTCAATTTCTCAACCGTGTTCGATGTTGCTGCTGCCACAGTTGTTGCCGCTGCTACTGTTGTTGCTGCTGCTGTTGTTGTTGCCGCTGCAGCTGTTGATTCACTTTTGTTCATGGCAGCAGCACGTTTCTTGCCCGATCGCGATTGAGATTTTGTGGGCGTGGTCAACGATGAGACGGATGAGGAGGAAGAGGAAGCAGAGGAATGCAACGATTGTTGTTGCTGCACCTGATGGTGTTGCTGCTGCTGCGACGTTTGCGACTGTGATTGTGTTGCTTGATGGTGATTGTGGTGGGTTTGGTGACTCTGGTGATTCGCATGGTGGTGATGATGATGATTACCACTTTCACCAGAGCGCGATCTACGTGATGTTACGGTTAAAGTAATGCAAAGGCAGGGGATTTATATATTCAACAGGTTGGCGGTGTGAGGTGAGTTAGTGTATCGTGGTGGGAAGATATTAAGCAAAACGAGAAAGAGAGAGAGAAAGAACAAGAGCAATTTTTAGAGAACGCATTATGTGTGAGTTGAATTTCTTTCCATTTTTTAGTAAAGTGAATGGAAATCAAAGATAAAAAAAACTTAATGGCTTGCAGTGTGGTGAAGGTGGATTAGTTAAGCACAGTGTATGGATGGTGTTGATGCAGCAACTAACAAAGAATACTAAGAAATTATAAATTTGATCCTCGCTGTAAACTCAAAAGCAAACTCGGCTGTTAAGAAACTCACCATGTGGTGAGTATTGGCAACACAACGCAACAAAACAACAAAATACAACAGAAACTAAATCTTTTATATAATATGTGTGAGTGTGTGTATAAATAAGAATGAGCTGGTCACACTGTCTTATGCAGTGTGGTGAATACACGGTGGTGAGTTCGCTTGTTCAATTTACCTGCTGCGACGCGCTGAAGACGCCTCTTGCTCCTGCAGCTGCTGCACTCGTGTCGTTTGCTTCTCAAAGCTGATCTTCAAGTTGCCACTCTCCGTTGTGGTGGCCGTCAGATTGCCGCCAGTGTTGCCACCAGCACTACTGCTGACCAGAGCACCCAAAGCAGGCGATGATTTCCCACTCTGATGGTGGATAACAGAGGCAGAGGATCCTGATCCCGAGCTGCCGCTTCCCGTGGCAGCTCCATAAGCTCCACCTGCAGTGAGTGGCGATTGTGCGGATTGTGCTTGCTGTTGTGTTGATGTGTGCGTTTCTGGAGAGGATTAACAGTAGAGTAATGACTTTGATTGTTTGTTGATTGATTAAACTTACCACTCCCACTCCCGCTGCTGCTGTTGGGTAAACTGATACCAGGTACATTGGCGGTTGACAACGGCACCGAGACATACAAACTGGGTGCACTACTGCTGGTGGCAGCAGCACCTCCTCCACTTGTTGCACTGTTGCTGCTGTTGTTGTCCTTGCTGCTGCTGCTGCTACTGTTGCCATGTTTGCTGCTGCTGCTGCTACTCGCTTTATTCGACTCTGCTTTCACGTAACCACCACCAACAGATGCACCTCCTCCGCCGCCCGATGAGCTGCTCGCACTGCTCGTCGAGGTAGTTGCTGCCGTGCTCGCTGTGGTTGCTATCGCTGTCCCTGTCCCGCTGCCAGCTATCGTTGCTGTTGTTGCACTCGCTAATGTTGCATTCACCTCAGCGGTGGCAGATGTTTGGTGGGTGGGTGGACTCAACTCTGTGCGTTGCTGCAAAAAAGAGATACAAGATTAATGTCATCATGTCACAAATAATTCAACTAAAAATACGTTTATTCTTCTTTATAATGTCTGGCAACTCTCTTTTGGCATTAACATTGTTTCTCAGTTGGCTTCGATAAGCGAGCGGAAATTGTCATCTGAGTTGTGCATTGAATGTTTCTATGGAAAAACTCTTAATCGTATTACTAGAACTAGTCAATGATTGAGCTTAATAGAAGATGCTTTTCATTCCATACAAACATACATAAATACATAATATGTGTACATACATATGTATCTGGTACTCTGTCATTTCATGATACAACCTTCGTCTGCTCATGTTACTTCTTACTTAGTTGTTGTCTTTTGCGGTCATTAAAAATGTTGTAGAGACTTCCGGCCGCAAATTGCGGCATGTAAACACACATGTTTACAGCCATAAGGCATATACCAACATATGTACATATACAGAAAGAAAAACAACAAACAAGTACACTGAAAACACACCGATATTAACATTAGCATTGGACAATAACAGCGCACTGTTAAGTGAACAGAGGCCAACAATAATAAAGCCCAACAACAAAACCACTATTCATATTTGTTTTTTGTTTTTCTTTTTCCTGAGAAGGAGGCACGGCGTCGCTGCATGTGCTCCATATAGATTAAAAAGCTGCCAGTCAACCCCACACATGCAAACATACATCTGGTATACTTGTTTGTGTGTTCGTATGTATGTGTGTATGCACATAATGCAACTCAAAGCTTATCGGCTGCGTCGACGTTGCTGTCAATGGTAAAAGCAGCGCAGCATGTAATAAAATGAGTCAGAGTCAGAAGAATGCAAGAACGGCGGCAGCAGCAACAGTCGTCGCTGTCAAAACTCGGCGAGGGCAACAAATGCTGCAACAATGGGCAAGTTTTTTCTTACATTTTATTTTGTGGTTTTCCCATATGCTGCCATATGCAGCCGTTTGTATGTATGTATTCTTGTATGCTTGTGTGTGTTAGATCTGGCAGCAAATGTTACTTGCAGCTAGCTAATGCACAACACAATAAAGAGCAAGAGCAACAGACGCTGAGAACAGCAGTAACCGCCCGTTCCCACTCTCTCGCTGTCGTCTCTCACGACCTCTCTCTCACTTCATGCTGCTTTCTGACTGTTCCCTTTTGGTTGCGCTCTCTGGATGCGTGAGAGGATTGTGTTGTTTATTTGGGTGGTGGGGGTGCAGTAGCTATCATTGTTGTTGCAGTTTAGTCACGTAGACAGAAACTATGCGCAGCGTTGCCACCCAGTTGCTGCGATATTACAACTCCAATCAGACTTAAGAAAATTCGGTTAACGCTAAACTAGCAAACTACCTGCCAAGGCCAGGCCAGCACAGCCTGTTGCTGCCTGAAAATAAAAAAAAACAACAACAAATAGTGTCGAATTTCTGGTAAACACCTTCACGGCTCATTAGATTTGGGTCATTTAAAAAAAAACTGGACACTAAATCAAAAAGGTGCGAGTAGTTTGTCAAAGTAACTTCAATTTTTTCAGGGTCAACACTGTGCTCTCTACATGCAAATATTTGCCATCCTGGGCAGCTGCAGAGCTTAACAATGGCCGCCATTGAGTATCGCTGATTATCCTGTTGCTGGAGCAGCTAATGGGCTACTAAAAACAACAACAACAGCCTAGCAACCCCTTTTTGTCATTGCGTGCTTTGCATTTCAAATCGCTTTTCACTGTACTTCCCGGTACAATATTTCAATTTTTGTAAATTCTTTTTTTATTGCCGAAGGTAGAGCGACAACACAAATTCAATAAGAGCGACAGCCGGAAACAAAATACCAACTATAAATATTATATTAGCGTGTGTCTGCGCGTGGTTGTTGATTTGAACCCTCTCTCACAATTCTCAGGACATCAACGACAACAACAACAACAGGCACAGCAGGAACAACGATCCGATGTCGGGTAATTGTCGACAGCACGACAAAATAAAAAGGGTTGTCCTTGTCCGCATTGTGGCAGGAATTTTCGCAAACGCACCACACCAATAACAACAACATGACGAGGACATTAAATGCAGAAAAGCTCAAATTGAAATAAACGACATTCAACTGATTGGGACAAGGATAAACGAAGTATTCCAATACTATGAATAACAGTTAATATTCCTATACGATATTGAGTAAACAATATCTCGAAACTCATGAGGAACACAGATAACACAAAACAATCCCATTAACATTAACAGAATTATGTTAACAGAAATATTTTACTGACAAATAAGTGAGAAGAAATTTCAAGACAATCTTTTAAACGATTTTTGATAATGTGAGATTTGAAAATATACAGGTGTGTTCTAGAAACATCTAGAGATCGCTTTTAAAATAGTAAAACGAACTGTAGCTGTTTTGAAAATGTCCAATTTAATTTTTAAAATATTTTCGGACACAAACATTTTTAAATTTTTTTATTATCTTTTTTGATATTTGAAAAATTGTTTTCTTGATTTAAGGTTTTTGAGTGTTAACAGTTTGCCTGATAGAAAAATATAACAGAGATTGATTAGCACTAAGAAATGTTGAGATAATCTTAATCTGTGTGAGAAATAGAGCCAAGAACTTGTGTATGTGGCAAGCTGCACGAATTCCAATCGCAATTAGAGCCTGACAGCAAAAAAGAAGGAAGAAAAATAACAACAAGAAGAAGAAATAAAACTGAAGCTAAGGGACGTGAGTCCCGCATACCTGAGACTAAGAACAGGCAGCTGTAACAAGATCGAAAGCAGGATCAATCAGCCGCCAGGAAGCAGCAACAGCAGCAACAGGACACAAAGAAAACTCAACTCGGGGTAGCTCGAGTTTTTGGCAGCTGTCGTTAAACTAGGCACAAAAC
Source organism: Drosophila suboccidentalis (assembly GCA_037043435.1). Classification (NCBI taxonomy): domain Eukaryota; kingdom Metazoa; phylum Arthropoda; class Insecta; order Diptera; family Drosophilidae; genus Drosophila; species Drosophila suboccidentalis. Next base: position 727,497 of record JBAMBK010000291.1, on the reverse strand, counting down.
GTGCCAACCTTGTTGTTGGTTTTTTACTGTGCGAGAAACAGGACGGGCCAATACATTCAGGGCAGGATATAAGAAGACAGACGAATAACTTATCCTTGAGAGCGCGCGCAAAGCGATGAGAACTCGCAGGGATAAGGCGAACAGCTGTCTGGTCCTGGTCCTGGTAAATTGGAGGAACCCATTTTTTCTGTGTTGTGGCAAAGAAGATACAGGTCTAAGACGAGGAACTGCAGCTGAACCGCCTTAAATGGCACTTACACTAATCAATAATTGCCATTCGATAGATATAAACACGTTCTTTCTTGGCCAATTGGATTATTGTCAATATAATTGCAAGTCGACTCGCCTTCTCTCTCTCACTCTATAGTTGTTGCTGTAGCAGGTGGCATGCTTACAGGACATCGAGGCATGCATCGAGGGTGCAGCTGCCAGTGCTGTTGCACATTCACATATAAATGTTGCACAGTTGCATGCCAAATGCGCTTCAATTATTGATGGAGTGTCAAAGACTTGGCGTGCAATTGAACAAACTGTGACATGTGGCATGGTTGCAAAATTCCACATAATATCTTTTATGCAAATTGTTTGAAAGGAAAACCCTTCTAATCAATTGTGCAATAAAAGTAAAACTGCCTAAAAACAAATATAAGCTTTAACACGTCTTAAATAACTCAGTATATTATAAGGCCTTTAATCTCTCTAATCAACTAATTTTCTACTTCATTGGATGGAAGATAGTACACGCTAGTGACAAAACATAGCTAAAAAGTTATTGTAGAATTGGAGTTTGATATCATATTATAGATTTTACTATAAACATAATCTATAAAAAAGCTAATCAAGAGCTCTTAAATCAATTCTCGTCTTACTCCTCTAAGGCTTTCTACGCTAGTGATATAAACACTGTTAGAAATTTATATTTTAACTTTAAATAATTTCAATTTAAAGGAAGAAAGGAAGTTCGATCAATACTATAGTTGAATACTGACAAGATTGTCTTAAATATATAGATAGGATCTATTTCCAGATTAATGTATGTATTGTCCGAAATAATATGAAAAATAGAGATCCGAAAAGTATAAGCAACTTTTGATATTGAAATTACTTGTTCGCTAGTTTAGTCAGGTTGAGAACTGCAGTTTCTTAAAGATATTGCCAGCTGTCGGTTGGTGTCTGTTTGTGGCTGACACATCTTGACAAAGACTCCATAAAGTTACCAAAATAGATCAGCACTTAGAGGAGGAATATGGACGTGTGCTGAGGCAGATGCAACAGTGCGACTTGGTGTCAGCTGCAAGTGACAAGAGCGTCGATCCGTAGCGTCATCTAGACACGAACTGGGACTGGGTTTTTCTTTTTTCGTTTTTGTCTTACCCCGGAGAGCAGGAAACGTATTTTTAAATTGTGCGGGTATGTGGTGGCAGCGGCACCTCCTCCAACTGTGGTAACAGCAGCTCCAACTCCAGCTCCTCCACTGGCGCCCAAATAGGATGGTGAGGCTGATGCGGATCCACCAACATATTCAATGGTTGCCGATGGCGTCGTCGATGCGGATGAGGGCGATGATGAGGCAGATGTTGAGTGCTGGCTACTGTTGGGATGATGTTGATGCTGCTGTTGTTGCTGTTGATGCTGCTGCTGTTGCTGATGATGATGAGAGGATGATTCTCGGTCTCTATCACGTTCCCGATGACGGCGATGTTCACGATGTTCGCGATGCTTGTGACGATGTTCCTTGTCCTTTTCACGCTTTTCGCGCTTCTTTTTCTTATTCTTGCGATGCTCCTTATAATCGGCCATTTCAATGTGATTATTATTATTACTCTCCGCCGTTGCTGCCATGCTCACCATGGTAGCGGTAAAGTCCAGAGTACTGCTAACTGTTGTGGCCGCCACGGCAACAGCAGGCGCCACATCCATCGGCTGGGCGTCCAGTGTGTCCATCATCATCATTTTGTTTGGTTTGCCGTCACTCTTTGTTCTTTCTCTGTCTTCGGTTGTGCCTCTTTGAAAGAGATCACAGTTTTTGGCTTCTTTATTTTTTTGTTTGGCTGCAAGCCAAGTTCGCGTTCTCTGTGCTTTGACTGTAATTTTAGCGTCAATTTTGTTTTGTTCACTGTGATTAGCCGAATGGCAGCATAGTCTCAATCTCAGTCTCTGTTCTCGCCTTCTCTCTTGGTTCTCTCGCTTTAGCTTTTGCTGTAGCTGTTTTCAATTGTTGTTGATTCGTTTTCAATATTATTATTTTGTATGCTCTTTGGGCTGTTATTCTTATTTTTTTTTCTGTTTTTACTTCAACTCACATTCACACGCACACGCACAAGCACACACACAAGCAATTCGAAAATCACGGACCGCATATGTGAGAACCAACTGTCAATGTGTGCGTAGAGCTGTTGTTGTTGTTGGGGTGAATAACTTGCGTGGCGGCGACTGGGCTGGCTGGCTCTCCCTCTTTCCTTCTCTCAGTGTTAACGTAAAAGACGCGCACTCTTTCTCACTCTTGCACTCAGTGAGCACAGACTCGTGGAATCGTTTTATTTTCTACTTTTTGCTCCACACAAAAACACAAATTGAATTTCTTTTAGTTGGAAATTAGCTTTTTTCTGACAGCATTTAAAACATGTGCTTAGCTAGCCACGTGAACGAGTAATATTTTGAGCAGTTTTCATACAAGAAAAACAACTTTTTGTTGCTGACACTGACGGCCATAAAATAGTGTACACTTTGCGCGCCTTGGATTTGCGATGTTTGCAATAAATGAGTTAACAATTTGCAACAAAGACGAACAATTAAAAAAGGCCAGGCTTGCAACAATGCATAAAAAACGAATACACATGCACCTTTTATGCATACACAAAAAACGACAACTTAAAAAACGAAACCAGAACAAGACGGCGGCCGCGACAGTGTTGTGGGTTGCTGGCCGTGCGGAGTTGTACTAAACTCTGCTCTCCGACGACGGTTTTTGTTGCTGCAGTAGCACACGCAAACATGACCCAGCGGGAAAACAGCTCATGAATTCGTTGCTGCTCGCAGACGTGCATTTAGTACAGCAGTGTTTGCTTTCTTTTAGAATTTCAAAAAAATGTATCTAGCGATACATCTTCTTGTATAGGATAATTTCGTATCAAAAATCGGCAGATAAAGTAATAATTAATGTGCTAGAAAATTAAATATTGTTAAAAATGTATTTGAGTATAGAGGTGGTTCATGTTTCCCACTGGGTCTGCGAGCATTAAGTGAGAGAGGAAAGCACGGAGCGCAGTTGTTGTTGTTGTTGTTATCTGCAGCCGGTTTTCAGGGGGGATTATTGACGTATGTATGTATGTATTGCATGTTATGTCTGCACGTAGACCAGACACGCACTAACACCAATACAAACGACGACGTGTACAAAAACAAAATGAAGAGCATAAGAACTCGAACTCGGCGACAGCATAAAAATAAACACACACACACATAGGCATAAGCAAAAGTTAACTGGAAAAACGTCACCCAGTGAGCAAATTGGAGAGCGCAACGATAAGGTTCAGTGACGCAGAGACTTAATTGTTGATTAGTATGTATATTTACGTTTAGTGGAAATCTGTGGGTATTTGTATATTTTTTGTATCCAAGCTTGTTGTAACAGCTATGCATAATGTTGCTACTCGGAAGCTTATAAATATTAACGTATTTAGTGGAAAGTTGCATTAGATGAAGTGTTGCAACTGAATTCAATTTGTAGTCTACACGTCTTTTGTAATTCAATTTAAAGCCAATTTACATAAACAATTCATGTTGTCATTGATCAAAATGTTTATTGGGCATTGCGCCACAAAGCAGAACGCATAAAAGTGAATCTTTCACAGGCGCTCAAGCACACTGATACAAACGCACACAGCCACACAACTGCAAGCTCTAACATGCAGTGTATGTCGTAATGCTGTTGATGTTGTAATAAATACGGCAACAACAAAAGTGACGACACTGTTATCAATGCAGACAGACAACTTGAAATGACCAGGAAACGAAATCAACGAAAAGCTTAGCAAAACAAAATGTGAAAATAGACAAAGAATAATAGAAAATAAAAGCACAGGAAATTATTTGGTGGTTTAATTGTGCTTAATATTTTTAAGTATTTAAGGTGTGCAAACTGTTCACAGTCATTCGTTTCTGTTGGGAACAGTTTGACCTGCGCGTGAGCGCCAATAGGCGAGAGAGCAAGAGAGCTCATTGCAACATACAACAACAGCAATATTGTAGCGACTGCGTTCTCTCTCTCCACTCTCTCTCTCTCTCTCTCTCACTATTTATTCTGTTTGTGTTTGTGTGCTTTATGCAATGCTCTCAACGGGGGCGGGTTGCTGCATGCAGGTTAATTTTTCTGTTGTTGTTGTTACTGCCTGAGCCAGACAGAGCCGTCGACGATTGAAGAAGACAAAACAGGAAAATGAAAAATAATTGAATTGTAAGACGATGTTTACAGGAGGATGAGGATGAGAAAGAGAAGACACGCAAACCTGTGACCACCAGACGTTTGCAATTGGCAATAAATAAAAAGAAGAAGAATCTTTGCAGCTGGAGCTGGAAGACGGAGAGGCAGCATAATTTGTGATGCAAATAAATGGAAATACAAAGCCCGAAAAATCATGGGGTAGAAAGAAAAAATAACGTTAAGTGGCATTTACCTGGCAGAGACGGGCGCTGAAGGGGATCTCCGGTAAACGTGCCTGTTTTACAAAACAAACAACAACAAAACTGACTGGAAATGGGAACGGCACAAACATTGCCGTTGCATAGCCAACGGTTGGTTGGGTTCCGTATACCCCCCTCCCTCCCCCCTTTTCTATGGTAATCAAATCAAAGAAGGTGGCAAAGAGCACAATAATGGCGCCGTATCGTCATAAGCTGAAAAATTAATATTAATATGCAACTGACGTAGTTGTTGTGGTTACTTTGACAACAAAGAAATTTCCATCAATTTGACATGCTTAATTACAGACACTAGAACTTTAACCAAGTAATATGAATTAATATGTCCCAGACGGACCACTTGCCACCACATCTCGAGTCAGACAGGTGCTTAATGCTATGCTGGTCGCATTAGACCTTATGGTCTCTGGACTCGTTGGGTCATTCAACTTCAAAAAGGCAACAGGCTCCCATCAAGGAGCAAACAGAGCATATTTGTAAATATTTGCTCAGGCAACATTTCAACTCTGCACACGACACTGAATAAACTTCATTTTATAAATGCCTCCATCGATAAACAACAATTCAAAAAAGGGGGTTATGTTTAAGCAAATACATTTCAAAGATCAAGTAACATTAAAAAATGTCAACAGACAAATAAATACTTACTTACAGAACAGGGGTGGGTGGAAGGAACGCAAGAATAGCAGAACCAACAACAGCATTGCCCAATAATGGTTACAGTTAACAGTGCGCGGGAGAAATGCTAACAGTGGTGTTACAGTTCAACAGCAGAACAGAAAAGTATCTGCTGTAAATAAATTAACAGAGTTTCAAATTTTATCTACGCATGTGATAATCCAACGGTTTTGCTACCGAAAATCAACTGACTATGAAAAGTCTAAAAGGTGTGCCGTTTTTAAAAGGAATATGGGAAAACTGTTACGGCAATAAAACACACAAACGGGACACGTGTCGTACCTACACACGCGATACTGCGAGCCCACAACCAAAATGAAAAAAAAACAAGGTGTTGATTTTGTTGCCGGGTGACCTGACTGAAGGTCCCTTCAAACGACGAGTCGTAGAAAAATTAATTGCTTCAGGAAGACGACTGACTATTCGAGCAAATGTTTTATTTCTTTATGACTATTTAGAGGGAATCAGTTAAGCCAACAGGCAAATAGTTTTTATGATTCACTGTCATAAAGTGAAGCAAAAACTATTTTTTTTTTCTTTTACCGAACACTTAACAATGCTCATGCAGTTGTTTAGAATTATTTTTGAAAGGCGCACGTAATTGAAAATAGTCACGGGTGACAAATTTATAAATTATCACCCACCACCTTGCGTTGAGACACAACCACCAAATGTACACTAAATAACACAGCGTGAGGTCCTTCCGTTGATTATTATTATTCTGAAAATTGTTTCCCCTCTTGTTCTTCACAATAAATGTGGTAAAAATGAAATGAAATATGAAGTGCAATTTTGAACTTTCAATTTGTAGCCCAAAATCGAAAAGACAGCTTGGGAAAAGCCCAACTTTTCGTTTCTGTGCTGATATTTGGTAATGGGAAATCAATAATTTGGCCATTAAATGCAATGTCCTCACGTAAATGACATTAAAGTCAGAAGAAGTTATGGATTTAAATGCATGACATGAAAAGCACAAGCAAATTGATTGAAGCTGTAAATTATACTTAAAATTATCTTTGCTATTAGAAATACAATACAAACTTAATATATTAAAAACAATCTACCAGGTAATTAAATCTGAAATACAGCCAATCTATAGTTTTGTTTAAATCCTTTTATCTTTCATCTCTTACCAGCTTAATTTTTTAAATGTATACCAATTTTATCAATGTTTATATTTATAGAAATATTTACATATTTCAACAACACATAAATCCATTCGCGCCACTGATCACAAGATATTAAAGATTAATTAAAGCCAAAACAAAATAAAGAAGAAGATTAAATATACATATACTTATGTGTGTATATAAACTATATTTAGAACTCATCATTGCCTGAAATTTTTGTTTATCAATCGAAAATTGTTAAAGGATTTTTCTTTCATTTATGCATGTGTCATATGTGCAAAAATTTCAAAACCGAATCACTCAAAAATAGACGATGACTAGGAAGGTCTATAAATATATAGCATAGCTACGTATCGAAAGCGAACATCGTCGAATGAATAACACACTTGAAAAAAAAACACACCTGGCTACGACGACCTCAGACAATTTATTTATTTCATTGTTTTTGTTGCTGTCTATTGAAAAAATTTAAGAAAAATAATATATGACATCGAATGCCTGGCATGGCAACGTCCACTATTTTATATTTCTCGGTCAACGTCATTAGAAGAAAATACAATAAATAAATGACTAAGCGATTAATTATGCTAATGCTGAACTAAGCAGATACCCTGTAAAATGTTGTAGGTAATTAAAGTACTTAAAGAACAAAGATTCGGGCTAAATCGAAAACTTCATATTAAAAAAGCTGCTTTCTTTTTAAAGAGAACAAGTACCGCACTTCTTAAAAAATTTAAATTTTTTGTACTTAGATTTGAATACATACGGTATCACTTAATCAACCTAATTTAATACCAAAAAATACCCCAAAAATACCAAAAAAGATATCAATTGACAAAGCTCAAGCTCTCCCAGAATTCTGCAATCTTATATACCATCCTTAAAGTCTACACTACTGGTCAAAATAATAAGTACACGCTTATGAGATTTTTTCAAGTCACGAAAACTGTGTTAATAAACATTAAGAAAAAATCCAATTAATTTTAAGGTTTCTAACCTACAGTAGATTATAAAAAAACATTGAACAAAAGCATTTTTCAATTAAAATATATAGTTTATGCTCGATTATATTTAAAATTGAAATACAAACGGTCACACTTAACCCAATAAACCGGCTTTAACACCATAAAATACCACAATATTTCCACAAAAAAATATCAATCGACAAAATTCGAGCTTTTTAATAATTCTGCAATGTACCTTTATAAAAACATTAAACAATATACCTAATTTAAAATGTAAGGAGTATAAGGACAATGTGGCATTGCAATAGATCAAGTATTTACAGCAATCTGAATATTTTTGAGTGTATTTGTAGTGATGACGCTGACATAACGTCAATTGTCGATTAGTTTAAAGTGCTTTATTTTTCTTTTTTTTATATTTTTCAAACAAGACAAGAACATAACATAACACGAATTCCATTTCATTTCCAAACTACAAATTTATCGAGTATCTAGCTACAAAAAAAGCTCAAGAGAATAATTGGCTGATATTAAGAGAGCTAACTAGAAAACATAACCAAGCACGTGGCATGGGAATCGGTAGAGTTATATCCACTATATTTGTATAACACAAAGATTCTCTTGAGTGAAACAGAAAGGAGAGAGAGAGAGAGAGGAGCTTTCTCTCTTATATCAGAAGAGGGCAGCATATTAGCATCATATTTATATTTAGACTATATAGTTTCAGATCGGTTATGGAACATTTTGTATGCTTTATTCTTGAGCAACCGAAAGATACATACGTACATCCATATGTACGTAAAGATATAGAGATTCTAGAATACGTTGCGCGTATGTTGAGCAATTATATTGTTCACGAAGTCGGTCGATCGGTCGGTAGCTAAATATAGAACATATGCGGAGGCTCAATCTCAAAAACCGATGAAAACAAGACAACCGAACGACGCACACCACCCACTGTAATTAATTTACACAGGTATTTCAATAAAAAATAATTGTACAAAAGTTTTCTGAAAAAAAACCAAAAAAAAAACACAACGAAAATTCCAAAACAAAATAAGTTTTTCATGGAACCCACTGGGGCATATATATTATTTGGTTGTTATGTGTGTTGCATATGGAGCGTGAATGAATTTGAACATTTTTATTTTGCTCATGAATTAATTAGAAAAGAAATTTAACGAATTTAATATTCAAGAATTCGAAAAATTACTTATTAGATAGAAAAAAACTAAATAAGCTAAATATACATACATATATCATCTTCATCATCAATCAAAAATATATTATATATAGTATATATATTATCATTTATCATAATCATAAACATAATCAATAGAGCAATAGCTCTTCTGGTTTTCATTTCATATTGGAGCATATTACACATTGTTATCGAAGTCGAAATCGAAAGAAGAACAAACAATATATTGTTGTAACAAAACTGCAGCTCTCTCGCTCTCTCTTCACTTCCGTCTCTGATAGTCAACAGGTACAGTTGCCAATCGATAACACATCATTAGCTTAGCTGCACAACTGTACCCGATTTTTTTTTTGATTTTCTTTTTTGTATTAATTTTTGCCTGTGCCATTGTCGATACTTTTGATTCGATAGTTAAAGTTAAGCGTTCGATATGTTAAATTTTCGTATTAATTGTTTTTGGTTTTCGTAAGTTTTGAACTTCATAAATTTTTTTTGGCTTTTTTTTTTAAATTTCTTTTATTTTTTTTTAATAAAGTTTTAGTGTTTTTTTTTTTCATAAAGCTTATTATCTCACATAACCTAAGACATTTCGTTCATCAAAAAATCGTTGGAAAAACCGAAACCGAAGACTAAGTTAGCTAAGTGTTGTGAATAAGATAGATTAGTTTCTTTTGTGGGCTAGATTTTGGGGTAGAAGATTAAACAAAATGTATTGGAACAATTGCTACGGTTGTTTCATTCTTTCTTTTGTTTTTATGGATTATTGATAAATTTAATTTAATAAAATTTGGATTATCGTTTGCAATTTCTAGAACGTGGTCAAAGCGCCCGCGCCCAAGCCATAACCGCAGCCCTTGGGTCCGAAATTGCGGCTATAGCAGGATCGGCAATAGATGTCGCCATCGGGTCCATCGTTGAGATTTGTCGAGTCGAGGGACTTGCGGCAATCGGAGCAGTAGAAGCAACGCTTGTGCCAGATGCGACTCTTGCTGATCATCTGTTCGGCGGCAAAGACAGCGAATCCGCAGCGCGGGCAGCCGCCCGAGGTGCGTTGACCGTTCAGTGGGCGACCGTCGGGATATTGCATGGTCGACTCGCCGCTCGTGGACACCAGCGTGGGGGCGTGGCCGTAGCCAAAGCCCTTGGGGCCATAGCGCTTGCCATAGCAGGCCTTGCAGTAAATGTCGCCATCGGGTCCGTCGCAGGCCAAGACCGAGTCCAGGGGACGATGGCAATCGGTGCAGCTGTAGCACTTCCTGTGCCACATCTTGCCCTTGGACAGCTGCTGTTCGGCGGCAAAGACGGCGCCACCGCAACGCGGGCAACCCTCGCCCTCGGGCGCCTTAATCGATGTCGTATCCGGGTTGATGAAGGGGCGACTGGAGCTGATCTGATCCTCGGTTAAGCCATCGGTCTGCAGGAAACCGGAGCCGCAGGCAAAGCCATAGCCATGGGGTCCCCACTTCTTGCCGTAGCAAGTATTGCAATAGACATCGCCATCGGGACCATCGCTGGCATTGATCGAGTCCAACGTCTTGTTGCAGTCTTTGCAGTTGAAGCACTTCTTGTGCCACTCACGGCCCTTGGACAACTTCTGCTCGGCGGCATAGACGGCGCCACCGCAACGGGGACAACCCTCGCCGGGTTTTGCCTGAATCTTGCCCACATCGATGGCGGCACGCATATTCGGAGCACCCTCATCGTTGGCATAGCAGTCGGACTGCAAGGTGCCGCCGCCCTGGCCAAAGCCGTAGCCCTTGGGGCCGAACTGCTTGGCATAGCAGCCCTTGCAGTAGATGTTCTTGTCGGGCGCCTCGCAGCACAGTATCGAGTCGAGGCCCTTCTTGCAGGTGCCGCACTTGAAGCACTCCTTGTGCCAGCCGCGTCCACGGGCCAGCATCTGTTCGGCGGCATACACATAGCCGCCGCATCGGGGACAGCCCTCGCCCTCGGGTGCCCGGGCAATGGCACGGGGCTCCATGCGAGCACCGTTCCTCACCGTATCGACGCCATTCTGGAACTGTGAACCATTGTCCATGGAGAGTGTGCCGGCGCCGGTGCCAAAGCCATAGCCCTTGGGTCCATATTTGCGTCCATGACAGACCTTGCAGTACAGCTCACGTTCGTGCTCTGTGCAGTTGGTCGAGTCCAGGGATTTGTTGCACATGGAGCACTTGAAGCAGTTCTTGTGGAATGAATAACCGCCAGCCAGACGCTCCTCAGCGGCGTACACACTCTTGCTGCAACGCGGGCATTTGGGGGATTCAATCACTTGGAGGGGCATTTTGTGTTTGTATATTTTTTGACTTCTTCTTTGTAAATGTATCCTTTTCAAAACTTGAGCTTTAACCACGACTTGGGGTACAACTATTTGTATCTGTATCTATGTAGTAAGTTATGCTTATTATCTGAAAGTGCAAACAGAGAGCAGAATTGAACATCGTCGTCTTCCGTCGCAAGCTGAAGATGAGAAGCTGAAGCTGATAAGCTGAAGCAAAAGCTGTGGTTGGTAGTTGATGGTTGGTTGATTGTGAACTGGTGATCGATGATGTTATTCAAGCGCTAAATGAGACGGAAAAGTTACTGATCTAAAGTCTGTACTCCAATGACTGATTGAGGGATGAGTGTGTGTGTGTACTAAAAGTGTTTTAGAACACATTTTTTGTATCCAATTGAAACAGGAATACCTGAAAAGACATTGTTCTCTTATTTGTCTTTCTCTCTCTACATGTACTAAAAATGAAGGGTTGCCTCTTAGCTACATGTACTAAAACTATTTAAGATCATATTGAATCTTTCATATAATATTATCTTATTATTTTTTAGTCTCTACTCTAATTTGCCTTTCTCTCTCTACAAACATACATGTACTAAAAATGAAGGGTTTGTCTCTTAGCTACATGTACTAAAACTATACAAAATCATAATGAAAATCTCTTTCATATTTTAACTGAGCTTATTAATTTATCTATCTGAAAAAAAAAACATTGTTTTAAAGTCTCTACGCTAATTTGTCTTTCTTTCTCAATAAACGTACATGCACTAAAAATGAAGGGTTGCCTCTTAAGAACATGTACTAAAAATTTAATAGATCACTTTAAGTCTCTCTAAAATTTCTATTTTTATTATCTTATTAATCTGATTGAGTCAGGTAAACATGTCTGATAAATCACTGATCTAAAATGTGCGTCTTTCTCATAAAGTTCCGTAAAATGTGTATTTCTGTGTTTAATTTATTTTAGAACATGTACTAAAGGAAAACAATATATTTAGTACTGTTTGTTAACCTAATTTAGAGAATATTAAAAGAAAAATCTATAAAATTCGCTAATGAATTTTCAAAGAAAATTAAAGTATTACGTATACGCACACACATACACAGATACTAAATATTTATGATCACTTTGGCTAAGAAATATTTTCTCGAAATTGAAATGAAAAATTAATTTCTTCAATGTGGCAAACACAAAACGTGAGCAATAATTGTGTATCTATCTCGAAGATGGCGAGAGAAATGTTTTATAAAAATAACACAGGTGAAAGATAGATATATTTATGTAGAACAGACCGCAAATATGATCGCTATATAGCAGCCCTATGACAAATACATTTCTCTCTTCTGTCTGATCTGTCTGAGTCATTCCGCGTATCTTTTGAGACGTTTTTCATGGATTAGATAGGCAAATGGGTAGAGCTGTGTTTACTTTATGATTAGTAAGTGCAACTGCAATATCGGTTAATAGTCACCATACATATATATATTTTATATATATATGTATATATATGTATCTAGCTAGATAGAACCTATACCTATCCCATACACAAACACCGCACACGACAGAAACCGAGTACTGAACTGGAAGATTGCTCAACGCAAACTAATCTATAGAATTGTGAGTGCACACGGCACACGGTGCTCAGTTTTTTCCTCCTCAAACAACATTTTTCAGTTTTCATTTTTTGAGTTGATTTTGAGAAACTTTAGATGCGGAACAAAATTTTTGTGTGTTTTTCAGCTAACATCTCGCCAGAGAGTGGGTTGGAAAATATGACTGTGTGTGTTTGTGTGTATCTCAAGGCAGTCAACGGCGTCTGTGGTTTTTCAACTTGTTCTACACACATCACACACGCACACGCACACACATACGCACGAAAAGTTTTTCATTTTCCCCACTCATTTCAGCCCGTTTCGTTTCGTTTCTCAGTTGTTTTTTTATGTGCGGTAACAGGGCGAAAATGTTGTGCGAAACAAAATTCTTCTTATTTTTTTTTTTATTTCAGTGTCTTTCTGCTTTTCTTTTTTTCTTTGTGCTACGCTTCTTTAGCTGCGAATTGCACTATCATTAGCTATGATTAGCTAACAAGATATTGTTTACCAATTGTAGCTTTTATTTGCCATATTGACCGTGTATCTTTCAATTTATTGAACACATTTGCGTAATTGAAGTTTAAACACAACATATCTTCAACTTTTTATTTTGATATTTTCTAGTTTTCACGCACAAACATACATATGGATATATGTATGTTATTTTCTCACTACTAGGCGAAAAAAAGCTTTTTCACTAAAAAACAGATCTATAAATACGAGTACGTGGGAAATGTGTTCCCCCAATGGAGCCAACTACATTTTTCTTTTCTTCGTTCTTCGTTTTTTTTCTTGTTCTTGTTGTTGTGTGTGTCAAAAAGTGTGCCAAATTTTTATGTCGCTTCTAAAATTAAACTTCATCATATGCATTTTGGTGGCAGCTTTAACCGATATTATCAGAGCACTGCACGACTTTAGATATATATAGTATTTGTGATGTATATGCAGTATGTAGGTGTGGTGTATGTATATTTACTTTTCGTTCGTAATAATACAAAAATTTCGCAATAAAATTTTTTAGTTGATTTCTTAATTTTACTAGAGCCTTTTGGCTTCGATTAGCAACGATTTTCGACTGAGCGCGCTAGAAAATTGTCAACTTTTTTTGGGAACTCGGGAGAAAATTGAGAATCTTCGTCTGCACACGGCACGACGATAGCGACAATGACAACGAGTTCTTTTGTCGCCGAAACGAAGCTAAACGATCAGTATGACTATATAAACAACAACAACAACAATAATAACATTATGAATAATACACGCCCAACAAATCAAATTCAAATATACTCGTATATATTCTCGTTTGCTTTTAGTATAAAAACCGTCTTGCCGTAAATTTAATCAAGAAAATTGACAATTTGTTTGTTAATTCGCAGACTGCATGGAGTTGTCCACAAAATCTCAGAGTAATGTACGCTTCATGATCATGATGATCATTATTTACATATATGTTTGGTTAGGTTGTCATCAATTAATTAGCCTTAACATTTGCATTCAATTAAATTTCTGTACAAATACAACATTTTTGGCTTGCATATTTTGCATTAAAAATATATATTAATGGTGCATGGGCACGTCAATCTACATCAATCAAATCAGCGAACAGAAATAGGAAATACACACAAACATACTCTACATATATATATGAACTTTTGATGGAAAAAGAATACAGAAGCTCAAAAATATCATTAAAGTAACGATTATTAAATACCCTGGCTATTGGAATTATTAAAGTTTTGTTTTTTTTTTTTTAACAATTAAAAATACAATTTATTTTTCATTCCATCTTCTTATTATAGTCAAGTTAAGATATTAATTAAGGCTCACTTCTGAATTTCCCTATCTGATCAATATCTCAAATTTTTGCTTAGCATACTTTTAGGCTAAGGTTTTAATAAAGGATCAAAAAAATTAACTATTTTCTTATGTCCTCGGTCATCGTTTAAATTAATTTATTATAAATCTTGTAACTGTAATTCGTCATTTGATTTGTAATTTTATATTTATATAATTTGTTAATTAATTAATTAATTTATTTTATTAATTTATTTAACAATAACTTTTATTATTTTATAATTTAATTAAAACATATTTCCTTATTTTATGTTCTGCTTAACCAAATAAGTTTAGAAACTACTTAATATTCATACTTAAATATATTCAATATTCGTTCACGTGACTCATATACCCGCACTTAATTCGTTTAGTAAAGAGTATTTATTATTGAGAAAAACAAGAAATACTTGAGCAATTCTATTTGGTATGCACACCTCGTGTATATATATATATTATATAGACTTGTATTTTTCATATATACTGACGCACACCTTGTGTTTTTGAATATTTCAAAGATGTTCGAAAAGGTGTATGCATTAATAATTGCATTTCTACTTATAAATATGATACGAAAGTTGGCAAGGCGTCTGCGCCATTACCTTCATTATAAGAGCAAGTGAAATGGCTATAGTGCTATGGAAACTATTCAGTTGATCCTTTCCAATCGACTAGAGAGACTGGGAGGAATATAACAGGAGAGGAGAGAGGAATAACAGCAAACGGTAATAGCGCTGGCACTTGACAAGTTGTAGACAAGTGTACAAGATTAGAAGACCATCACTCAACAATGGGCAACAATGTAGCCGGTTGAGAGAATGCCAGGGAATAAGAGAATTTTGAGCCACACGAAAGAGAGAGCACTAAAATCACTCAAGAGTTGCTCTTGTTTCATTTGCTCAACTATTTTAAATATATTTAGTTTCAGATAAACAAACTGTAAGATTCACTCACCCGTTTCGAGCTCTTTTCAATTTCCTTTTCAAAGTCTGTTAGCGGCGTCAAAGTCACGTGTACATCCTTGATAATATCCCGAAATGAGCTGCAGCAAGAAAAGTTAGAATTGAGTATTTATAATACTTAAAATAAAATAAGGTATTAACCGATTGAAATTGGTAATCGTAAGCAAAACAAACATTTTACGTTATAACATTTAGTTTTAGTTCTGCACAGAATAACATTTTACTAAACTTAAAAAACATAATTAGTGCTGTTTAAATAAAAAAAAAATTATCAGATTTATTTAAAAGTTGTTCACTTTTCTGGGGTATAATTTAAATTTAAATAATCTCTTGAGAAGCAATAAAATATGAAATTATTCAATCTAAATTCTATCTATTATTTTTAATATGAATATTGATCTTGTTTGCAATACAATAACAGTTCTTTACTTTCAAAGAATAATATTTTACTAAATTTAAAATACATAATAAGTGCTGTTTTAATAAAAAAAAAAGCTCAGATTTATCTAAAAGTTGTTCTTTTCTGGGGTACAATTTAAATTTAAATAATCTCTTGAGCAGCAATTAAGTATTCAGTTTTATCATTCTAAATTAAATTTATTATATTTAATATTAGTATTGATCTTGTTTAAAATTGAAAGAACTTTTATTTTAAAAATCGATATTTGTTTCGCTTTGATACCCTGGTTAAAATAGGGCATAACAGATGTTACCTGTTGTGATCGTCCAAGTTAATGCTGCTGCTGCTCGATTTGGCCGAGTCCGCTTTGCGTTTCTTGGACGTCGACGAGCTGCTCGACGTTAAAGGCTGACTACTGGAGGTTGTTGTCGATGTTGCAGATGCCACGGATAGAGCTGCCTTGTTGCTGCTGCTTAAATTGGTTGAAGTATTGCTGCTGATGCCGCTTGGACCCAGCACATTGCCGCTGTTGCTTGTGGACGAACCCGCGCCCGGCAAGCCATCTAAATTACTTGCATTGCTATTTCCCGGAAAGGCAGCAGAAGAATCCTTTAAGACGTTGCTGCTGCTGTTGCTACTGCTTGTGGCATGCAACTCCGTTCCAAAACCGCCGCCCAAATTGCTCGCCAATTGCAGTTTGCCCGATGCGCCGCCAGCTGAGCTTGTCGGTGCCGATGTGCTCAGGTTCTGGGCATGATTACTGTGCTCCCCCAACAACGCAGCAGACATGCCACTGCTGCTGCCACTGCTAGACACATGTGGCACTGCGCTGGGATGGGTGATGGAGGTGCTGGTGGCCGGAATACTGGAGGTGCTGGGCATGTTGCTGCTGCTCGTAGCAATGTTGTTGTTGTTGCTGCTGCTGCTCGTGGCTGCGGCGGCTTCCTTAGAGCTTTCCTTGTTTTTGGATGACTTTGAGGATTTCTCTCGTGACGACGAGGAGGAGGACGACGACGATGAGGCTGATGAGTGATGAGAAAAACTATTGTTCGATGAATTGCTGCCACCATCCTTATCCTTGTCCTTGCTAGAACCTGAGCTCGATTGCTTCCCAATGTTTTTACTATGCTTATCCTTATAGCTGCCACTCGAGCTGCTGGCTGATGACTTGGTGCTTGAATTGCTGGGTCCCATTGCACTGGCTCCACTGCCGGAGCCAGCTACAGTGCTGCTGTTAATTGTATTGCCACTGCCAGTGGTATTGCCAGCACTGCTGGCATGTGTCGTTGCAACATTGCTGCTGATGTTGCCAGTTAAGCTATTGCTCACGGCACTATTGTTGTTGTTGTTGCTGCTGCTTGAGCCGCTGCTGCTGCTGCCGGGTAGAAAACTGCCTGCAGTTGAAGTATTCCCAGCCACTCCAGCATTGGAGGAGCTCAAGGGATTTGCCAGACCCGTTGACGTGGCAGAACTGCTGCCCGATGACAACGAAGATTTGCCAGATGCATTTGACTTTCGTTGTTTGGATGAGGATGAAACGTTGCTTCCGCCGCCACCACCACCGCCGCCACTTGAAAGGCTTGTCGAGCTTGCAGCCAGTGTGCTGCTTGTGATTTTGATGCTTGTCGCTGAGGTGGATGCTGAATTCATGGTCGAATCAATTTCCTTCTCGGGAGACGAGCACGAATCGGAGGAGGTGTCATGTTGTATGGGTTTGTAGGGTGGTATTGTTTTGACGTTTCCGCCCTTTTTCTGCAAAATATATGACAAGGCATGAGGGAGTGAAATAAATAAATCATTGGAAGCCCCACATACGAACCAATTTACTATAATGATGCTGACAGTAACCGCAGTACTTGACATTATCCAAATAGTTGCCAGCCTCCTCGCAGAGTAGACCCAAGCTTTGGGCGCAGGTCACATGGAATTGCTGCTTGCAATTGGCCTTGTTGCACTGCATACAAGCGCCGACATTGGCACGATTTGGCTTCCCAATCTCCAGGCAAATATAACAAGCTGAATAGGGATAAAATAATTGTTAGTGATTGGATTTGAATATTCAATTCTAACTACTTCAATTGTGACTCACTCTTCGAGTAGCGTTCCTGCGGTATTAATGTCAGTATAATGGGCTCCATGGTGGTCACATTACCAAATCGTATCTCGGGTATGTACAATGCACAAACCACATGAGCCCAACCGCTGGTGTCCGTCTTCTTGAGGGCACCATCGCGGGAGGGACAGATCTCACAGCGTACACGGGATGTGCGCTCCTGAGACTCGCACTTGCGACAATACCAGGGTCCAGTGGGGACGGTTACGATGCCATAGCATGCCTGATGCACGGCAACGGTGCAATTTTGGCCGTCACAGTAGACGAGCGGGTTCTCCGGCCACCCCCGCTCGTCCGAACAAACACAGCAGCCGCCCACCATTTCCTTCATATCGTCCAGCTTAAACTTCTTAATTTTGATTAGTTTTCTATTCAAGTTGGTGGACTGAATGGTGTCGTCGTTGCTGCTGGAGTCTAACAACTCCAGTTTCGCATTTAGTAATGAAGGAATTGCGCCTGTTTACACACACAGCGACTGCAATGAACCACAAATTTCACAAAATTAATAACAATTAGCTTTCGATTTGGAACTTTATCAAAATTATCGTCTTTAACTTGATTAGTTTCCAAAATCGATATCGGTTCGGGTGAGACTTACAAAATATTCTTTTATTTATATAAATACACCATTAAATAGGTCATAAATACTTACCAATAAATGATTCTATTGGGTTAATTGACACGTGCGAACAGTCAATCAACCTGAAGCAGCGTTGTAAGCTGAAAAAAAAATAAACACAACAAGAAAACAGATTATTTACGGCGAGATACAAAGTGCATGTGTATGCATGTGTGTGTGTATTTTGTGCTTTTACGATGTATCGATGAATTGCGTTATCGATAATAGTTGTGGCCTATTGAGATGTTGTTGTCATTGCAGGTGCCATATGCAAGGTCATTAAGCGCATAAACAGCAAAAAAGAATAACACAATAACAATAACAACAAGGGACAACCCGGGCCGGTTTATTTATTAAATAATACTTAACGTCAATTCAATATGCGCACGAGTGAGATAGCATATGCATACAATTTACACAGTTGTACATACGTATGTATGTATGAATGTGTTCGTTTTTGTTTGCAAAACACGAAAAACACTCACGTACACATACACACAGCACAGCACATGAATATGTACATAAGTTATCAATGTCAAGGTATATTTTGTTGCTGCCGCCAACGCACTTCGTACAGAGATTATTGTTGTATTTGGATTTTTTTTATTGAGGGCACACAAATTATGGCGATATGTTAATCGACACAATCACAAATCGATCGCACATAAAAATACCAACAAATTTCGGTTACGTGCGCTCAGCGATCATACAAACACACGCACGCACACACACACACAGAGACGAACTCAACCGAGCGGATGAGCATTCCACTGTTTTGGTTGGTTCATTGAACTTGTCGGTGACCACAAAACAAAATGTTGATTTTTTTTTCTCTTGTTCTTTGTATCGATGTAAACAAAGCCAAAGTCAAAAATAAAACTACACATATTTACTCAATGTCTACTAAATTTGAACCACGGTGCATAGTAGCATTTTGTTTAGATAATTAGCACAAATAATTATGCACATGAATATGTGGGTCGCATCTGCAGAGATTTTATGATTGCAACAACAATAACACATAATCATAATATATGTATGTATACCGACAGCCGAGTGACATGCGGGCTTTCATTCATGGTTCGTGTATGTATTGTGGCTTTTTTATGTGTGTGTGTGTGTATGCGGGTGTCTGGTTATACCGTTATTGGGTCAACGTGTTGCCAACTGCCGAAAACGCAGCGACAGCGATGCGCGTGTTGCCAACTGCTTGCGAGAGAAACGTTAACAGTGTAAGTGTAAATAAAAGAACTAAACACATACACACACACGCGCCCGCGAACGTTCACATAAAACGATAAAACGAGGCCGCCCCGCACGCAGCTTTTGTAATGTTTACAATACCCCAGTGGGGCAGGGGTAGCGGCAGAGCAATGCACTCTCGATACGAACGCCTACGAGCAGACAGATACACACAAAGATTAGATGTACATATATACGTATGTATATATGTCGCATGTATATATGTACATGTATATAAAGCAAAATGCCGCATAATGGGGCGCATTGGGGGAGGAATGTAGCGGCACTTTATGTGTGTATGTATGTACATATAAATATATATGTGCTTGTATATTTTCATCACTTGCAAGATGCTTTTAACGGAATGGGGATGGGATGGGATTGGGTTGGATGGGCTGGTCTGTTTCTGGTCTGGAGTTGGAGCAGGCAGGCGAGAGCGAGGGTGGTTTGTGTTCCGCTTTCACACTTAAAGCATGCCATGAATTCAATTTCAACCAGTTTTCCACAAACATTTTGTGTGTATACCCGAGAAGTTGAAATTATTGATTTTCTTTTGATTTAATTTAAACTAACTAGCCAAAGTCACTTTAAAACGTCATCATATTCACTGGCAGGGTGAAAATTGAACCCAAGACAGCAACAAAAAAAATCACAAAACAACAAAAACTAGTTTGAGAGCAAAAACAACATAAAAATGCGCGCGGTCAAAGTGGTCAAGCAACGTAAAGCGGCACACGCACACATAGAAAATCAAGAAGGAATGAAAGAAATATCTGTTTAGGGAGCGGCAGGCAGCAGGCCCACCGACAACGATTGGGCGTCTAAAACTTGAAATTCTTACGAATTGCGTTTGTTATTTTCACGTACGCACTGTAGTTTCTTATTGGAAGAAACTCTTATAGCGTGAATATTGATTTTCTTTACCACAGAGCACTTGTCACTTTTTCCTTTCCAATTTGCAATAAGGATTGCTAATGTGATTTCTTTGCTTTTAAATTTGGAAATATCATTGGATTTGTTTGGGTTTTTCACTTTTTTCTTTGGAGCCGGACAGTGACGGTTGAGCCGCCCACGAGTTACAACGCACGCAAGTAAAATAATCAACACACGAAAAAAGGCGCTGAACATCCACCAGCAACAACAACAACAACAGTAATATGAACGAGTATTTACCTTGTAACTTGTTTGTTGTTGTTTCGCTCGCACAGCAACCCAACGAAATGGTACGTCTGAATGAGACAACAACACCTGCACACTCACTGCTGTATACAAATGCAATTTCTCGAAGACGTTTTCAACTTGCGCGACACATTTACTGGACTAACAACTTTTATAACGCTTTGGAGTTACCGACACAACAACAATTGCGACGTTCTTTCTAGATTTGTTAATCTAGTTTACTTTTACAACGTTTTTGGACCACTGCGACCGTGGACTGACTAGTCTCTAACAAAAAACAAGGTGGCAACCTTGTAGAGGTGGAGAAACATCGAGTGAAACATCGATGTCATCGATGCTTGCAAAAAATAGGGGCCATCGGTGTTTGGTAGGCCACTATCGAATGTTTTTATATACAACAAAAAATAAACAATCCTGATAACTACGAACCTCTAAAGTATTGGAAAACAAGAATTTCAAAATATTATAAGAAAGATGTTTAATAAAAATGTCTTTTACAGTTCTCAATCTGCAGATTTAAAAACCGTTTCCAAACAATTTGTTATGTTCAGCAAACATCGGAGACAACTACCACCTCTGATAATCTGGCAACCGTGTGGCAGCCTTGGTTCCCAGAAATAGTCACCGATAGTTGGTTGACATGTGGCAGCCCTATAACCACAGAAAATGGAAAATTTCAGTAAATTGTATGTTTTTTCAAAGGGGATATGCATTTTCTCTTATTTAAAGCTTAAATTATAAAATTCTGCATCAAATTTTATATGAAGTTAACCGATTTTTAATTTTGTATTAGAATTAAACTAATGTCAAACGATAGAAAAATATCACATTTAAATCATCTTTTCAGATGCTGAACTGAACGAACCATAGCTGGCGTATTAATGTTTCGCAGAAAAACCAAAAGGTGGCGCTACATTGCTCGCTAGGGCTGCAAAACTATCGATGTTACTATCGATAGTATCGAGGTTTTCAAAATGGTCCGATGTATCGATGTTAAAAATTGAACATCGATATATCGGATGCTTCACTGCATCAGTGCTGCCAGATTTTTTGGGTCCATTTTTACAATTATTATTAGTTGAAATACGACAAAATTTGATTAATAAGCAAAAAAAAAAAAAAAAGGTCAATTTGGTTAAACGCAGCATTATCAAACCGAAATTTGTGTTCCAAAGTGCAAATAAACGAAATGGCTAGAAGTGGCTAGATCATTTTGAAAAAAAAAGCTAGCCCGCTCAAAAAGTGGCTAGTTCTAGCCACAAAGTGGCTGAGTTGGCAGCCCTCCACTGCATGGTGACGCTTCAAGCTACGCGTAAGTGTTTGTTGAGTTAAAAATGTGTATAATTTTATAAATTCATTTTTTGGTAATAGTTTCTTACAGCAATAATTGGCGGTTCTTCTGTATATATAATGGATAAGTTTTTGTGCACATCAAGTAAGTAAAAACCTTAAAAGCAGCAGTGTATATTATTACAAATCTATTGCGTTTTAGACAAAGTTAACGCTGCTTCTTCTTCTGATTCTGCTTTGTGCGCCGAGGAATCAGCTGCAGTGTTGCCAACTTTTCTTTGAATAAAAAAGCTGTTTTTGACGGGAGGAACGATGCAAAAAAGCTGAAAAATTTATTTAAAAAAGCCATAAAAAAGCTAGTTTTTCAATTGATTAATTTCTGTATTTTTTCCCGAAGAGGGTAGAGTGTGCGCACAACGACAGTTGTTTATAAAGAAAGTGAGCCATTTGAGCAGCAGCTGATCTTTCATTCATAAGATGTGAATAATTTCATCGATGTTGTGTTCATTCTCCTGTTCTTATCATCCGCAGGAATTTATTGGGAAGCTTATATGTGTGGCAGCACTGGTCGAGTCTTCGCAAGCCATATTTGTAAATTCAAAATTCGTAATAAAATATATTACTTTCGTAATAAGTAGCAAACAAATAAACCAATTACCTTATATAAAGTACACTGTTAAGTGTACTCAAGTGTAGTTTATTTCGCAGTTTTGATTTCACAAGATTGACTTGGCTAAATATGCGCTCCACCTTCGCGTTTGACCAAGGCAACGATAATAAATCAATGGCAACCTTAGCCAACTCTGCAAAAGTATTGTTGCACCCAGAATCCTTATAGGAATTGACTTCAATCCAAAATACTGTAGTGCTGTCATTATTTTGCCATTTCACGAAGCGAATTTTAATATATTGGGTTTTAATTTACCCTATATTTGGGCATTTACAAAAAAAATCGGAAAAAAAGCATTTCAACAAACAAAAAAGCCAGAATTCCCGCTGCCCGCTGTTTGCAAATTTTTCTAGCAAATGGCCTTTGAAAACAGCCAGATTTGACGGGAAAAAAGCGACTCTGGCAGCACTGATCAGCTGATGCCTCGTCCAGCAGTAATCGGAAGCGCAAAGGAAATTCTGATGTTTGGAAACATAAATTTTGTTCGTTTATTATTAAGAAATTAATAACATTATTTTACACAAACAAAATTAATGTTTGCCTTTTCTTTATTTTTCTTAATATAGCATAAGATAAATGGTATTTACCGCAATCTAAAATATTTGAAAAATTTTCGATGTTTTAACGATATATCGATGTTTTTTTGGAAAACATCGAGGTTTTGAAACATCGAAGTTAAAAACTATCGATGTACCCACTATCGATAGTTTTGCAGCCCTATTGCTCGCTCATGCTCACCAAAGAGATGTGTTCAATCAAACAGCTTTTGAACGACTCCACACGTTCTCTGGGAAGCAAGGCTGCCACTTTGTTTTGACAAAGTTGGGCCAAAGCTGCCAATCTTTTCATTTCAGTGTTAAATTAAACATTTCAGTATTAATTTAACATTTCAGTATTAATTTAACATTCAGTATTCAGTGGTGGCACTTTTAGCTATTAAATAAATTTTTGTATTTTTGGTATTTTTTTTTTGGGCGCGCAAATTTGAAATTAAATTTTTAAAAATCAATTAAAAATTAAATAAAAACAATTTCAATAAAAGAACAAAATTCAAAATTCGGTAAATTAATTAACTTTATTTTAAAATTTATTAAAAAATTGATAAATAAAAATAAAATTGAGAAACAAAAGATATCAGAAATTCGAGAAAAATTCAACAAAATTTCTGATATTTCTTTCAAAGCTCTAGCTCAAAAAACAAAAAAGTTGACTTTTTCGGCCGAAAAAACTTTTCTCAAAAATTTCAGAAAAGTTTGTTCCGTTTTTGCCCAGCTCGGACCACTTTTATCACTTGGATCACGCGCGCAGGAGCGAGCGAGATAGCGCGCTTAACAGCAAGAATGATGTTAGTGCACTGCTAGCAACAGCTGTTGGGGAAAAATCAATTTTGCAAATCTGTCGTGTCTGTGCATTATCTGATTTAAGGCAAAAGAAAATGTCCTCGAACGCCGACTGTTTTATTGTGCTACCCGCTAACTGTGCGTCTGGCTCGCTAATCTTTGGCCGCAATGCGGAGGACGCAACAGCCGTTGGGGGAGTCGGCGTCTCATCGGAAGTTTGCTACTATGATGTCAGCGACGTGTTGGAGGGGAAGGTAAGTGAAGAGAAGAGAGGCTCAACGAAAGTAAAATGACTCATCGTGAATATATATATGTTACTTGGAACATAATCAGACTGATGGCGGCGCAGCTTTGGAGCCGTCGGGCGATGGCCTACGTGTAATATTGCAAAAGCCCAAACCAGGCCTTTGGGGTGGCGACTTTGGAGCCAACGATCGGGGTGTGGCCATTGGCCTTACCTGGAGCGCTGGCCAAGAGGATGCAAAAGACAATGACAGCTTGCTGGGCACAGACATTGTGCGGTAGGTGAACCCGTTAAAGAGAATATGCGCTCTCACAAACCTATTTAAACCCTTTTTCGTTTAACAGCATCGCTTTGGCCGAGTCCAGTGAGGTAGAGGCTGCCGTGGATCTTATTGGCAGTCTGGTGGCAAAGCACAGCAACGACAGCAGCAAACTCAACTTTGTAGTATGTGATCCGAGTGCTGCCTGGATATTGAGCAGTGCCGGAAAAGTCTGGGCTGCTGAGAAGCTGCAAGCCAGCTGGCAGCGTCTTCCCAGCGGTGGTCTGACTGTAACTAATACGATTGATAAGTCCAGCGAAGGATTAGATACGGCCGGTAGCTTTGCAGCTGCCCACGATGCGGAGGCGCAGGCCCCTGAAGCGGAATGGTGCGGTCCAAAGCCGAACGACGATGCAACTTACACGCAACAGGATATGTTTGAGACTCTGCGCTCAGCGAGCGGCGATGGCTCACGTGCTGCAACCGTGTCGGTGCTAAGTGCCAAGGGTAGCTCAATTTCATGCCATTGGTTCACTGGCACGCCAAATGCCGCCGAGTCTGTGTTCAAGCCGTTTGTGTTTGCGCCCAAGCCGCGCATTTCGCCCTTGACCCAAGTGCAATCGGATGCGGAGCAGACATTGCTGCATAGCCTTCATGCCAATCGAAAGCCGGCTGCGTTGGAGCACTTGAGGAGCTTGGAGCGCTCCTGTGTTGATGAATTAAACAATTACTTTTCGCTACAGGATCATGCCAGCGATGAACTGGACGAGCTGCTCAAGGATTGCGTTGAGGCGGAAGTGAAATTCTATCGCTAAACGTTGCATTCAACAATTATGATATATTGATACTTAACTAGCTTGCAACCACGACGACGCTCGACGCTCTTTTGAGCGATCTGCTCCAATTCGTTTCGACTTGTGCATTTTATATATTCATAAGTAAATCTCAACCAAATTGATAGGATACTCCAAAATTGTTCATCCGTGCAATGCAAACTTCATATTTTTTTATGGACTTTAATCTTTATTTCATTTTGTTTTATCAGTGTAAGTTTTGTGTTCATTTTTATTTTTATGCATTAACGTGATATTTATATATATATATTTATGTAACTCTTTGTCTCCTATGTGAAATCTCGATCTTGATTTTATAGTATTATGCATGTCATTCCATATTTTTGGTTGCAGTTGCGGCTACTTAACGATATTTATATACTTGCATTAAAATAAAAATATATACATATTAAATATACATACAATACATATATATATATATATAATATAGCTCTCAAATAAACGCATAAAAAGCTGCATTTATACAAATATCAGTTGTTTACATTTATAATTACAAATTAGCTAGCATTTTAAACAGATTCTACAACCAGATTCGTTTTGAATATTGTGTTCTCATTGTGGAGAGCCTCCAGTTTGGTGATTTCAAAGGCCTGATAGACCTCTCGAAAGTCCATGATATTCCGTGGAGAACTGTCCATCCAGAAACGATCAAATTCAAAGAACAGATAGCAATAAAGCTTATGAAAATCTTCGATTGTACTAAAGTTTTGCTTATGCAGCGCCACCTGATTGTAAAAGTGCGTCTTGGCTGCCCCCGTGCGGAGTAAATTGAATGCCAGGGCGGTGAGATTGATGCCAACAATGGCATAGGTGTAGCCCACCGTGGGATGCATCGAGTGCAGGAGAACATGCTTGGCCGCGTCATTGTAGGCAGTTGCAAAGTACAATAGATTCTCTAGCCCCAGCATGCCCATGCCACGAAAGTCTGTCTTCGGATCATCGCCTTGGAAGCCGATCTCTTGCCACTGCTTTGAAATGCGACCAGTGAGTGGATCCTCCGGCATCAGCAGCTGCCACAGCTGCAGCAGCTTCTGCTCGTGCTCCAAGTTCTCCGAATCGTAAGACTCAGCGCGCAACTCCTCCACATGATGCATAAGACGCTTATAACCCCAGATTGTGGTCACACAATTGCCGAAAAGTCTTCCAAAATCCGGATGAACATTGTTCTTGATTCGTTTCACACGCGACACAACTTGAACGGCGCGGGGAGCTGCAAGAGCGAGAGGCAATGATTATTAATAGGCAATTAATATTGAACGCTGACTCACCAAAGTACAGCAACTCTCTGTCCGACGCGTAGGGCGCTGCTTCATCGAGTTCCCTTAGCAGAGTTTTTATTTCGGGCTGCTTGGATTGCGAAAGGGATCTTTCGATTTGGCGGCATCTCGATGCACCTGCCCTCGCACCGTAGCATATTCGCTGGAGCTCCGAGAGGCGGGTAAACACATGAAGAAACCACTTAATAAATGGCCGTATATAGCTAAAGATGAATGGCAGTATTTTATCCAATATAAACATTTTCAACTTTTTCTCGCTATTTGACTAATAAACTTTTGTTTAGCACTGCGTTGTCATGACAACGTGCTGGACATATTTATTGAGCGTAAAATGCGAATCAAATTAGTAGTAAAGTGTGGTTTTTAAGCAATCAAAATACTTATTTTGCAACAACTTTTAGTTATATTTAAAATTAGTTATTCTCTTTGTTTTTTTTTTCTATTAATGTGCGTAGTAGCAGTGCTGTAAAGGTATGCTTTTTATTTCAGCTGTTGTGTTGAATTCTGACTCTTTGCAACACTGGCAACTTAAACCAGCGCCTATCAGCTGTTTCAATGTTATTGTTTGTCGAACTGGTTTTCATTATGTTAAAACATAATTATGAATTAAACCTTTAATAAAAAATTTTAATTATTACCAAAATATATGTTTAGAAATTACGTCACAAAACAGCTGTTTTGACAATAATGCTAACGGACCTGCGCAAGTGTTTTTTATCTGTATTTTTATATATGTATGTACATTGATTCTTGCCATGGACCGTGTATAAGACTTTTATCTTATCTTATACGATAATCAAAAGTCGTATACGCTTACAATGAATGAATTGAATAAATTGATAAACTGATAAACGCACGCTCCTAGGAATGTGCTTCATTATGTAAGCCCGTTGGGGCTCAGTACCAATTTGAACTATTAAGTTCTTGATAGCTCAGTTATCATCAAACACTCGACGGCAGCAGTTTGTTTTTTGTTTCCAAAATCGAGATGCGCGCACAAAACGGAAGACTTTGGACTACTTTGCACGAGGGTGCGTGAAATTAAAGTTTTTTCCCCTTATTAACTGGCAATTAATAATTTTATAAACATTTTATAATATTTTAATAATTTACCAAATCTTTAATTGAGGACAAAGTTTAGATTGTTCAGACAAAATATTCACCATAAGGTTAAGTATACGCCGTGATGTTCGTGAGCAAAATTGCGGTTTTGTTGACACGCATATTTAAGGTGCTATCATAATACAAATTGTTCTAATTTCCCTGATATTAGACTTGATTGCATGCCTATAATTCATATGATTGTTAATAATTATTGTAACTTGGTCTTGAAATTTGTAATGTTTAAATTAATCTTTGTCTGATTTCTGATATTTCTGATAACGACAACATATTGTTCTATACAATAAAAAAATGTTTTGAACAGCTGCTTGAATTTGCTTAATGTGTTCTTTACTATTATCAAAATTTCCAAGATGTTTTCGTTATCATACCAATAAATATACATTTTTTATTATAGGCAAGTATGAAGTGCGAAGTCTGGCAGAGGCGGATTTGGAGGAAGCTCTGAATGTAAGTATTTACATAAACACTAATAAAATGTATTATTAAAAACACATAAGTAACATATTTTCTTCTCAAACTATATGTTTATTAAGTGTCAATCAAGCCGACAAACAATATAAACTAGCATTTGAAATAAATTAAAAAGTGGCCAAAGTTTATAAAGAAAAAAAGTTAATAATATATTATTTTTATTTTAAGTTAACAACTTAACAGATAAAGAATGTTATAAATTAAATGCAAACAGTTGTAGAATCTACACAGCTGTGGATGCTGCACAAAAATAATTTTAAGCGCCGAGCACAACGTGGCGTCGGTGGTGTAATGGTTAGCATAGTTGCCTTCCAAGCAGTTGACCCGGGTTCGATTCCCGGCCGACGCAGTTCGCTTTTTTGCTTTTTTTTTTCGTGTTTTTTTTTAATTTAGCAAATAAATTTATTTACGTTAATTCCATAAAATTTGATTCATTTTACCCATTTCAGGTTTTGGACGATTCATTCTTCACCAAAGAATCTGTTTGCATTGCATGCGAAATTGACTTGCCTCAAAATGCACAGGCGCGTCGGGAGTTGCGGGAGCTATGCCGAGTTTCAGCTCTGGATGGAGTTTCCTTGATTATGAAACACGTGGAGAGTGGACGTATTGTGGCGGTTTCTTTCAATAAATTGATGGTAAGTTAATGGAATAATATACAGATTAATAATATTTACTTGTGCCTTAATTCTAGTCCACACCACCGCCTGGCGAGGATCCGTTTTTTGTCAAGTTCAGGGACGAGCAGGTGCATAGTCCCCAGGCGCTGACTCTAATGAATTATATGATAACCATCGAGTCAAAGGTCGACGTGGGTGCTTTGTATAACATAGATTGCAGTTGTGAACTAATGTTCTTAGGCACTTTGCCGGAATACGGAAGACTCGGACTTGCACGCGCTCTAACCGAGGTCACCATTCAATTGACACGTGAATTGAACCAGGGTCAAGGCTTGGAGGATGTGGCTGAGGAGGTGCGCGATAAGCGGCCCACTGCAGTCACAGCTTTGTGGACATCCGTGTTTACTCAAAAGATTGGCAAGGCGGTGGGTTTCGAGGTGGTGAACTCTGTGCCGTTCAATGAGTTTGAATATAACGGCAAACGCTTCGATGAGCGCATTAATCCTCTGCATACATTCTCTGAACAAGCTGTGTACAATATTTAATTATTTAATAGCTGTATATGTTAAATTTAGAAAAAAATAAAAGTTTTTTAGAAATCGGCAAAAAATTTACACATGCGTCGGCCGGGAATCGAACCCGGGTCAACTGCTTGGAAGGCAACTATGCTAACCATTACACCACCGACGCCGTCTGTTGGATCGCTCTTTTATGCGTATTTAAGAAACAGTGTTGGTTCAACACTGAGCATTTTCGCTTAATGTTATGTTAAGTAACAGACTGCGTTAACATTAATCGTATGTTTGCTGCCATATTTGCTGTTATTTAACAGAATTACATTTGCGCGCGATAATTTGAAATGAAAAATTTGAAATTTTGAAAAATCAGTTAAAAACAATTTAAAAAAAAAACTTGCTCAGAGAGCGGGAAAAGAATAGAGCAGAGAGAGAAGTTAGGGACAGCGTCAAATTGATGGTACACCAATATTGAATTTCAACTTGCAGATGTCGGTCAAGCTATGACTTTTAATTTCCACGTGCATGTAAAGTCAAAAAATAATAATAAAAAATACGTGTATAAATATAAAAATATTATGTACGTATATGTATGTGCTTATGGTACACAGACAAACTAAAGAAAGCTTTAAGTTATTTATTTTTTTTTAATTGCAATAGTTATAGCTGCTTGAATTATATTTTTATAAAATACATTTTGATAGAATATGCTGCATGGCTGATGCTGCTACCCTTAAGTGTTTTATAGGACTGTTAAATGGCTCAACCCTTCCTTCCATCCCATTGTTGATTTCAATTTTTGCACTTTACATAAGCACTTTGAAAAAATAAAAGAGTAAAACTTTTTAAATGAGATTAAAATTTACACACAATCCATACACACACATTGCGTACACCGAGTGTGCTCGGCCAGGCATGCACTCAAGAGGATTTCGCTATCCTTAATGCTCAATGTCAACACTATGGGATAAACGTGGACAGGGATTGCTGCGGGGATCGGGGAAATGGC
Source organism: Drosophila suboccidentalis (assembly GCA_037043435.1). Lineage (NCBI taxonomy): Eukaryota > Metazoa > Arthropoda > Insecta > Diptera > Drosophilidae > Drosophila > Drosophila suboccidentalis. Next base: position 696,932 of record JBAMBK010000291.1, on the reverse strand, counting down.
AGTGTGATAAGCATTTGACAGAGCCCCGACTCTAGTTTACTTGTCTACCTCAACAATACATTTCGGTTTTTAATTAGAATTCGAATATAAAAAAAGAAAACAGAATTGAAAATCGTACTGCAAAATGACAATGCATTGAGGTTGAAATTGTGAGTTGTGAGTTGAACCCCCTTCGCAGGGCAATTGCGTGTAATGATATAGGGACAGGGACGGGTATTAGTCAGGGTAAGTCCTTGCAGTCCTTATAGAGGCGGTTACGCTTGATTGTGCTATATGACGTGTGCATAATTCGCAGCTTGATATTATACTAGGGTGCAGTATTGTTCAAGTAGTATTTAATTTTTTGGGGCCTTAATTATATAGTCAAAGCTGGTTAGCTGATAAAGTTAAAAAAAAAGAAAACTGTAGCAGGTGTTGGACACTTTTTTTTTTAAATGTGTGTGAATTTTAACATATTTATAGGAATTTATACTTTTGAATAGAGAGAAATAATCTGATGAAAGTGGTTTCCTAGAAATCAAGGATCGTAAGAATTATAAGTTTTATGAAAAAACATATCAAGTAACTTTTATTTTAAATTTTTATAATAAAATATAAATCTATTTAATGTAGTACATATGCATATTATACCTAAATAATAATAATTTTAATTAATATTAAAAATAATAATATATAATTTAACCTTATCTGCTATTACTTTATTGAGTTTCTTAGTTCAGTTGAGTTCAGTATAAATTTCAGAATCAAGACAAATCCCTGAGCATGTGAATAATGTAAGGCCACGACTTTCCCTTTCTCTCCTACCACAAGTGCAGTTTGATGATGTTAACTGGTTGCCACTAGGCAACAACTTGATAAAAATTGAAAACTAATTTGTTTATACAGCTGCACAAAACGAGCAGCGCTGGAAATGAAAACAACAACAACGCAGAGGAAAAGAGATGGAGAGAGAGGCAAAACAATTTGTTTATCATGGGTAGCCTTAGTGAGGTCGTCAGTCGTCGTCGTCCTCGTCCTCGTCGCTGATGATGAGCCAGGCAGAGGGACAGGGGCAGGGGCAGGGGCAGGGAAAGAGGCGGCAGCAACAGACGCGGGAAAAAGGACAACAAACAAACGAAACGAAATAAAAACGAAGGGAAGTCTCATCACACACGGCACAAGGGGGTGAAGGGTAAAATGGGAATTCGTATATTTTGACACCCTTGTCTCGACGCCATGAAATATGCAGCAAATATTTTAATGGAGCTGTTTTCGGTTCGGTTCGGGAATCTAAGACAATGCAAATATTTGCAGTTGCCGCTATTTTCATTGCCTAATGCTTAAAAATTATGCTGGTTGACAAATTTTTTTATGTCCCACTGAAATTGTAGACTGTCATTCTGTTGCAACAATCCATTAATTAGACTTAGTTTGTGTACGACTAAAAATACATTAAATAATGTCTGTGTATTCTCTTTAATCTGCCTCAATCCCAAACGAAATCCTGCAAATTCTATTGTTTAACTACATACTACGCCACTTGGCCAATAATTCCGCTTAATCAGATAAACGGGCCCAAATCAAAAAAACAATTTCATGTGTCTGCCATATGAAAATCAGTAGGAATATCTCTTGTGTCTCCTACTCTCTCCCCATGTCCCCCCTTTGCCTATGATATCAAATCATCAAGCTCATACTTAATAAGCTTATAACACCCCCTTGAAGTTGCTACCCTGTTGTGTGGCAAGTTTCCGTTGCTTCACGCCGATTGGCTGAAAGTAACAGGCTCCGCCCCATTTGGCCAAAATACCTTTTGATGTGGCACCGCCATTGATATGATAGACGTACGGTGCTTTATCCGGGCGGAAATATGTATGTACGTGTAGCAACCCCTCAGTTGGTTGTCCTCTTATCAGACGTGTCCTGTTCTCGGCCCGGGAATTCTCAAATTCTCTCATTCGCTTCGTAGCTGTCCGCGCGTTCGCTACAAAATCGCGCTTCAATGTGGCAATAAACGGTGGCAATTTTCTAGTCTAGTCGGAATGGAATATATATTAATTGGACTTTTGTGTAATATATCTCTGGTCTAAAATTGATCAAAGTGAAATTGCGAGTGAGCTACGAAATTTGTGTGTATACTTTAAAAGAACTGCGAATATTGGATACAATCAGCAACTGTTAAAGGTAACAGATGAAAAACGGGAAGAGAGTTTATGTCCGTAAGATACCTGACAGCAGCCGACGGATAAAGGCGAGCTGACTACACTCTGTTATTTTAATCGTGCTCTTTTCTCAGAAAATGTATCATTTACAAAATAAAAGAAAATAAAAATGTAGCTGTTTTTAAAATACAGTCGAACTTCCCTAACTCGAATCACCATTATTCAAAGAAAAGGTTCGAGTTATGGGAATATTCGACTTGGTTCGAGTTTTTTTTCTTAAGTTTATTAATTTTACTGCCACTTATTTAGCTCGAGTTGGAGAGAAATTCGAGTTATGGAAGTTCAACTGTATTTAAATATCCTCAAACGTTAACTAAAAATCCACTTTTGTAGTTTTTAACATGTGGTAATATATTTTCATTTATAGAGTCTATATGTACGCTCATTTAATTAAAGACTGTGATAAACATATCCCATAAAAAAACCTCTACGAGGTAAAAGTCTAGTGACGAAAACATTTTCATGCCCCAAAATTTCTGATATCCAATTTTGTGACGAATAATCTTAAGTTTTACTTATAAATTATTTTATTATTTTTACTTATTATTTTATTTTACTTATAAATTATTAAAATTTTGGCACTTGGCACATTGCGCTAAAATGTCTCAATTCCTCATACCAAATAAAACTCACTGTTTTGCGCAGTGCCGAATGCAAAAATTTTGTTTAAAATAAATTATATGAACAAGAAACAAGATTTTCAATAGAATCCTTTAGAGTATACAAGAAATGAATGTACAATTTTTACCCAGCGTAAAACATGATTTAAAAAATAATTCAGCATCATTACGCAAAAATTACGTTTTTGGAATAGAAAGCCCTCAATTAAAAAATAAAAAATCTCAGGAAAATTCTCTTTTACCATTTATTCAGTAATTTTGTAGGTAAAGGAATAAATATACAAAAATTTGATATCTAAAAAAATACTGGACTGTATAATTATAGAAATACCAGCTGATCCAATGTGTATTAAACAAATATCAAAGGCTTAAAGTACTTTAGAGATAGTATTTAGTATTCGGGATAGCACGTTGACAGCTCCTTTATATTGATATTTGCCAAAGGGAATATAATATATTTATGGCTCTAACTGACTGACAGGCCAAAGCCCTATCAAATGCTTATCTTATCAAAAGACAATCGCTTTTAGTATGTAAAACATGTTTATTATCAATACAACAATTGATTGAATTCTAGTCCCATCAACAAAAGCTGATTAGAGTCATTGACATAAATAGTTACAACAAAGCGATTTGTATATCCTCTATTTCAGGAAATCAAAAGTCAAGAGTGAGAACACGTGCCGCACTTGCCACACATTTTCCCGCTTTACTCCGACACGTGCCGCACACTCGTCGTCAATTCAGATTTACATCCGGAAGCGTTATGCAATCAATTGACAATTAACAGAAATCGCAGAACAAAAAACAACAATTAATAAAATGTTTTCCATGGATAATTTCGACTTGGAGGCCACCATGGCACGCCATTTCTTTGAAGGCTCCCAGGCGACAAATGCATCGAACTCCAGTTCCGAATACTTTTTCGGAGATGAGCACAGCTCGGAGAGCGACGACGATGACGATGCTTACAGCAGTGGTTTCAACAGCGATCAGGAGAACAACGAGAAGACGTAAGAGCCCTCAACCAAGCAACGTTGCAACTCCTTCGATATTAACCATTCTCAGCTATTCCATGTTTAGCCGGCGTAGCCATAAGCCCCGTCGCTTGAAGTGCGCTTCCCAGATGGCCCAACAGCGCCAGGCGGCCAATCTTCGAGAGCGTCGGCGCATGCAGAGCATCAATGAGGCATTCGAGGGACTGCGTACCCATATACCAACGTTGCCCTATGAGAAACGCCTGAGCAAGGTGAGCAAGGTGCTTAAAGAATACAAATTAATTCATACCAAATAAAAAAAATATTAAGGATAGCAAAATTTTGGAGAAGCTTTGTTTCTATGATTTTATCCATAGAACAAGATTTAGATTCGTTCGAAATGCCTGAGACCAAGATTTGAATCGATTTTCGATTTTTCTTTAAATTTAAGAAGACAAATTTTTACTTTCTTTATTGTTTTACAATTTTTTTTGAGTTGGAAGTCGTAAGAAGTTTAACATTTTTAAGGAATCTAACTAAATTTAAGTTTACCTATATGTTCCTTCCTAAAATATTAATTATTTACACTTCATCTTTAATTTTACCGTAATGTCTTTCATAGAACCAACCATTTTTAAAGCAAGAATCTTAAATATTTCCCCGATTACTTTATCCTTGTTTTGAACAAATTTCATAAGGATAGCCATCATATTTTTCTCATAATATATGTACTTCAACTTCAGCACTTCAACTTTTCCATAAACTTGTATCAGTAAACAAAAAGATCCTCATAATCATCATATCATCGTGAACTCAGCAAATTTACCACCGAAAATAATTAGTTTATTGAACAGAAATGCGTGTTCAGCCTTTTTCATAATATTCTCAAGTTGTAATGCTCATAATCAATTAAATTCATAAACTTTCAGGTGGATACCCTCAAGTTAGCTATCAGCTATATAACCTTTCTCAGCGAGATGGTCAAGAAGGATAAGAACGGCAATGAGGCTGGTCTGAGCTTGCAGCGCAACTATCAGAAGGAACCACCCAAGAAAATAATACTAAAGGATCGCAGTAAGTTGTCAATCAATCAAAATTGCTGTGGGCGGTCAGTTCGGTTCAGTTCTGAACAATTCAGGACCAGAACCAGGTCTATATTAAATAACATAATTCAGCTGGACTGTTTGGTTGGGTTGCATATTTAAAGCGCATTCCAGTTGCTTGTACGAGGGTTGCCCCGAGGGTTGACCGAGCATCATTCTAGGGCTGCTGTATTCGGTATTCTTCCTAAGTGTAACTAATTAGAATTTTCACACTTCGCTTTGCGGGCTTCGCGTGACTGCCAGTCAAGCAAATTGTTTAGCAGTCGCATCGATCACGAAATTTGGTGAACGGTTCAGTTCGGTTCATTGGTGTACATGGTACGGACACGAACGGTTTTCATTGGGTTCTCGGGGGGGAAATTGATGGGCAAATGGATTAAGGGTTTCCGTGTGCCAGCTCATAAAAGTGCCTTTAGTTACGGTTTTTTGGTTAATCATTTTTCTATTCAAAATGTATGACACTCCGTTTCCTTCCGAGTTCCCGAATGCATCCCGATCCTACCAAAAGCATCTGCATAACTAATAGCCAACCCACTTGGTTAGCCAAAGGGTAACCCTATGATACTAAATATTTATGTACTAGGGTGATTTTTGAATGATCTACGGAATTTTTTCAAGTTTTTTTCTTTGGTGAATGCGGTTTTTTTATGATTTTTTTTTTAAGTTCATTGTGTCAAAACAAAAATTAATATTAGTAAACTTGTTAGGGTTATTTCTATATCAGGTTAAGTGATAGGACTCTACTCCATTTGCATTTAAACGAATATTTATAGCTTGTAACACTTGGGAATAATATATATGGGATAATATTTAAATTAGCGATTTATTTATGGGCTCCCAAAATAATTATATATCAGAGTAGAAATAAGATGGACAACAAAATACATGCTAGTTAAATAAATGTAGAGATAAGGAGCGATAAAGAGAAATAGGGATAGAAACTTCGAATTAGAAACCAGCGACCAACGCCAGATAAAAATTTAAATACAGTCGAACTTCCATAACTCGAACGTCTATAACTCGAATTCTCACTAACTCGAACTAAGTAGAGTGGCAATAGAGTTTACTTAACATAATAAAAGAACTCCATAAGTCGAACTCTTTCTTTGGATTCGAGTTAGGGAAGCTTGACTGTAGCTTATAAAAATTGTGAATAAATAAAACCATCACAAATCTTTAATAAACTCATATTATTTTCTGCTCTACTTAATAAATTTAATGGAATAAAAAATTTTTAATATTCAGAACAGAGTAAATATTAAAATTATGATTTAAAAAAAAAAATCAAGAGTCAAAATATATTATATATTATTTCCTACTTTACTAAGTCTATTTAGTCCTAAAACAAATCTCTGATGAAACATGGTCAAAAAGAACATGCGACAGGCGGCGATATAATTTGTTTTGATAAAATCCAACATACACCTTGCTGCCAACTTGCAATAGTGACTCCAATAAGTACATTCACACACACATACACATACACACAACAATCAGAATGAGGTACGACAACAAAGTAGTAACAACAACAACAAAACAGAATCGACATAATCATATCGTGAGAAATTCGTTACACTCCAGCAGATGTGTGCTGTCGCCATCGTTGTTGGGTCCTGTTAAAGGGCAACCGAGGCCAAAGAGACAGCAAAAGCGAGGGAGAGGCGAAGAGATAGTGTGGAGAGAGGAGTGAGAGAGATATACAGAGCAGAGAGAGAGAGTGGCAAAAGCATTTTCATGCTTAACGGGCATTAAAAATGTTGAGCAAAAACCGAAAAACAAAAAAAAACAACAAAAATAGAGAAATAGATAAAAATCGCAATAGGAAATGTTGGGTGGGTGGGGAGTAATTCAATGGGCATTTAAATAGCTGCAAGTGGATTGTCCTCTAGAATGGGAAGGGGAATGGGAAGGGAATGGGAGACACGCGCCTGGCATATGTTCACACCAACTTGCAAGATGACTGAGTGGGCGGGTGAAGCTGTGGGCTGTGAGCTGTGGGGTATGTGGTTGGGTGGTGGTGTCGCATATTTGAACAACACCCGCATGAAGCACTCGAAAACTGTGAGCGCTACAAATTACCAAACTTGGTTGAGAGATTTGGGAGTGGGAATGGGTATGAGCACGGGATGTTATCCTGATTGGACGCAACTAAGGGGTGGTGGGTAGTGGGGGGAGTTTGCGTATTTGGGCTTTGTTTGTACATCGCAAATGGTTGGGTACGCACCGCAGGCGTGCAGCTGCAACAACAAGTCGTCGAACAGCCCTCGTATGTGTGCTGAACCCTTTGCTTGTTTACACTGTTCCTGTTCCTGTTGATGTTGATGTGTGTTGTAATGTGTCCGCTAATGGCATTTGAACAAGATTTTTTGGCAACAATGCTTAATTGACTGGGCGGCGCTTGACTCTTGATTCACTACAACAAAACTCTATCTCTCTCTTTCCCTCTCTTTCCCTCTCAATTTGATTTTACAGTAAACAGTGGCGTTGCCAATACAATTCATTTTTTAAAACTAACAAAACGATTATTCGATTACATATCGATATTAAAATGATAATTAATACAATTAATTAATGCAATCCCTTTTTCTCTTTGTTTGTAGCTGGAGGCATGGCACATTCCTTATCCTGGTATCGCAAGGGAGATCGCTATCCGGGCAGCAAACTCTATGCTCGCACTTGGACACCCGACGATCCAAATGGAACCAACCAACAACAGCAGCAACAACAGCAGCAGCAGCAACAACAACCAATTCAGCCGCTCTACACCAACAACAATACAAAGGGGGGCAGTCAATGCTCGAATTCCAGTCAAAATCAAAATAGTAACCAAAGCAGCGACGATTTCAATATGAGTGGAGCAGATTTGGTTGGTGGTGCCGCCACTGGCGCCACTGCGAGCATCTTTGGCAACGGTGGTGCACTCTAAAAATCATATTCCTCAACTCTCTCTCTCAACTAGTCCAGCTTGCTAGTCAATGGCACTCCCATAATATATGTACATACATACATATATCGTACATATTTATAATATACACTTAGTCAACTAATTGTTTTGATCAAACAAAAAAAAACATTCACATATTTCTAATTTCATTTCAAAAATAGTTAAGCTCTATGGATCTCATTATTTCTTTTCTTTTTAACTTGTTCTAAGAACCAGAAGAAACCTTTTTATTTTCAGAAGAAAATATGTCAATTTTTTATTTTGTCTAAACAATTACTTGACCAACTGTATATGCATATATTCCAATTTAAAAATATATTAAAAAACATGTTCTGTGGTATTTAATTGCTCTAAGTTTGCTAATATCTAAATGTTATACTTAGTGGATTAGTTTAAAAATCTAATAAATGCAAGTATTTAATGAAAAAATAAAAATAAACACTTTTTGAACTCCTTTTCGGGCCAATTGCAGTTCAAGCGACGAGGCCAAAAGGCTCCATTTACAGCTAAATTACGTACTTATCGGGCCGACAGTTATTGAACACCTGGTCGCGGCCCCTGTCGCTGATATCATTAAAAATAAATATCAAAAGCGACAGCAGACAATCATAATTTTGTTCGTTTTCGTATTGTACAAGTGCAGTTTCTGGGGGTGGGTGTTCGGTATTTTGGACTTGGGCTCGACGGTGTAACTAGAAAATTATTTCCGGTCTTCCGACATGCACACGCTAAAAAAAGGACATTAAAAAATGTTATGATAACTACAGCGGGTTTCGACTAGAAGATACCCTGCGTTTAGGTCTAACAATTAGCGTTACTTAGTGACTGAAATCCAAGCTGTAAATCAAGTTTAATAACAAATCAGAACAATTTTAAACTTTCATAGCTTTTTCAAAACTGATCGGATTTAGTTTTGAAGCTTCTAAATTCATTCTGCATTCAAATTTGATTAATTTCGTTTAAATCATTTTTGCCCAAAGGCTTTTTTGAAACTTCCAATTTTTAAATCTTAAATATTAGCTTTTAATCAGCTCCTTATGTTAATTTTTTTGAAAAAAAAATCATTCCAAATTGAAAAAAAATTGTCTATAATAATAAGAATAGATTCTATTTGAATTTTCAAAGTTCAAAGTTTAAGTTCAACTTTTTTAATATTTTATTATAATTAATAACTGTTATACCATTGCAACTCATTTCGGTACAGGGTATATAAAAATAGAATGAGAATTTATTATTTTTAAGCGTTATAGTTTTGCTGCAAGCGTGGCATTTAAAAAATCATTAGAATTGTCATGCCCACGACAAGGACAAGGGAGAGAGCCGTTAGATGGACAGCTGTCGTTTCATTTCATTCGCTCGCTGTCCTTGTGACGCGTGCGTCCGTTTGGTGGCACAATTTAGATGTTTATCAGCAATTAGGCTTAGCCTCAGCAGGGTGGTCGGATTTGTGGTGTGATTGAATATTTTGATAAATCAATTTGATCATATGTATGTAAATTTACGCGTCACATTTGTTATGTTTATGATGTGTGATTTTTAATTAACTGCTAGAGCTCAAACGAACTACGAACTTGATTATAGTCAGTTGTTTCAAAAGATTGAAGTGCCATTATTGCTCGTTTGTTCGTTTGAGTCCCATTTTCGTTAGTGCTGGTGTAAAGATTTAATTTTCTATTTAAATTGCGCGCCAACTCTAAACTGCTCAACTCAAAGATGGTCACTCTAGAATTGAAATCTGCTTAAAAGCACTTTGCAGCGTTGCCACTTCTGCGCATACGCCAAAACGCATTAAAGCTTTTCGATGCCTTCCAACACTTGACCGGCGGCAGCACGCGAACTGATTTTGTTTTGCTTTTAATTTAAATACGAACTAAAATGCGCTTTGCACAAATTATTGTTGGACCTGCGGGCAGCGGCAAGGTAAGCTTACAACGGCGTAACTCTGATATAAATAAGAAATGCTTAATTGCCGTTGGTAGTCGACATATTGCAGCTTCATGCAACAACATGCCATGGACAGCAAAAGGAACATTCAGGTTGTGAATTTGGATCCGGCCGCAGAGCATTTTAACTACTCACCGCTGGCGGACATACGAGAGCTGATTCATCTGGACGATGCCATGGAAGATGAGGAGCTGCACTATGGGCCAAATGGGGGTTTGATATTCTGCCTAGAGTTTCTCATCGAGAATCAGGATTGGCTTAAAGCACAACTGTGCGGAGGCGAAGATGAGTTGATGTTGGGGGAACCCGATGATGATTATATACTGTTCGATATGCCCGGTCAAATCGAGCTGTTCACGCATCTGAAGATGGGCAAACAGTTGGTACAGCTGCTGGAATCGTGGAACTTTCGCACATGCGTCGTCTTCTGCCTGGACTCGCAGTTTATGGTCGATGGCGCCAAGTTTATATCGGGCACAATGGCTGCACTGAGTGTCATGGCCAACATGGAGCAACCGCACGTGAATGTGCTGACTAAGATTGACCTGCTAAGCACCGAGGCGCGCAAGCAGCTGGAACTCTATTTAGAGCCGGACACACATAATCTAATGGGAGAGATGACCATTGGCAGTGCGTTTGGTGAGAAATATCGCAAGTTAACCGAAGCAATTGGATCGCTTATCGAGGATTTCAGGTGAGTGATGATGGCAGGTCGACAGTAAGAAACTCGCTCATTTCAAGTAAACAGTTTTATATTTATTGTTATTGTGTAGAAATATTTATTTAAATCAGGGAATAATACCGAATTTATTGACCGAAATATAACATTTCAACATTTGAAAGTTTAAGAAAATCTCAGCCCAATAAAAAAGAATTACATACATTTATGTACAATCTGTTAATACGGTTTCGTTCGTTAACACTTTGAAAATTATAAAAATTGTTTTCGGTATTAATTCCTGGTTGTAATGTACATATATTTGATATATAATATATATTAATGCTGCCACAAATGCAGCAAAATGATCTTAAATCTAAAATTCGACACTTGGTTTAGGCCTTGGATTTGCGTGTTGGATGAAACGGATGCTCCATGTGCGACAGATCCGGGGGATTGTGCTCGAATTCATTGATCTCCTGCATGCCGCTGTTGGCAATCTGCCACAGCTCTGGATACTCCTCCTTGAAGGTGGAATACCATTTCTGTACCAGCGGATAAGGCGACAGATCAAAATCAATAGCTTCCAGGCACAGCGTGGATGATACCAGTGCAAAGTCCGCAATGGTTACATTATCAGATGCCGCATACTTTGTGCCCAATCGCTGTAAATATGTCTCAAACACCTCGAGGGCATTCTCCACCTTCTTCAGTGACATGGGAGTGCGTTCGTAGTCAAAGAATATGGGTGCCATGCTGTGGGCTGAAATGGGTGCATAGTAGAAGCCCATGTTGAAGCACAGGCGCTGATTGACCAATGCCCGTTCATTGGGATCCTCGGGATACAGTGTCGATAGCGGCGAGTACTTGTCGCACAGATATTGCATAATTGCAATGCTCTCAGACAGATGAAAGCCATCGTCATCCAGCACAGGTATCTCTTTTTGTGGATTCATCTGTGGGGTCGTTGGAATATTTAATTAGAAAACTTATTTACTTGTTGCTTTTCTTTAACTCTCACCTTGGCGTAGTCCTCGGTGCGATGCTCCAAGGCACAAAAGTCCACATTAATGAGTTGGTATTGTATGTCCAGCGCCTTCAATGTCATGCGCACTGCCAGCGAAGGCGGCCCATCGGACACGGCGTACAATTTCATCGTATAAATGGGTCTATTCAAAATTATACAAAATACAATTGCAAATGAGTATAGATTTGTGGGAATGAAGTCGAACCGGTTTCACTTGTGGCCAACAAAGCAAGTTTTTACTAGCCAAAAGTGAAAGTACTAAAAAAATGTTTGTCTATTTTAAGAACACTTTTGTTTTGTGCTATTCGTGTGTGTCGCCACATACATATACGATTTATATTTATATGTATTATTTGAATAATGTATATGTTTAGCAAATTTACTTGGAATATGCGCTGATATAATGATGTGCGCACGCGCAGCTCTTGAACTCAACTAACTCGAATTTCAATAAGGTTTGCTAGTCTTGATTGTCTCTTTGCCATTTCAGGTTAGAGAGATAATTAATAGTCGACTTATGAATGCTCTGATACTACTTGAAATTAAAATTGGCCCAAAACTGTAATCAACTGAAGCTATCTTGAACAATTTTAAAAAACTGCCTTAGCAATCGATCTAAAATCAACCTTTATTATGAAAAAGATTAGATTAGATATCTTAACCAATCTTAATGATTGTATAATTGGTACAGGCTCGTACATATCTCGAAGCCGCCCGGATTTTATAACTTTAACATTTTCCAAATTAACCTTTACTATCAAACAGATTAGATAAGATCCCTTCCAATCTCACAGATTGTGTACTTCGATTTGGTCTTTAACATTCTGACAAAATTTAATTAACATCTGAAAGTACGTGTATATCCAATAGATGTCATAGAAATCTTTCTTAATTGTTAGGTATCTATCCACTACCTAACAGAGGGTATGTAAGCTCGTAGCTACAGATTTACCATACTTACTCAATGGTGCCATAGTTTTCCATGTCAGCTACCTCTTCGACCACTTCGATAATTGCATCCGCGTTGTCTTCTTCCACAGTCATGAACTCGGCATCCTCGGGCAAGGTTGTCTCCTCGTTATTTTCCTCCTCCTCCTCCTCTTCAATGACTATATCCTCATCATAGTCGTGCTGATCCTGCTCCTGCTCCTGCACCTGTGACTCCAGCTTACGCGTAACATCTTCTTTCTTAATCACTTCAGTTACTTTTGCTCTTGTTGCTGAGGCTGTTGTGGAAGTGGCGCCAGAATGACTTGTGCCTGTGCTGCTCCTCGGCTTCTTGTGGACAACAATGCCATCGGTCAGGTTGGACACATTGAGGCGTTCGACAGCCAGATCGCCAAACTCCTGCTTAATCTGTTCCAGCGACTTGCCAATGAAGTGCAGAGGTCGAAACTTGAGTTTCTTGTTGTTCTTTTTGTTGATCTCGTTGAAAAGTCGTCGCTTAATGTCATCCTCACTGTACGGATGATTATGGCTGTTGTAAACGCGCAGAACACGTATGGATCCATCTTTCTGGGTGGCCGTTGATATGCGACTCTTGCAATTGATCTCCGGATCGCGACACTTGATGCACACCCAATAATTGCGTGAGATGAGACCGCGATTCTTCGCGTGATAGATGTAGCCATCCACGCACAGCATTTCACTGCCCTTCGCCGAGCGTAGAGTGCATATCTTGGTCAGATCCATGTCGGAGGGCGTCATCTGATTGGCATTGAGAGTCGTTGCCTGCGTGTTGGCCCTTCTTTTACGCATATTGGTCAATTGCGGTTTGTTTGTCGATGTGGTCGCTCCTAAGTTCTCCAAGGCGTTGGGAAGTATCTCAATTTTGGCGCTAATGTTGTCGGCGCCATCATCCATATACTGGACAATCATTGAGGCGCCCTTCTCCTGTTCAGGTTCCATTTTGATGCCATCAATGCCAATGACCTTCTTCATGATCACATTGCGCCGCGCGTCGCTTGTGTTGTCGGGCAATGATTGATCCTTTGTCTGCTCATAGCTGCTGTCTTGCTCGGATACTACCGCCGATCCCTCCAGATCTTCCTCATCCTCCTCGTCATGACTCTCAAACTCGACTTCATTGCCTTCAAGTGTCTCCTCCCGTTCCTCCTTCTTTTGCAAACTAAAGGCGCGCTTTGCCTTCTGTTGTTGATTGATTCGCCGCTGTATCTCCTGAAGATCAGGCTTGTGCGTATGCTCTCCATTGATCCGCAGGACCTCTGGTCCGTTCTCGACGGGATCCAGTGTGACGCGTACATGACAGCTTTGCTGCTTATCGCGTCGCATGATACACGTGAAAAACATATGTCCATTGGCCCGACTTTGAGAGTCAAAGTGGAAGAGATGCCGATCCAAGCAGAGCACCTTGCGACCCTTGGCTGAGGGCAGAAACGTGAACTTTGTCAAATCCGTCTCCGTCAGCGGATCATAGTCTGCCGGCGGTACATAATTGTCAATGATATCCGCACCAAGTGGCCACTTAATATCATCCTCAGCATTGGAGTTTGGTTGCTCTTGCTGCTGATCCGGGAGCACAAATTCCGACTCCTTCTCGTTGACCACATCATTGTACTCTTCGTAGTTATCCTCACAATCCTCAATGATTATTGACTCGACATCATCGCTCTTCATTTGCGACTCGAAACTTAGCTCGGGATCAAAGTACTCCAGATTGGGGCATTCCTGAAGCACCTCTACCGTTTGCTCATCGTCCACCAATAGAATCTGATGTCTGGCAAACATCTGCATCAGCTTGTCGGCCGAATAGTGCGGATGTATATGCGCATCCGATTCCATGACATGCAAACGATGCGCACCCGCCAATGTCGCCTCAGTGCAGATATTGGCGGTGCATTCAATGTCCCGCTTTCGCACACACGTCCATCGATACATGTCGCCCTTGTAGGACTTGGCAGCCAGATAGTATAAGTGACCATCGATGCAAACCATGACGCGACCATCACGACGCCGTAGCATATAGACCCGATCCTTGTCCTGAAAGACAACGTAGATGAATTTACAAGGTGTAAAATACATTCAATAGAGACTATCTAGAATGACTTGATAAATCATTAGCATCAATGGAAAGGTCATTTAAAATTCCGTTTGAATGATGCAAAACTTTCCTTAAAAATCTTTTCGTTAGTATTTTTTTTATGATTTTTTGTAAATTGCTGAAAAGCTACTTTTTATATGAAAAGGAGGACAAAGGGGTTAAAATAGTCATTTATAGCAATTTTCAAAAAATCATACAAAATACATTGATGCCAAAATGTACATGAAGTAGGTTCAAATTATGAGTAGATTTAACTTTAAATGTTGTCAAAATAAATATGATGAAATGAAATCGCTGATAAACAGAGTGCAATAAAATGCAAATCAATCACAGTATAAACTATACAATAGGCACAAAATGTCAATGAGGGGTATTAAAATGCATAACATAAGCAAATATCATTATGGCATAAACAAATCATTCGGCATTAAGCCCAGGCCACACCTCAAAGTCCAAATGAAAGGAGTATTGCAGTGAGTCGCTGTCCCTGCTAGTGGTTATCCATTCGGGTGGATTGAGTCCGGCCGTGGCCCGCTCATATAATCGCGCTCGTTTCGGCTGCGTCGTACTGTACGCATCGTTCATTTTCATGTTGGACAAACGCTTGCGTTGCGAGACCTTTGTTATCTCATGATCGCTGCAACGGGGATGCACATGTCCCTGTATAACATCGACCACAATGTGCGTGGCCTTGTCCGTGGCGTCGGGTACAATTGTCGAGATACGCGACCGGCATGGCGTCACTTTGTCCTTGCGACGATTGCACAGCCAGCGGTAGGTGTTGTTTTTGCCAATGCGATCGAAATGATATAGATAATCATCGACGCAAAGCATGTCCACGCCCTTGGCGGAGCGTACAACATACACCTTGGACAAGTCCATGTCGTGGTGCTCTTCTTCCATTGTTTTGAATTACGGTGCGGTCGTAAATTCAGCGTTTTTTAGTTACTTTGCCGTTTTTGGTGTGTGCCCAAAAAGTGTTGTATCGAAAATGAGTCGATTTTGATTTTGTTGTTGTTGGTTGCTGTCGCTTGGGATTTTTTGGTGGTATTTTCGACGCACCTAATAATTGTGTCAAAGTTATTGTGGTTTTGCCCGTAACGGTTGCACTTGACACTTGCTTTGTAATATTACATAAAATAATGATAAATATACAATTTTAAGGTTGCGTTAATGCACACATTTTTACGACGCGAAGAAAATTTGTTGCTTGTAACCAGGGTTGGCAAACTTATTTGTCATCTTGGCGTTGCCACTGTGCCGTCTGTGCATTATGTTTATTATTCATTAAACAATTTAAATGTTTATTTTAGTTTGGTGCGTTTTTTTCCACTCGATACGGAGGACGAAGAAAGCATTGGTGACCTATTGTTGCAGATCGACAGTATATTGCAGTTTGGCGAAGATGCTGATGTGCAAGTGCGCGACTTTGATGAACTGGAGGAAAACGAAGATCGAGATGCGGACATGTAATTTAGCCACATTTATGTAATGTAAATAAATTAGAATAGATAAAAATTTAGAAAAAAACTTCTTTAATATGTATTTTTATACTACGATTGATTGATTGCTTTTGCTAATTGGCTTTGTAGCCCTGGTTATTAAATTACCATACCGACGCTTTACAACACTTTTATTTGGGCTTCCTTTTTGAATGCATGGCGTCGGATCCCACAATATAAACAATAATAATACGTAGTTTTAAGAAATTTACAGTGAAATATGCAAGAATCCGGCGAAGATGTTATTGCTGCCTCTAGTGCCACGCCACAGGATATAACAACCCGTTTGGCTGCACTGAATCGCTGGCAAGAGGAGCAGAAACGTTTGCTGGAGGAGCGACAAAATAGTCAGCGATTAATGTTGGGCTTGGAGCAGCGCAATATGTACCAAATGCTTGGGTTGCTGCACAAGGAGCTGGACCCCATGGACGATTCGGATGCATCGGAGCAGGATGATCAGATGAGCATCGAAATGCCGCGCCATGCGGACTTTGAGGAGCAGGAGGAGGAGGGGGAAATCGAACACAGAGGCTTGGAATTGAGTGAGATTCCTGCAAACCAGACAAGTCCACGACTAGTTAAGCCTAAACGTCCGTTTCTACGACGCGGTGAAGGTCTCAAGCAACGCTTCAAAGTTGATCCCGATAAATTGCGTCTTGACAATTTGCCGCGCTACAAGTTTGCCAATGCACATCCGCAGTATCGTGCGCCCGCACCTGGTAAACCCCAAAAGCGCAGTATTCTAAAGGCAGCTAAAAAGGAGCCCAAAGCAGTTACAGAGACAGCCGCAAAGGCGGCAAGTCCTTTGTCCGTCAAGGAACAGCGTTTTCAAGAGCTGCTGATGAATGCCAAGACCGTGTGCAGCTCCACACCAGATCTCAAGTCATCTTGCGCTTCGTCCAGCAATACGGTCTCCACCATTTCACCCAAGGTGCGTTTTGTGGAGCAGAATGACGCAAAAGGACAGACGGCGGATGACGAAGAGTCTTCCAGTGAGATGAGTCCCAGTGCCCTGAGGAATCTTTGCTGGGCCAAAGTCCTGGACACGCAGCAGATTAAGCCGCCCGTGCTGCAGCGTCGCTCGACACAGATCTGCGTTGAAAATGATGACAATATTAGTATCTTTGAGTTGTTGGAGCAGAAGGCACGAGAGGGCAGCATCGACATGAACTCGAGCTGTATCCGTACATTTATGGCACGCAAGGAGCAGCGTCGTCAAGTGGATGCCGCTGATGACAGTGATCAGATTGTGGTTACCCAACAGATGCGGCAAATGCGACTGCAGCCGGAGGTGTCGGAGGTGATGGATGAACGCGATGACAATGAGGAGAACAGCACCTTGACGCCTCTCAAGCTTGCAGGAGAAGGAGGAGGCAAGACGCAGGTGCGGGTGCGATTCTCAGACTCCACTGATACGCATGAATATTCGGATGAGACAACACTACAGGATGGAACGAATATGCAGCTCTTTGAGGAATTCAAAACAGCTTTGTTTCAGGCTCTCGAACAGAAAAAGACACAAGAAACAAAGGCAACTCCCGTTGATGAGCCACTGACATTGGAGCTGCAAACCAAAGCGAATCTGGTTCGCACACGTCTCCAGGAATTGGAAACGGAAATTGCCACATTCAAGGAGCAGAATGCACAGCTGCTGAAGCTCAAGCAGCAGCATGAAGTGAATCAGGCGCAGTGTGCCCAGGAGCATCTGGAGGCCATGGAGAAGGTGCACGATGAGAAAATACAAGCGGAAATCTATCTGCATGATGAGCGCATGAAGATCGAAGAGGAACGTCGCAAGTTCGAGCAGCAAATGCGTCTGCAAAAGAGCAATGTCAATAGCAAGGAGAAAAAGGAACTGGCGGCACTCAAGCAGGAAGTGGAGGCTCTCCAGATGCAGCTCAAGCAGAGGGAACAGACGCATGTCTCGGCTCAGGCCCGACTCCGAGCTCAGCTACGTGCCGCGGAAAAAGAGCAACGTGGTTTACATGACGAGATCGAGCTGCTCAATCGCGAGAACAAGCGACTGGAGCAGGAGCTGGTCAAAGTAACGCGCGAGAACAACAGCAAAATGCTGCAGGAGATTAATCGCAACATTGCCAGATTGGCGCCAAAGCTGGTAAGTATTCTTTTACAACTTGAAATCAAGTCAATCTTAACTCAAAACTCTTACAGGAAAATACGCTGTCGACGGCAAAGCATGCGGATGAGAATGGCAGACGCCCCAGCAAATCTCTGGGTGACATTGACAAAGACAAATCGGGCAAACAACGCGTGTCCAGTCGTCGTCTTAGCTGCAGTCGCAGTCGCAAGAAACCGGAGCCAGTGAATGAAGACTATGCCACTAGTAGTTCCTGTGACTTGGATGAAGTTGTGCTTCCACCAGTTGCTGCCAAGTCAACAGCTCCCAAACCAGCCGCTGCCAAGGCAACCACGAAGGAGACAACTACTCCAGACAACAACAACAGCAGCAACAGCGAGTTTAAGCGAGAGATTGTGAATGTGGATGGCAGCAAGGACATTTGGTATCCGAATGGCAATCTCAAGAAGATCAGCGCCGACGGCATGAGTGTGCGTATGCTCTATTTCAACAAGGACATCAAGGAGACGGACATACGTGCCGGCACAGTCAAGTATTACTATGCGGAGACAAACACATGGCACACCACCTATCTGGATGGCTTGGAAATACTTGAATTTCCAAACGGACAGACCGAGCATCGCCATAAGAATGGCATCATCGAGATACATTTTCCCAACAATACCATTAAAATTGTGGATCCCAGTGATGCTGAGAAATTGGAAGAGTGGCGCTATGCGGATGGCACGCATTTAGTTCAACTCCGGAATGGCGATAAGATATTAAATCTGCCCAATGGCCAGAAGGAGATTCATACGAAGCTGAACAAACGCCGGGAATATCCCGATGGCACCGTCAAACTCGTCTATCCCGATGGCAGCCAGGAGACACGTTATTCCAACGGCCGTGTGCGTCTCAAAGACAAGGATGGCAAGCTAATAATGGACACAGATTACGCCAAGTATTAGCCATGTATCAATAAGCAATTATTTTTAACATAAACGAATGCAATGTAATTAATTATTTTTAAAATACATGAAACTTGTTAACTCGCTTTAGATTAAGAATATGTTATATTTATGTATATGATTATGGAATTTGGTTTCTTATCGCATCATTGACTGTCAACCATTTTGAGATTCGTCGTTTAAATCGAAGTAGCTTCTCTCTGCCTGATTGGCTTCGGCTGTTAGATTTTGTAGCATTTCCGGATTGTCCATTCCCTCGGCCATCATGAGCTGCTGTTGGAAGAATGAGGCGTCCTGGTCGAAGAGCTTGGATGCGAACTGGACAATCTGTTGGTAGGAGAACTCGCTTTTGGCCCGCGCTCCCCAGCTGTAGTAATTCTTGGGATCATCATAGGGACTCAGCTGGGAGCGTTCCCGCTTCAGATACTGTTGTTTTACGAATGTATCCTCGATCAGCTTGGATATATCGTCGCCAAAGTAACCGTGCTCCTCGTCCACCTTTACATCCATCGCATCCAGCATACCGTAGAGCTTATCCTCCTCAATGCGATTGCCGCGCAGGAAGATGTATGTGAGTATTATGTAGAGCATCGTGTACTGTGGACGTTGTGAGGGCTTCAACTCGTATATGGACATCGCAGGAGACTCGGCCAGGCAGATGTATCTTTTGGGTGCTCCCTCCAGCAGAATGAGCTTGAGGCCGTAACGTTCATTCAGCAGCTGGGTGATAAATGGCAATCGTTTGGCCAACTCGTTTTTGCCACTCGTCAGCGACATCAAGTCCGTCATCTTAATTGGAACTTTGTTGGCCGAATGGCACAAAATGAAGTTTAAAACTGCACGCACTTGCTGATCTATCTGGTCATGTTGCGGTTCCGGCTGGGATTCTGCGGCTTGCGATTGGCTTGCATTTGCTCTCCGTGCGCCACGACGTGATGTGCTGGCCATTGCAACAGGAATATCGCTCAACTAAATTAATTTCTTGGGCGGGAAATTTGACGCGGGGACAACACACACCTCTAATAAAAATTAATCAGCTGATTGCATTGGCATAAAAAAGGTGGCAATCTTGGTAACGGTGGCATATTTGACAACATTTCTCTCTTTTCAGAAAAGTTGTAAATATTTTTTTTTTAAATTAATTTTGAAGCTACAACATTGAAACTTTCACAGGAGTTTTGTTATATTTTTTCCGATTTTTTAATTAAAAAAAAAAACACAGAAAATTGCAACTGTGTGGCAGCTTTGGCCCAACTTTGTTAAAATTAGGTGGCAGCCTTAGCTCGGTAACTTCGGCTAGCAATACTGTAATCGCAATGGCTGTTAAGTGTAATCGATAGCCGCAAATATAAATGAAAATCGATAGCACGATAGATTGAATAAGAGCCGTTGAATTTTGAAATTTATTTAATTTAATTTAATTTATTTATTTAATTTATTTATTTAATTTAATAAAGTCTAATGACAGAAATATTTTCAAAAAGATAATTCTGACAGTAAAAAAGCCATATTGAGAGCTCAAACCTGTACATGTTCTGATTACATTGACCATGACAGCATTAAAAATGTGCCTGTGTGCACTTTTGCACTCAATTAACTCGTTGAAAGGATTCAAGTATGCCAAAGCACTTGAACCAAGTACAGGCCTAGTACTTGTAATTTGCATGTTGCCAATGCATTTTATTGATTTATTTGCTCATGCTCACTTGATGAGCTGCTCTGTTAATTTCACTTTCAGTTAATTGAGGCGCGTTCTCGATGTCAGTTTGAATTTCACTAGAAATTAGACTAATAGCCTTTTTCCCCAATTGAGATTGTGTAAAGTGTTTTATAATTAAAAATGACAAAAATATGATGCGGCCAGCAGGAAGCAAACAACTTTCAAAACTAAACTCGAATGACATGCACGGTCAACATTCACCAGACTTTCAGACTTCAGACTAAAACCAACAACCAACAAAATAGCCAAGGCAAAGAAATTGAAATGCATTTCGTGCAGACAGACACACGCGTCTGTCCAGACAGAGACCCGTCTGCCGGCTTTGGTTGAACATATATAAATACATGTGTACATACATAGTTTATTGCCTTGAAATGTGTGTTTTAGTGAAAACTAGTTGAATACCTGTCGCAGTCTCAGTCGCAGTCGCAGTCTCAGTTTCAGCCTGGATCTCTTAATGTGTTTTAGCAGGCGGAAGCCTGTTTGCCCAGGCGGCAATATTTAATTGATTTGCCATTGTAGCGCCTTTTTTAAAGACAATGCAAACATTTATTCAATAATTTATTCATGCCTTTTGTTAAGCAATTGAATAAGAACTTTATAGTGTCGAAAATATAAAAATTTGCATATGAAAAAAAAATGCTGTTTGAGGAATTCTCATATTAAGAAAGATCATAATTATCGTGATCATTGTAAAGTGAAATGCCACAAGCTTAATAGAAACTTTGTTAGCCGCATGCATGAGTAAACAATAACAAGACTCATTGTCAACGTCTTTTTGCCTTTTGGCTTTCTACACATAGAGATAAACATTTTCATTGCTTTCAAAATGCGCACTGTAATGTCAACTTTGCCAGCTTCAAGCAAAGTGCCATTTTTTTTAGTTTTTATGATCGTCCGACTAATTGTTGTAGTTGATGAAGAAAATTTTTGGAAAAGAAAGTCAAGGTCTTTGGCAAAATACTGTGGCAACGAACTTGTCGCTTAAGTCATTAAAAATTAACAAATGACAACCGCAAAGTCATTTAGAATTTTCATGATAAATCGCAAATCTCAAATCATGAATCCAAGTGATCGCAACGGGTTTTTGTTCATATTCGTTTATAAAAACTATTTATAAATTAATAATAAAAAAAAAATCAAATAACGAATATGCGAAAGTCGTGAATGAAATGCTCTAACGGCGATTTATAATAAATATTAAATATTTCTAAACATTTATTTTGCTTCAACATTTTATATTTTAGTTTTTCTACATGTTACAATTAGTTCATATAATCAACAATATCTGCTATAATGTTAGAACAATATTGAGTCAGATTAGCCGGCCAATTCTTGGCTCTATCTGGTTGCGTGCTGTGCTTGAAAGTGGTCTACCTTCAGGTCTGGGCTGTTTGGCATTCTTGTTCAACTGGTGTCGGAGCTGCTCTTGTGGTAGCAACAACAACTACAACTTTAGAGCCGGCATTTTGTTCAAATCGAATTATTACCGTGCTGTGAGACCAGTTATGGAATTTGCTAAATATCAATACAGCTTAACAATTAACAACGTTTTTCTCTACTGTAATAATATATATATAGACATTTACATTATTCATGTCAATGTTTATTCTGAAACCAACAAACTCATTTACATTGCTAATGTTTCGTTCTGTTGCCCCAAATAGATGCCCCCTAACTGACTGATCAGTTTTCGTTATCTTTGATAACTTAATTATGCGCTTAATAGCAATTTTGCAATATGATGAGGCAACAACAGTACAACAATAGTAATAATTAACGACAGACAAATGAATGTATCTATGCATCTATAGATACTGCTTGCCAAGTTTACTCGTGCATGCTAAATCGCGTATACGCACCGTGTTGCGGCGCGTCTAAGTAGAGGAGTTTAGTCTATTATCTTCATAAATATGTTCGCATTTGAGTAAACAATTTAGCGCTAAGCGGATCTAAAGTATTTATAGTTGGCATAACTTTAACATTGCCAAATCAAGCTGCGTTACAGAGGTCACATTTAATGCTTATAAATTGACCAGCATGAATGTCTTTAGCTTCAGATTTTATTTGATTTATTTAACAGCGCACAGCATCTTGCATTGACCACAAAATTTGCAGTCATAATTCATGAAGGTCATTCGCAAACTGTATTTGATTTTTTTATTAATAATTTTTTATCTATCTATTTCCTTGGGTGCTTTGGTTTCTATGGCTGCAACTTGTCTTGGATCTTACCTTCAATTTTTTCTTTTATTGCTCTTGAGATTCACGATCACGATCGCTATTCTAACTGCCTTGTTATGCTTTAAGCGAGTTTCTCATATACAAGTGGGCCAGCAGAATTAAATGTTATTGAGTGTGTTATTAATTATTTAATAAAAAGCTTGCCGTTACCCATCTTGTTTACAATTAAACGTTAAATGAAACGCTTGCTTAGCTTGGCCAAAATTAATGAGCTTTAAAATACCCACAGAGTGAGTCATGTGGCTAACCAAAAATACCTCACATAATTCTCAATGCTGGTTAAATGCTAATCACTTGCTCACACTCGTAAAATTCAATTGCCGTTTTTTCTGGAATTACTTCAGCATTCATCGTGACGTTTTTGAGCCAACTTTCGCAGCCTGTGAAGGTCGATCGACCACTTTTTACCCAGCTTCGTATTGTACGACAAATCTGAATCACACTGTTTTATTTTCGTACGAGTATTTAATATGCAGTCGACGATGTTGTCCCCAAACAGCCTTGAGCTACCATTTGGATTTGATGGGCAACTCGGAGAGTGAGTGATAAAAAGGTAAAAAAAAAAATATTTACCATAAAATGATTACATAAATCTTGGCCCGCTTCCTGTGTGAAAACTTTCACAACACCTTTGCCTTTGCCGAAAGCCAAGTACAATTTGCAATAATAATTTTTTTTAATAATTATTATAATTTTGTATCGCATCGTGTTCAAACACGCATAAATTTAACAACAAGATGCCAACGAAAGATCAGCTAATGGTCATGGTCATGGCCTAAAGGCTAACTAGCTGAGTGTCTAACTCACTGGCCAATATGTCAACGACTCTCAAATGTCAAGCAACTAGATAAAAGTATTTAAATGACACTATAAAATGTTTTATTTTAGACAAAGTGGGTCATTTAATAGATATACATTTTATTTACTTATCATTTACTAACTTTAAAAGAAAATACAAATTTAAGTTTTTGTAACAATCGTATTAAATTCTATCATATAACACTTTTGACTTATACTTTAATCAAAGCTCGCTTGAAATTGATTTTGGTAACGTGATATTCGTGTGAGTTGTCATCGGTTAATCACTAGAAACCTGATACCAGTTGGGCGAAAGTTGTACAATTTTCTATGATTATAAAATTGCATGAATTTAATGCAGAAATCTACATAGAAATGAGATAGACGAAAGCCAAGTCGAAGTCGAAAATTCATTTCCACGTTACATAAAAGCGCAAATGAATTTTGATGATGACGGGGGCCAAGTCAACGAGTCTACGAGTATATATGTGTATTATAAGGTTTTCATTTAAGATGTCTTCATTTTCTTTTTTCATTTTATTGAGGCAATATCCAAAGACTGGAGCGTGAAATCAAAACCGAAATCTGTTTGCTGTGGCCCGAAAACCAGCAACAATTACAAAAACAAACATTTGTGTGTGATCCAATTCGCTGTAGTTTTCCTTATTTGCTCATTAAAACCATTTAGCTAATTTATTTTGAAATCGAGCTAAATGTTTTTGGGACTGCATTACGTCAATGCTGCGATACGATTTGATTTTTAAGTGGAAAGCTCGTAACTTTAATGACTTATAAATTAATAAAAAAAATATATTATATATGTGATTTATGTCTGCTATAAAATTATATAAATAAATTAAAAATTAGAAATATATACAAGTGTTACCAAAATTAATTGATAAAACATATTAGCTGATTTAATTGAGCTGCAGATTGGCCAGGCCAACATGGTTCAAACTGCGTTTGTGTAGCAGCTGCCGTTGTTGTTGTTGCTGTTGCTGGTGTTGTCAAAGCGGTTAAACGACATGCCACCAAAAATGATTGACAATCACTTTATAAACAATTTCGTTTTTAGCCCGTGACTTGGAGCAACTTGGCAACAAGGCACCCAAGAAAACCCGCTGTTGTTGCTGTTGTTGTTGCTGCCGTTGATGTTGCTGCTTCCCCATTCAGTCAACGCCAGCAACCAGTTGCATATGAAAGTAAAAGTAAAGCAACGCAGTCGAAAACAAAACAAATGCAAGCCTCAGACATACGTATATGTAATATGTACATATAAACACAAACACACACAGTTTGCATTTAAATGCAGCCGTATCGTATGTATAAGTATTCCTATATAAAACAAACAAAAGGCGAAGTCGAGACTCAAGCAGACAGCCACACCGGTTGCAGACCACTTATATATATACATACACAAATACATATGTATGTGTAGGTGTATATATGAGCATTTAGTCACTAACAAAATGCGTTCAAAAAGGCCGCTGCGCTTGTCGCCAGACGCAGACGCTGATAAAATTGTAAAAAAACAAAAGAAACTTAAAAGCCAAAATTATTTTCAACGCTATGACATCATGGCAAAATAACGTTCTGCATAAAGTTTGGGTATCACACAATTTGAACGGCATTTCTTCAGAATATTCGATTCAATATTCAAATGACTCAAAAGGTTTGCATTTGAATTCTGGCTTAAACGAGCATCTCTTTTTGGCCTTGCAATCTATACACACAATTATTTGAGGTGTGAATGTTTGACCTTTATTTCGGTATGTTCTTTTTGAAAATACCATTTTTAATATTTATTGCTCAACTTGTTTTGTGACTTAAATTAATACCAAATAAGTTTGTTGCCTCAGTCATTTGTTTGGCAAAGGAAATATACAGTTTGATAGCAGTCAACATATGAATATTTAAATATTCTTTAAAAATTATACAACTTAATTATTGATCAAGTTTATTTGAATTTATTATTAGCTAACTAGAATCTAACTGTGATTATAAACTAATAAAAGAGTTTGTTCAAGCTAAACAATTGTTTTTGTTTAGAAAGCAATTGACTCTATCTTCCAAATATAGATTTATCTGGAATTATCCATATTATTATATAATACATTTATTAATCTAGTTATTCCACAAATTTCTGCTGCTTCAGTATGACTCACCTCTGCCAGGGACCTTCGAGTGTAGTTGTATTGACTTTTCGTGAACACATAACTTATTTTTTGTAAGCAGCTCCATTGCTCCATTCAAAAATGAGTGCAACGTGGTTTTTTGTGGTTTCTGTTGTTGTTTTTATTATTCTATGCAGCAGCTTGGCAACCAACTGACAGATAAGCTTGAACAAAAAACAAACAACAAGCAACCACAGAGCGAACAATGGAAATGGAAATGGTTACCGCCATGCCATTGTGGTGCACACTTGGCCAAAAGGTTTGTGCAATATCCAAAAGCGCATTTTGGAATTTTTTGCATATAAAATTTGCAACCACAAAGAAACAAATAACAAACAAGAAAGAACAATAAAAGACAGTGCTGCACATTTATATGATATTTGTGGGCAAGTTGTGCCTTGAAGTTTTATGAATTTTGACGTCTTTGAATTCATTGAGTCACATTTCTTTGACGGATCAGTCAGATTTGGCCAAGATATTCATGCCCTGCCATTGATGTATGCTGACGGTTTCTGGGCGCGTCTTCGTTTTATTGCCTCGATGGCATTTTAAAAATTGCAGCTACAAGAATTTTATGGGGCGCAGCTTGAAATTGGCTTTGGTAAAGTCGTATAATAAAGAAAACAGAAAAGATTATTTTTCCAAAGTCATTTGCTGAGTTCATTTGTAAGTATATCCGAATAAAGAATTGATGGCTGTGGGCGTAATAACTGTCAGCTGGTCTTTTCATTGAAACTCTTATTCAGTTTTGGGATTGTGATTGAGATTGGGATTGACTCTTTCATTGGCCAGTTCAAAGAAGTTCGTTGAGTTGACTTAACATGACAAGTCGTTGCCTTGCCAAATTCCCATAGCTGCAGCCTTCCTTCTGATGAATTTCAAAAACCCAACGACTTCTGGCAGCAGTTACACACCCACACACACACAGACTAGACTCACCTGAGGTATGCGAGAGCGCGACTTCAACTCCAACGATTATGTCAAAGCGGCGGCTCTCTCACCTGTTGTGGCACTCGGAATTGCTCAGCTGTTGCGGCCAGACGAAACTCAACACAGTCGAAACTGAAATCGAAACAGCAACGACAACAACTCAAACCAGTTGCCATTGCTGTAGCTGCAACTATAGCGCTGTCTGGTCTCGTGATTAAAGTCTTGGCCGACAACGACAACGACAACGACGACGACGACGTGGCCGGCGGTCGTGGTGAGTTTTGGTAACACGAAATCACGAAAGATCGCCAACTTGCTCAGAGCCTAGTTGTGGTCTCAGTGCGTGCTCAGTTGGTGGATGTGCTTCAGCCGGAGCGGTTGCTAGACGAAAAAACCAAAACCAAACGCAGACGTGTTCAAATTCAATTCTATAGAAACGTGGCCCGTGCGCTTGGCCAACTTTAGAAACCTTTGCGCATCGGTTTAGTGCAAATCGTAATACCTACAAGCAGTTAACTGTGAGTGTCTCTGTGTGTGTGTATATACATATATTGAATTCATGCAAATGATCGAGTTGTTCGGTTTTCTTCTTAACAAACGTTGAGATAAGCATCCAAATTGAGTGAAACAAGAGAAAAAAGAGAAAAAATTCCAGTAAAAATACCAAAATTAAATACAAAAAAAACAAACAAGTTTTTCTCCACCTACCGCTCTCTCTCTTTGTATATCTTTTGCCTTTGCTCTCCCCGTGAAATGTTTTCTTTTGTGTTTTGTTTGCTTTTTTGCCGTTGCCATTTCTACATACAAGGAGTGAGAGTGAACAATGTGAAATGTCAAAGCAAACAGTAACTTTTACAATGACATCATTTTCAAGAAATCAACCATAACAAACTATAAACAATATATATTATAATTTAATTTAATAAGAAACGGAGCCAATTGCCTTGTGCGAACTGTGACAGTTTGGGCGACATTGTTGTGACAGTCTAACCGGCTAACTAATTACAATGCAGCTAATATGCAAGCCAAAACTTGGCCAAATGCAATAGCAGCAACAACAATAACAGCAACTGCAACAACAGCAACTGCAGCATCGATAGCATTTGTGGTTTTCTAGTTAGTCGGCCAAAGTTGCCGCAAATAATGCCGCAGAGCCGCTTCAAGTTGTGGCTGTTGTTGTTGTTAGTTTAAGTTTCTGCTGCTCTCGGAACCGGTTCAAATATAAGTATATATTTATGCGGCTGTAATTTGGATCTAAGGTGTTTGTTGTTGCTGTTGCTGCTGTTGTGCTATTGCATTATTGCGAATTGCATGCGCTTTGAGTTTCTTGCATACACATAGTTTTCCCAGTTAACTTTGGTTTTAGGGCCAAGTAAAGAATGCCACGAAGCAGATGAGGAGATAGAGAATTGGGCAATCTTCGAGTTCCATTAAAATATAGAGAGCTTATTTTGAAATGAAGGCCATTGGGAATTAGTTTGGGTGAAAATCAAACAAAAGACTTAGGAAGCAAACTTGTCGTAAAGTTCAAAATAAGAAATATTGGCAATATTTGTCTTTAGTGTTTATATGTTAAATAGTGTAATAAAATGAAAGCCTTGACACAGATAAAGAGCTTGCAGTTTACTCTTATATGACAAACAAACAAAAGACTTAGGAAACGAACTTGTCCACACATTAGTCAAATGTCAGCATAAATTTCCTTTATTGAAACAAATTTTGGAGCATATTAAAGCAACATTCATTCATTCATTTGTTTGATACTCACACGATTATTTAACCAAAAACTTTCAAACGGAAATGACAGCATTTAGGGATTACCAAATAGATGACAAATAATCGCTAAGAGAGTACAAAAAACACACACTTCAAAAGCGAGCAAATGTCAAACACAACAAAATCGTGCAAAATAATCAACGACATTTAACAAAAGCGCGCTTAAATTAAATATTAACAAAACGAAAAACGAAAGAAACACAACAAAATTTTGCACACATCAAAGTGTTTAAGTTAGATAATGATGTGACTGCAAAATCATAATCGTTCATAATTTTAGCTAAAATTTATTTTTGTTTACACTAGTTTGATTATTTGAAAATTAACAACAAGTGCAAAAGCTGTGAGAGAAACTTACAAAAGAATTATATAAAACCAAAAACAAAATCAAAATCAAAATGCAAGCG
This sequence comes from Drosophila suboccidentalis, assembly GCA_037043435.1. Classification (NCBI taxonomy): domain Eukaryota; kingdom Metazoa; phylum Arthropoda; class Insecta; order Diptera; family Drosophilidae; genus Drosophila; species Drosophila suboccidentalis. The sequence continues at coordinate 667,801 of JBAMBK010000291.1, read as the reverse complement.
TGTAGAAAAAAAAGAGCTCCAGGCGATACAGCGTCGATGTTGCGGAGGAGACTCTTTGTGGCAAGTCTCTGTGGATTATTGCTGCTTGGCATTCAAATTGAGCGCGCGGCGTCTGCGCCTGCAGGCGAGGATGATGCTGCAGTCATTTCCAGCACCACGATGCCAGCGTTGGATACAACAACTGAGCCTGCTGCTGCTGCTGCTGATCCCTCAACAACAACAACGACAACAACATCGACGACAGCAGCCCCAGCAGCAGCAGCAACAACAATTGGCGTAGAACAAAGCAGCGAGTCGACTGCGACTGTGACTGCGATGCTGGATAGTTCAACGACTTTGGAGCCCAACAACAGATTGAACGCTAGCGAAGCTGGTGAGTTACGAAAAGAGAGTTAAAGCACGAAAATTATACAGATAGATACTCGTACGGTAGACAACGTTAGTCGCCTAGGCGCGTCTCGAAAGCTTTCCAGACACTTTAATCTCTCCCTGTTCTGTTCTTTTCCACTTCAACTTTTGATGCTGGCCCCATAATCAAATATCGTTCTTTGACTTACCAATTAACGCCGCACCATTTTGATTTCACTCGGACGGTCGTGTGCCGCCGCCCTTTTACGGTTCAATCCCCAAAACATTTTTCCATAATTATTATTTCTTGTTTTTTTTTTCTTTTTCGATTAAATGGAGCGCACCAGCTTGGTAAAAGAAATTTGATTTTCTCTTGCATCATTTCATTTTAGATTAATCATAAACAGAATTCTGTTTGGCATTTCTTATTAGTTTCCTGTTGAATTATTTCGTTAATTATGCGGCGCTTCAAAGTGAAATAATGAAAGTCTCTCACTCAAGTGAAGCATACAATAATCTGTACCTCCGCACGATCATTCATAAAATTCATTTGAATTATTCAATGAATCGTTGTTAAAAATAGTCAACTCGTTTTTGCAGTTTGAAAGTCGCCTTTCGATTTTATTTATATATTCTTATTGTATTAAAGTAGAGCGAACTTCTTTTATAGAACTTTAGTTAGTTGCGATCTAATTCTATGAACTGTTGGATAAAGCAAGTGAAAGGCCTCTTTTCCAGTCTCCGATCGAAATATCAAGTCAATCAACTGTTTTTAATTGGGTTAACAGTTTAGTTGTCTAGCCTTATTCTCTGTGGACGTTGTAGTAACATTTTTCTGTTTTTTATTATAATTAGCTTGTTGTAATTTTCGGTTTAATGTCAGTTGCACATCAAACGTGTCACGTTGCAGGCGATTTACATCAGATTTTATAGTTGCTTTGAGCTCATAAAACATCATTATAGTTTGTGCTCTTTTTTGCTTCCAACTGTTGGTTGATGATACGATAAAACACATAGATCTCTAACTGCATTAAACAAAAGACTGAGAAAACGAACTGGAATTGGAAATATTGAAGAATACCTTTTTTGATTTTTTGGGTTTGCGTAAAGATTGAAATATGTAGATGAGTCATATCCTTCACCTACGCCCGTTACACCTTTTAAAATCATGTCATAAATGTTTGTTTAAGTAATTTGTATATTTGGGTGCCACTTTGCACACTCCGCAATTGTACTTTAATGTTGTTTTGGGTAGTGCCAATTAAATAGACATGTAGTAAATTAACTTGAACTTCGACGGCAATAAAACAAATATCCATAAATCATTAAGATGCCAAAACACCCCCACAATACACACACGCAACATTGACGCAACTCCTAAAGACCTTTAAAATCTCAACCCCCATGCCATAACGTTAATTAATGAATCAAACAATAGACATATTTTTCTATAAGTATACAAACTTGAGGAGCTGCCTTAGGTCAATTGATTAACTAAACTTGAAGTGGGCTTCAAAAGCTGTCTTGAATGCAATCGAATGAGCCATAAAAACTATAATTATTCACAGTTGCAAAACTAGTTTGTAGCTTATTGATTTAGTTTAAAGTGTGTTGTTATTGTAATTAATTAAACTGTCACTAAACTGACTTTATTATATAAGTGTGTATTTTATAAAAGAGTTGAATACAATTCAACTTGTTTTTTTTTTATTTTGGCCTTTCATATTGACACTAAGGTTGCTATAATTCTGGTTTATGACGCGTAACCTGTGTTTGTCTATCAGGCAGTTATTGTGTGACCATAAGTCAAGTTGCTAGTTACATAAAAGCTCTAACTGATATAAAACTGCATATTATTTCTAGTTTATAATACTATAATTTGAATTGAATCAATAAAAATAAATTCACATAGCAATCGAGTTAAATTGTCTTTAACAAGTTCAAACATATTTTTATAACCTAATCGAAGCTAAAAACATGCATTGTGAACTGTAAATTGGTTTTTTAGTCAAAGCCAAGTGCACACAAATTGCAGCATGCTAATGAGCTGGAAAATTGCCGAGCATGCCTGAGAGTCGAGTGCATAAATCATTTATGTTAATTTTTGTATGTGGTTTGCAATGCTGACTGAATTTTTTGGCCAAACAACTGCAAATGGGTCGCTAATTGATGGCCTTGTCGTGGTTAAGTAATATCGAGGCACTGGAAAATCTTATTAGCAGCTCAAATGCAATTCAGGGCCTGCACTCGCCATGGCTTGCCAAAAAATTAAATTGTTTATTATATTATACATATAAATATATATTTGCCAATGAAGGTCCGCTTGCTCAATAATACACATCACGAAATATTTAATTTAATAACAGAAACAAAATCAAACGATAAAAGCTCAATTTTTGTGGCAAATAACGACCTCAATTACTGGCTCATCATTTTTTTTGGTAGTTGTTGGTCACTTTCTTCAAGGAAAGACTGCAAGGTAAATAAATTTAAAATTATGGAGAGGCATAAAAATAAACCAAAGATTGCATTGAATAAGTTGTTATTATGTTGATTGTTGTTGTTGTTGTTACTACAAATCAACGCACTTGGAAATTTGCATATTTTCTGCACGATGTCGTGAAGTTCGAACTCAAATTAAAATTTGAACTTTGTTAGTTCAAAACAATAACGTGGCTTGTGTGATAACAAATCTTCAGAAAAATAATATTTATTTTTTTCTCACAAGCGTAACATGCAAATGTCCTCAAGTTTGTTGCCTAAGTCTTTTGTTTGCTGCTAAGTGAGTTTTGTCTGTTTTTATTTGTTTCTTATGTTGTTTCGTCAATTTTTTTTTGGTTTCTTTTAGAAATTCTGCAGAAAAAGGCAGGTAAAAAAGTTTGTGCCCTAAGTCATTTGTTATTTTGTATTTTTTTTTTTTTTGTATATTTTCAAGGATAAAACCAAAAGTTGTTGTGTGAGAAATACGCAAAAATGAAAAGTATTTCTTATGCTGGGTGTGGCAATGCGTGCAAATACTTACACACACACAAACGTATGTGTGTGTTTTCATTGTTGTTGTCATTTTCGTCTGGCTTACCTTTCGCTTGGGGTTCATGCACGATTAGCTGGCAAAATTGAGCGTCCGTTATAATGAACCGATAAGTAAAAGTAGCTTAAAACTTTTCAACAGCAACGAAACAACAAATAAATAGATTTAAAAAACTTTGTGAGTGGATCAACAACAAAATGCTGTTAATTGCAGCTTGTTTGTTGTTGCTAAAATCTCCAGTGGATGTATGTACATTGACACTTACTTGTGCCCGAGGCTGATATGTTTGAGCATTTGAGCGCGTGAAAGTGTAGACAGTTGCTTACAGTTAACAATTAACATTTTGCCCATAAATATGACGGCATGGATTTTCGAACTTTAGTGTCAAAAATTTTGTACATGGTCCGTCCATCCATAAGACTCTGGTCTTTGAACTTTGTGTGGGATTTTCCGCCCCGAAATGCATCTTTCTCCGCTTTCGCCGCTCGAAAATTTATTGCCTGCATCGATAGCCATAGAACAACAGGTTACTGTTTGGACCCATATGACATCAATTGCTGCCAAATGGCAAGTGAAAACCTGGCCAAGCAACGGACTTTTGGTATTTGTGTCAGGGGCACAAGTCCAACAAATATTCGAGTACATTTCAATAAAACATTCGAGCTAATTATGACTTGTTTTTAGCAAAATGGCGATCAAATCATATTAAATACTTACATATGGCTGCTGTCTAGACGTGCGTTTGGCATACCCTGTAGCCATAGAAAGCGGGTGGCATCGCACAGTAATGAGTTTACAAATTGATTCCTGGTCGACAGTCAAATTTGTCGCCTCTTTGGTGGCAGAATTTATTTATCAAGAACTGTCATGGGTATATTCTAGTCGAGCGTACTTACTAGCTTTTTTTCTCTCTGTTGTTTGCTGATTTTCCATTTGGTAATTTTCATTTTTTTATGTTCGTTAAGAAAAATGTAGCGCAAAAAGTCGACACTAATTAATGCAATTTAATTACGAGTATGATGTGTGTGTGTGTATAGAGAGTGTTTATGTGTATATGTGTCTATGTGTTAGTGTGCGTGTACTTGCATGTTATACTGGGGTGTTTATGTAATTAACTGTGTCATTGAACGGTGCACAGAATGCTGTCAGGAAGTTGATACTTAGGGAAAGAAACAAATAGAAACAGAGAAAGAGTTTAAGACCGAGGAAAAAGGAGAGACGAGAAAAAGATATGCATGCATAATTTGTGTAAAAAGTAAATATGAGGAAGGGGAGAAAAGAACATAAACGAGACTACGTAATAAGAAGAAGTATGGCGTTGTTTCTAAAGCTATTATTATTAGATAAGATTTATTTTTATAGCTATCGATATGTTTGCCAGTCTGCTTAAAACATTTATATTGAATTTTTCTCAAGTTTTTAAGTTAATTTCTCAATACTGTCAAGACTCATAACATCTCTCGATTTCGGCATTAAATCTTTAATAGGACTATCTATGACACAACTGTTGTTGATTTAACTTGGAAGCAAGCCAATGACATTTGCTTGTACCTAAGTTAAAGTAATCCCATTTAGCTGGCTTGTGCCATTCAATTGACCTTCAAACAGACAGACAAACGCACTCTACTCACAGCTGTGCCACTCACATATAACACATATATGTTTGAGCATATAAAACACTTGCAGCTCCAATTCAAAAAGCAATTGCAAGTCGATTTCATGGCCGGCCACAGGCAACTTGTGTAGCATTCACTTGGCCACAAATGAAAAGCGTGGTGTCATTGCATTGAGATACAGATACGCAGATACAGCTACAGATACATATACAGCTATAGTTGCTTAGATACTTACAGCTAACAGCAACAACAAGTACAGCTATCAATTGTGTGGAGTTAAGTGGCTTTTCTGTTTAGTCATATACATAGGTATCATTTTATTTTACAATACTATATTTTTTCTATATTTTTTTTTTTATTGCTGGGGTCTTTGTCTTGGCCTCTCCATGGACGATGACACGCGCTGAAACGTGTTTTGCTTTGTTATGTTTTGTTGTTTTCTTGGTTTAGCATTAGATGTGCTGTCTCAAACTCAACCCCTTTGCTCCCCTTTTCCCCCACCCGATTGCATTCCAAGTGAAGCTGCATTTTTCATTAGCTGCCCGGGCACATGAACTTTCGAGTTGAACAGTTGAAAAGGTCAAATGCTGCTTTACACGCTGCCTTTTATAGTGGAAAATTATTTTGTTTTATAGCTAACCAGCTTGTCGAATTGCCTGTCGGTATTTCCTTAACTTGTTATTGCTATTGTTATTGCCATTGTATTTTGTTGTTGTTGTTGTTGTGCGCTTTTCTAATGTCTTTTTGGCTATCGCTAGACATTTCTTTCTGCCTCCTAGAAACATTTTCAGTCATTAGTCTAGTAGAGATAGAAAGGCAGATAAAATGCTACAAAGCATTTAGTAATTTGTCTTCAGTATTCTTAAGTGTCTAACTATTCAGAATGGAAAATACCGAGTCTATATAGCCAAATATTTCAAGGCCTATATTTCAGCATTACTGTAAATATTCTTTGAATCATAACATCATAAAATCATGACAAAATTACTGATGAAAAGTCATTTGAATTAAATATAATTTTAATTTGTTAATTTCTTTAGTTTTTATTTTCAGACATAGTTTTATAAATTCCAATTTTTATAATTTCAAAAAAATATTATTAAATGTAATCGTATCATTGTTGAAAATAATGATTATTATCTGCAAATCTCTCGCTCCGCAAACAACCTTCACTCCAATTTGAAAAGCTGTTTTAACACTTGGTTTCACAAATTAACATACTACAAATAGAAATGAAAAACACAAAAACAATATGCATTGTCATCATCTCATACGCATTTCACATTCACCCCTTCCCTATATTACCCATCCTCAAACTCCACAAAGACCCCACAATTTCAATGAACAGCAGTAAAAATCAACAACAGCAAATTTTTAAAGCAAATAAAAAAAAACATGTATGTAGATAATGAACAGAAAATCCAAACTCCGGCTTTAATTATAAAGCTCCATTAACACTCTGCCAAAATATGAATATACTCATAATCTGACGAGTATTCGTTGTATGACCAAAAAAGTAAAAACAACTCTGTTCAGCTTTCCAAATGCAAGCGACGCGTCACAAATTGCGTAATTTTGGTATCCATTCGGATTTGTTTATAATTTTCGAAAAGTTTTGTTCAAATCAAACTCAAACCGGATCAACAACAACAACAGCAACTCAAGTAGGCAAATCAACTGATTTTGTTGTGTTTTCGGCTTCGGCTTTGTGGATACGTGACACACACACAAACACACATTTAGGTATGACCGTTACATTACCAAAAAAAGTCCAAGCAAATGTAAATATATTTTATATATATGTATAACTACCCTCATTCAATTTGTTGGCACTTTTAGCTTGACCAACGGACAATGTTAATGGTCATTATGCAGTGCTCATTATGACTGAGCGAGTGGGAAGTTGATGACGCGCTTCCGGTTGACTGCATTGACACTGTTAACACACAATGACAGAGTCTCCCTTTGTCTGAGGACTGCGCTTAACCAAATACTGGGCTTTAGAAATTAATCAATTCTTTTCAAATTATTGATTGCAGTTAAATATATCGAATTTTGATCACCCTTTAGGTCAATTAAATAGAATTTTCTTAAACTTCAAAAAAATTAGTTTTATTTTTTTATTTTAACATTCTCATACTGAGATTTATCATAAAAGTTCTTTTTAGTTTCATGTAAACTTTACATATTCAAATGAACAAAGTTCCGTTTATCGGTTAACTACTGTATTGCCATGTTGTTGTCGTTTGTTGCTGTTCTATGTTAAGAAGAAAGACATCCGGTTGGGTCTGACGGCTTGTCAATTCTAAGCACATCATTTGTAGACCTCTTCTATGTACATACAATGGTCGGATAAAGTATTTTGACAAAGCTGTGTGCAATGTTAGATTGCTTGTAGTGAAAAACTAAAAGAAGTAACGGGTCTCTATTAATGGCCAAAGTAAAGTAGACAATATTAACTATTAAACTGAGAGATATTTTGTTAATTCCTCTATGCGTTCTTTTTCTATCAACTGAAATGCAAAGACATTTAAAAAGTGAGGCGGAAATAAGTATTTTGACAATGTATTCTTTAATAGTTTCTCGTCATTCGCAAGCAAGCAAAGGTCTGCACTGCGATCTAAAAAGTCTTGTTTTAATTAAATTTATTAATTTTAATTAGTTGATTAAGATGAAATTGTTAAAAATGGGTAAAAAGTCAGAAATTAGCCATATTATCAAGATCGAGATAGTTACTAAGTTTAATGCGGATAATTCTGTGGAATACTTAAGCAAACTATACAAAAGAACTCGGTAGACTATATACTTTCAAATAAATAAACAAAAAAATTTAAATCTTTTGAAAGCTTACCACGCTCAGGTAGACCACACAAGTCGACCGCGGGAGAGGAACGTTTAAAAAATTTAGATTATTGAAAAATTCAAAGAAGATCTCCTTAAGACCACAACATCAACAGCAATTAAATTGAATAAGGAGAACTATATTCGAAATTGCGAAAGGATGGGTAGAAATCGGCTAAAGGAAGCCGGATATGCGACCTATATAGTCAGACCAATACCACAAATTTCGCAACAAAACAAACTAAAACGCTTGACCTTTGTCCACAAGCCAATATTATTTTTGAAGCAAATACTTCGGACTGTTAAACGCACTTTCTAGTGCCATGGATCCAAAATGAAAGTATTTTGCATCAATCCAACCATAAGGTGGAAAAAAAGGGGCTCCTGTGTATGTTCGGGAATCCCAAGGTGATGGCAGCGCTATGTTTTGGGATTGTGTTTATTATAATGACATCGGAATTTAGGTACCAATCAAGGAATCAATGAATAAGGACCAATATTTACATATTTTAAATGATCACTCGCTCACATCTGGGGATAAGTTACTTGTAAAAATTTTTGTTCTTCAACAGGATAATGCTCCATGTCACAAAGCTAAACTGATAACCAATATTTTTAAGGATGTTAGAGGGAGAACGTTGGATTCGCCGCCCCAAAGTCCAGACTTAAATATAATTGATAATGTCTGGACTTATGTAAAGCGAAACAGAAGCCCATGCTTAACAAAAACTTGAGAGAAAGCAAATTCAGAGGTCGTATCCCTTTGGAAGGACTTTTTTTAGGAATCCCCAAAAATTTGGTGAATTCAGTGCCAAACCGATTGCAAAAAGTAATTGATTCTAAAGAAAGATTAATTTTCTATTAATTGATCATTTAATTGTGTCAATTTTTTCATAATTTGTATTTTTTTTGAATTTATTAATTTTTTGTCAAAATACTTATTTCCGCCTAACTTTTGAAATGTCTTTGCATTTCAGTTAATAGAAAAAGAACGCATAGAGGAATTAACAAAATATTTATCAGTTTAATAGTTAATTTTATTTACTTTACTTTGGCCATTTACAGAGACCAGTTACTTCTTTTAGTTTATCACTACAAGCAATCTAACATTGCACACAGCTTTGTCAAAATACTTTATCCGACCATTGTACAAGTAGACCTCTTATAAGACCCCTGACTCCAACTCCATTGCATTTCGATTGCCGTCTGTTTGTTTAGAGCCGCAAAACGTGCGGCGAATTGAAAAAACCGCAAATGAGTTTCAACTACCGACAACACTTTTGCATTTCTGCATAAGTTGCTGTTGAAGTTGCCGTTTGTATTTATAGTTGTTGTTGTTGCCGCATTGTCGTGGGCGTAATACTTATAATATGTAGGTATGCAGATAGAAGGCATTGTCATATATCATAATCAAGCGGCTGACCGACCGGCTTTAGCTGTGCACATCATAAACAAGGCTGAAATGAAAAGATGAAGGAAAAAACCATTTGACATGGCCGACAGAACTAGTCAAGTTCGTTGCCTGAGTCTTTTGTATGCACACAATCGAAATAAAAACGAACTTGCATAACGGAGACGGAGAGGGAGACAGAGAGAGAAGTAGGGAGACCACCACGAGCCCCATATCTGCATATATGTATATTATTTTATAGATAAAAAATACTAAAAAAAATACTGTTACGGGTTGGAAGCGCTTAACGAGCGACGAGTGAAAAATGAAAATCAATGACAGTAAAAGACAAATTGTGCAGCAAGCAAAAATGGACAAAACAAAGGCACAGAGAACTGCAACAGCTTGTATTATAAACGGCTAACCGTGACAATAACAACAACAACAGCAACAACAACAACAACAATAGCAGCAGCAAGAACTGCAAAACTGCATGCAGTAAGAGCTGCAGGCAGCATAACGAACTGAAATTCAAGGTTCAAGTCAGTAACCCTAGCACAAGTTCTGGCCCCCACTACGAGCAGAGTACTCTCCCAGTAAGAGCAACAATAAAAGCTACGTCTGCGACTTGAACATAAGACACACAAATTCAGATACAGACAGACACACATAGACATTCATATAAAAAGGTACAGCTGAAAGGCTCTCGACTTTTACGAGCTCCGTCTGAGTTCAGGGCTAACGATCAGTGTTGCCCGCAATTCGGGGGTTAAAAGTACTAATTTGATCAAATTTGTAGCTAGAATAAAAACTTTATAAATTATCAAGTCTGCTAAAAAAAAACTACAATGTGTTATCCCAGAATTTTGAGATTTTCTTAAAATTGCTCTTTATGCTATAATTGTATCCTTAAATTTCTTCAAAATATTCAGATTTCTAGCTTATTTTAAAGTATTTAAGTCTAGCTACAAAACAGCTAAAGTGTCAACACTGCTCACGAACTAAGCAGGAGTTCTTCTCTTCTATGCAAGTATTTTTTAGCGCTAAATTGGCGTCCATTGCATGCAGACCTCAACGACGTCGTCTGCCATTGGGCACCTTTTTTTTTCTTTCTTATTGGAGCGACAACTGTGCCTGGCTGGGGTCCCAACCTGGCGGGGACGTGGATCGGTGCCGCCTTTATGCTTATTACCACGCATGCATGTCAGACCTTATGGCTAGGCGCACTCGAAACCATAGCTCTCCAACTCCAACTCCATCTCCATCTTCGTCTCCATCTTCGTCTTCATCTCCGTCTGCGACTCGACTCGCCCCCATGGGGCCACATTTGCAGCGCCCGTCAAGAGTTGACTTGCGGGTGTTTTTCTTTCGTTTCCCTCTTTCCTTTTTTTTAATTTTAAATTTTTGCAGCTCCATAATGAGTCAGCTGAGAAACTATGGATCCATATGAAACGAAGAGATTGTTTAGGGAAAAGTTTTTCAGCTACATTCACAGATTGTGAAAAAAAATAAATGAAATTTGTTTTATGGGATAAAACATTAGATAAGGGAAAATGATTTAGTTGAATTACAAGATGTCATTCAGAGATTAAGTTAAGTCCGGAATGATTGACATACAAATTCTGCAGTGAGACAAAAAGTTAATATTCTGTAATTATCGAGTAGTTAATTCACTTATCCGTCTTTAAACCAGTTTCAGACCTTAATTTATCTGAATCAATCAATTATATAAGCAAAAACTATTAACCTATTGTATCTTGCAATTAGCACAATTATCCGTAAAACCTGCAATTTCTAATGATTATTAATAGTTTGGCAAGCTTAAAGATTTAGTTATATATTTCTTAACTGCACAGAATTGTGATTAGAGCTATGAGTGATTATTATACCTTATGTTAAAAACAGACCGAAGTTTTTAAGAACTTAAATTTATAAACTCTAAAATACTTTGACGTGGGAATCTATTTATTTATTTATGACAATTATATATGACAGCTCAGAGAAAAGCCGTTAATTGATTTGTTTACTAATCCTAATTACTCAAAGTAATTGCTGTAATTAGTGTCTTAGCTTCTTAACATCTTTTTTAAATGAAACTGGCAGCCATTTGATATCTTTTGAGACCCACTGTACCAATAGTAAGTCAAGTGTTTGGAACGTTTTGTTGCTTTTTTTGTTGTTGCTGCTGAAGAGCCCTCACTAAAGTCATCATTTATTTATGACATGAGCTTTGCGCCCCGAAACCCTGCCCGAAAACAAATGTAATTATATAAGAGCGAAGGAACAGAGAATAACCAAAGCCAAGAAGAATAACAACTTCACTCTTCGCACTGTTCCCCCTCTTTTTCTAAAGTAAGGCAAAGACTTGAAGACGAATCACAAGAGGAAAACAATATCAGAAAAGATGCGGCTGTCTGATATTTTGGCATCGCCGGGGCTTGTCCCTTCGTCTGTCCCTCCCTCCCTCTCTCTCTCTCCGTCTGCTTCCAAGAATGGCGGACAAAAACTTGATGATTCAGCGTCGCAGCTTAATGAATACCTTGGCTGATTCTCAAGAACTGATGCTGCGTCTACACCTTTGGCGGGGTACAGCCAAAAACAGAGCTGAAAATTACGAGTACGCTGCAAATGATGCTGCCAATGATGGGACGCGTGAGATATTTCCAATACGAATATCTTTTATCTCTTCTTGTCTTTTTTTTGCTACGGTTTCCGCTAGAATTGCGCAAAGTTGCTTGTACCGTAAATGTGGGCCAGCTTAGAATAGACAAATATGCGAATAGGCTTAAAGTTTGTTTACCCCGTTGAATGACTCAATGTCAATCTGAGCTCTCAAAAGAATTCTATCGAAAAAATGAAGAATTGGGCATTTATAACTGTAGGTGTAGTGTTAATTGATTTAAAATGAATAACAGAATATATATAATTTCTCACACGTGCACAGATTTGACACAACTATATATTTATGTATATATATGAGTAATCTTATGTCTACTTATGTATAATTAAGAGTAAACGGAAGCGGATATAGGTTTAAATGGAGAGCATTACAAAGTATCTGAAGCAATATCGAATAATTGTAGACTTACAGTAAATTATATGAAACTTTAAATTGATATAAAAGTATTCTCAGCTCTTTTAACTCAAGTTCTTCATTTATTAAAAGCTCTACTGTATTATCACATTATTTAATCGACTTTATTATACCCCAACAATAATTGCATTCATCTTTTTTTATAGATATTACAACAATGCCAACAGTAGCCATCGAAAGCAGCAGCAGCAGCAGCAACAGTATTCACATGCAGGTGGAAACTACAGTGCGTTCGACAAGTATTGAGCCCATAACCTCCACAGAGCCGACAACAACTCCACGTCTTGAGAGCGTAGCTTCCGAAGAGCCAAAGATCTTGCATCAGACAGAGGCAGATCAGACGCACATTCAGCACATTCCACTGAAGGATGAGCATGCGGAGAATGTGGGAGGCGATGCCACCACGGAGCAGCAGCAACAGGAGCAACAGAAGCTGCAGGAGCAGGAGCAACAGAATGAACTATTGCTGCTCAATCAAATCTCGAATGAGAACGATGATGATGCCAAAGATTTGAATAATTTTCGACATCCGGCGACACTTATAACGGCCAGCAACAGTGAGGAGAGTGAGCCCATGAATGAAAGTGACAGCAAAACGGCAGCAGCAACAACAGCAGCAACAACAGCAGCAACAACAACAACTTCAACAACAACTGCAGCAACAGAAACAACAACAAGTGAATCAGAAGATCCCTATCATGTGCATATACTGTCCGAGAATCATGATCGCCTGGCCGAGCACGAAGATTATCAAATGCTGTCGAGCAGCACCGAGGAGGGCGAGTCAGCTGCAACAGCAACAACAACATCGACAACAACATCGACGACAACAACAACCGAATCGAGTGCCGGCATTATTGTCAGCCTGGAGAATAAGGCAACAGCACAGCCAGTTACTGAGACAACATCAACAACATCCCGAGCACGCGCCATGCATATGAATGAGCCCGAAACTCAGCCACAAACTGAAACGATGACTGAGTCTGGCACTGAGAAGGTAATGGAGATGGAGGCAAAGGCGGAGGCCACCACAGTGTTGCCGCAGACCGAAGTGATTAACATTGTTGAAGGACAGCACAGAGTCGAGGACGCAGCAAGCTCCAGCACAACAACCACAACATCACCGTCAACGACAACAACAACTACAGCAACTCCAACTGATACGCCATTTGTTGCCTTTGCCGGCGAGGGTCGCTCGGCAGGAGGCAGCGATGAGGATGCAGAGCTGCTTTTCCGTCACAATGCCACCTTGCAGCACCAGGCGCTAATGGATCTCAGCGATGTCAGCATGGACGACGAACGCACTGAGCTAATTACAACAACAACACCAACAACAACAACATCTACAACTACAACAACAACAAGTACAACAACCGAATCGGATGTGCCGAAAATTGTGGAAATTACAGCAAGTGGAGATACGATGCAAAGGGAATGTCAGGCTGACAATAAGAGCTATAAGGTGCGTATACTTAATATAAATGTATAAATAAATGATTATAAAAGTTTGACAAAAAAAAAACAAAGACTGGGAAGAAATATAAAAATATTGGGAACCAAAAAATTTGAACTTTAATTCAGTAAATACTCTAAAAATGGATTCAGCAAAAAAAAAAAATCATTTCTTCTTACCTTGTATCAGTAATGTTTTAAAAAGGATTTGCATAGTTAAATATATTATTGAAATTCTTATTGTTCTTTTTTTCCACTTTGTATTTTAGTTATCCTAATATTATGCTTAGTTTTCCTGCATAATTCTATATATACATACTACTATACACAAAATTCAAAATTGTAAGGAAAACATACTCATAACTAATAGAAAAGAAATGGATTTAATCTTGACTCGATCTAGAAATCAGCCTCGGTGGTTGCACCCACTTTCAGGTGTCGCATTTATTTATACACTTTTGTATAACCGCCCCCGTTTTGGTGGCCGAGACTGTTGCACTTCCTGGCACGCAACTGCAATTCGGCTTGTCGTCACTTGCTGATTGCATAATGGCCAACAAGTTTTCGTGCCACTCATAAAAACAAAAACCGGTCAACAGGCAGCTTGTCGCAGCTGCTGTTGCTGTTGCTGCTGTCGTTTTGCACTCCAAAAATATTTTTTGGTGCACATTTCCCTGGTTGCCTTTTTCTTCTTATTTGCTGCTTGGGCAAGCAGCAATTATGCAAATATTTGCGCGCCTTTAAAATCGACAGAAAAATGCAAGCAATTTGCTGGGTTGTGATTGATGTTGTCGTTGTCGCTGTTGTTGCTTGTGGTTGTTGTTGATTGTTGTGTATCTGTTGCTGTTGTTGATGGTGATCGCGTTGTTACCAGCAAAGACTCCATCTATCTATGTTTATAAATGCGTCAATCTCTTTGACTTTGTCTGTTAGAATCATCGACTAAGTTTTGAACTGATTATCTATCATCTAATTAACGTCAGCGTCTAATTTCCATAAATTGCTACACGCCTTTCTGTCTGTCTGTCCGAGTGTGACGTGTTCATCAGACATTGCACCCGTGCCACAAGGCAATGTGGCGAGTCACGTACATTACTCGCAAACGGACTGCAGTCAGAGCAACAACAACAACAGTAACAACAACAGCAGCAACGCCTCTGGGCTGCGACTACTGACCAACCCATTTAGTTGTTGTTGTTGCTGCTGTTGTTGTTGCTTTTGTTGTTGCTGTTGTAACTGGCAGCTATTGCATTGAGTAGCAGCCGTTGCTGGCTGCCTTCGGTGTTGATTTTGTTTTAATTAAACGGCCACTTGGGTTTTCTGTTGTGCCACTCAATCTCATTTATTTGGGTCTAATGCATATGTAATGCCATTTGTAACAATCTCTTGAATAATAATATAAGATATATCTATATAAAAATGCATTATTTGTATTCTGCTATAAACAAAAACCACTTTTCAATATCCTGCTGCGTATATAATTAGAAATTGAATATACTCCAATATCGACAGCGATTTTTAAGTACTTTAATTCGATTTCTTGATGATGTATCGAATTAATTTAATCATTGATTGATTTGATGATTTTCATTGAATTAAATTTCGTATTTTTATTTACATCACATCGTCCAATTCAGCTTTCTACACTGCAGAATTCTTAATGCGCTTCATAGTTGATTTATGTTTTGCAATTAATTTAAGAGTATTTTTCCTGCAATGCGCCGCTAATTCAATTTAGTTATTATTATATGTATTTTTTTTCTTATTAAATGTTTTAAATTGTTTTTGTTGTACTTTTCATAATCGGGTTTGCGGCACGCTTCGATATGAAATAATTTTTGCTTTCACTTTTAATGAATTGTTGTGGTTGTTGTTGCTCCCTCTTGTGTTTATATCTTATAAATTGCTCGATCGATCGGCACAGCGGACACGTGCAACATGCCAAGCCGCATGCCAGAAATTCATTTAACAGTGCCTGCAAATATTCAACACACTTAACTCAAGTCGATATAGTTTAGTGTGCCACATTGAGAGCTCCTTGGTGTTAGCTTACAGTGGCCACAGCTTTATGGGTTTTATGGTTTTCAGTTTAAAGTTCCCAAGAAGCGGCCATGAAATATTTTTACAGCCGCTGGGAATGAGCTCCCTCTCGTAGGTTCATTAAAATATGGAAAAGGGCGTGAAAAATCTCACGTATGAGCCCATATTAAGCGTACTCATTTAACATGCATATTAAAAGTTCTGAGTTCTCAGATCGGAGAGTAAACACAACCTACTCAAAGTTTTAATTAAAAGAACAAAAGACTGGAAATGGAAAACAAAAGACTCAGGCAACGAACTTGATTTGAATCTGCGTCTGCGTTAGCGTGGGTCGTTCATAAGCCAGTTTCATTTAGCACTTTTGACACATTTGACTATTGGTGCAGTCCAACGGCAAGCAGGAAATGTTTGCCAATTTTCTTGAGTAGCCGCCAAATGATCAAATGATTGATGAGTTTTTGTCTGTGCAAATTGACGCAATTTGTGCACACCTTTCACATCATAAATATTTGCTATTTGGAAGCAAATGCCATTTGCAGCAACAACTGGCACAAACTGAATCTATTGTCATTACTTGTCAATTGGGTCACAATTCTAAGGCAACGATTATTGTTGAGATTTCATGAAGCAGCGCAGAAGGGAAAGCTCTAACAATAACTGGCAATAACTGGCACTCGTTTCTGCCCAATTAATGCTACAAATTCAGCATTTACTTTATTTAGAAGAGTGTAGAAGTACACTGCTGTACATTAAAGCTAATGGCATGAAAATCTAGGCAAAGAAAATATTTATACCAGTTACTTAAAAAATTAGTAAAAGGGTATATTGTATTCGTTGAAATATTTTCAAAATGTTACGTTTGTTTTAGTAATTAGCGTAATCTTTTATTATAAGCTATCATTCTACTTAATCGCAACATTATCGGCCAAACAGAACGTTGGTAATGACTGAATTAAGTTTTTAGGCCATGTATGTGCCTTAAAGTATGCAATAAAAAATATTGCGTGAGTATTTAAATAAGTAACGGGTATTCTATAGTCGGGAGCTCGACAATAGCCTTTCCCGCATGTTTTTATTGGCTACTTATCAGTGCGAGAAATGTTTTTTTAAGTTTTTTGTTTATTTAAATCTAGTAATGATTTTTTATGGCTTTTAGTAAATAGTATTCTAGCAGTCGTATAAAAATCTTGGCCCTTAAGGAAACAGCGGACAGTACGATGAGATCAGACAGAGAAGTAGAAACTTCGATAGTAAAAACTTTAGCTTACTTATTTTTAAACAACAAAGTTTATGAAGCTATTACTGAGAACTTTTTTCCAGCAATTTGTCTCGGAGTCATAGTTGTAAATTGATTAACGAGTTCGTTTTAAAATTTCTAACCTGTTCATTTAAATAATTTCCTAATATTGATTTATTTATTTATGAGCAGCACGGCGAGAGCATGGAACGGGACTGCGATGAGCGTTGCACTTGCAACCGCGGCGAGTGGATCTGCGAGCCACGATGCAAGGGTGCCACGTATCCACGAGGCAGTCAGCGCACGATGGCGAATCCCCATTGCCATGAGCGTGTTGTGGAGGAGGACGAATGCTGTAGGACGATGGAATGCAATGAACCATTGCTGCAACCCAGTGTGGAGACAACGGAGATGAACAAGACAGGTGTTGCCACAAATGAGCAGAACGAAGGTGAGTTTCTTTCAATAGCAGATTTAAGCCAGATTCAGAACGCCAGAAGGAGAAAGCGGCTTTTCATTTGGCTTAGTTAGTTTGTTGCTTTAAAGCCTTTTTGGTCCATGCTTTAACGCTGTGTTTTCTGTGCATTCCATAAACGTCATGTGCATACCACACACACACACACACATACAACACACAACCATACCATACATATGCATATGCCCAGAGAGCACTCCGAAAACTCGCAACGACTGCCACTACCAAGGAGGAGTCTACAAGTTCCGCGAGCGCAAGGAAATCGGATGCGAGCAAATCTGTCACTGCGACGAAGGGGGCGTGATGAATTGCCGCCCACGTTGCCCGGAGCGCAATCACACGCGTGCCGACAAGTGTGTCTATGTGAAGGATCCCAAGGATGTCTGCTGCCAGCTGGAACTCTGCGACGTCACCCTCGACGATCATGAGCAGCAGCAACCATTGGCGCCATTGCCATCGCTCCACGGCGGCCAGAACAGCATCGGGGATGAGATCGAACAGGAGCGCAGCTACGGACTGGATCAGCAGGCACGCGATGCTGGCGGTGCCACGCCCACCTGCAGCTTCAAGGGCACCGACTACGAGTTGGGTCAGCAGTTCCGCGATGGCTGCGAGCAATTGTGCATCTGCAACGAGCAGGGCGTGCACTGTGCCAAGGTCGAGTGTCCCTCCACCTTCGGCCTGGACGTGCTCAATCCCCACTGCATCCGCTGGGAGCCAGTGCCCGCTGACTTCAAGCCCGTGGCGCCACATTGCTGCCCGGAGAGCATGCGTTGTGTGGACAACGGCACCTGCACCTACCAGGGCATGGAGTTCGACAATTGGTCGCCCATTCCGGCCAATTTGACGGGTAAGTGCGAATATTGCCAAACTAGTAATTTCTTAAAAATATAGTTAAGTTTGAAATAAAAGAATGGCATAACTTTCAGACTTTTTTTTTATGTTTTTCTATATAAAATTTGTTGTTGCTTGATTTTGAAACAGTTCGAAATTAATCATAAAATCAAAAAGAATTAGGAGTCTTTTTAAGAAAGTACCCAGAAAAAAATCCATTCTAAAATTCAAGTTTAATAATTTTGATTTAATATTTAATATTCTTAGTTTTAGCATGACTTTTTAAAATCTGTATTTAGGATATATAAATTAACACAATATGCGGATGAAATGGCAATTACTTAGCATTAAAATAGTCAAAAGAGCCTAAGACATTTGACTTTACTAAAAAATATCTTATAGTTACTTGATAACTAAAATATTGTCCAAAAAAAAGATTGAAAACCCGTACTTGAATCAAGTATTTTGTACTTAATTTCTAAAAAAAGACAAACTTCTACCGTATTTTGTTTTTCATTGTATTTTAGAAACAAATTATTCACCTTATAGACTCACACATTTTCCCCCTTTTTTTTAGGTTGCGAGAAACATTGTTACTGCGAGAACGGCAAGGTCGAGTGTCGTCCAGCTTGTCCGCCCGTCTTGGCCCTGCCCCCCGCAGATTTGCCCTGTCATCCAGCAGAGGCGCGTCTGTTGCCCATTCCCGATGACGAGTGCTGCAAGCACTGGGTCTGCAGTCCCCAGCTAGACGACGATCCCAGGCAGACCTATGACATGCCTGCAAAGCCAAATGGTAAGTGGAATTTTTAAGTTTAATATTGCATGAACCAAAGCTTAACTGGATCTAAGTTCAGTTTACACGGTAACTTTCGTTCGATTCACTTAATTGTTATAGTGTAAACTGAGCATTAATTTGAATGCGAAACCATTGGAAATTAATTCAAAAACTAACTCAATTTATGAGTACTATACATTCATTCGTTCATAATTCTCGCATGTTTTCAAAGCATTTTTGGCTTTTCCATTATGATTTCATACTCAACTCCATCAAACTATGTATATTTTTGCGCTTTTTCTATACAACTTGCCAACTATTTCTTTTCCCTCTCTTTCTCTCTCTCTCTGTCTCTCTTTCTATTTATAAATACTTTTATGACCCTGATTTTTTGTTTTTGTTTTATTTATTATAATTTATTTATTTTCAACGCTCATACAAACAATAATTCACGCTATGCACTGTAAATAATCAAAATACCATTCAACATGCAACCGCTATTAGAAACAACAGCAACATCGACAGCGACAACAACAACAACAACAACAACATCATCGACAGCAACATCGACAACAACAACAACTAAGCCTTTAGAGCTTGACTATGAGAAGAAGCCTACTTTAGGCGCCTTCTATCCCACGCTGGACGGCAAGCCGCCCAAATCTAGCTCGGGACTCTTTGAGAAACACGAGAAACCGCACAAGAAGCTGCAGCAGCAACAACAGCAACAGCAACAACAGCAGCAACATCACCAACAGCAGCAACAACAACAGAATGACATCAAATATGACGTGCACGAGGATCAGCAAGAGGATGAGGTGAATAATGGTGCACCCTTGCCGCCAGGGGGCGCATTTGTGCCGCTGCAACTAGGCGGACACTACAACGACTATCAGCAGCAGCAGCAGCATCAGCAACATCTTGGTCCTTATGGCTTTTACAATCCCTCGAAGCCCGCCTATGATGCCTACAATCCCTACGAGCCGTACGACATCAATCCCAATGGAATACCTCAGGGTAAACCGCCACCAGCACCAACTAGTCAATCGGATCTATTCAATATATTGGGTGCTGATCATCCTGCTCATCCTGCACATCCTGGACATTCTGCTCAGTCAACACAGCCACAAAAGGACAATCACAATCTGCCTCCGCATGTGAGAATCGAACAAATATTGCAGCACTTGCAACAAAGTGCGCCAGTTGGCGCAGGAGCAACATCCCAGCAGCAACAGCAGCAGCAACAACAACAACAGCGACCATCACCTCCGCATTATGTGCCCATTGTGCACAGTGGGGTGCCACCGCCGCCGCCACCACACGGCATTGCCATTGTCGATGGTCAGCCGGTGGCCTATGAAAGTTATCCACTTATTCCTGGTCTGGGTGTGCCACCACCACTGCATCATCCACAGCAGCAGCTCCAGCAGCAACATCCACAGCAGCAGCTCCAGCAGCAACAACAACATCAGCAACATCAACAACAGCAACTACACCAACAACATTCTCACCATGAATCCCCGCAGCAACAGGCTACCATTATACCCAGCTCCAGCACCAGCTCTGGTCTCTCCACTCAGGCCAGCGAGCATAGCCTGCATCAGAGCCAGAGTCCGAATCCGGGCCAGAGTCAGCGGCCAGCGCAGCAAGCAGGTTGACATACCCACTATTCTAGTCAAAATCCTTCGTAGCTTAGCCTAGTTTCTCTTTATCTCTCTCTCTCTCTCTCTCTGTTTCTCTCTGTTACTCTCTCATGCCGTTTGGACACTGTTATACTGTTATACACAAACGACAGGGTTTTACTGTACTAACTGTGACCACTACAGATACACACTCACACACATACAAACACCACTCACACACACACACATGCATATTGCCAGTCATCATCTTATCATTGTTTGCGCTTATTAGAATCTGCTTAAACGTTACTAATCCAATTGGGAAACGAGCAATGGGATTTGCGTGCCAATTCAGAAATAACCCGAGATCGGAACGATTATAAAATTGTAATTAAAATTATTTGTTGATTTTTATTAAAAAAAAACAGAATTATTAATAAAAATCAAGTTTCAATTTTTATAAATCTGATAATTGATATTTATAATAATTTTAAAAAAGTAAATTGAGTTAAATTTTTTTCTTTAAATTTTTGTAATGAAAAAAAACAATCCGAGCAATATTTTATTTTTATAAAAAATTAAATAAAAAAAATAATTAAATAAAATTGAAATTTAATTATTTTTTTAAATTAAAATGTTTGAGCTTAAAATTCTTTATATCACAGATTCTTTATGGAATCTTTTTATTTCCGTTTCTGAATTAAAATCGATTGTTTCTTTTGGAAAGTTGATCCCATTTGCTCAGATATATAAATAAATGTTTAATGAATTTTATTAATTATTTCTTTCTACTTCTCCATCTCCATGTTTGCCAGTCATGAGTCCTCTGCAATCGGATATCGAAGTGCACACCTTGGAGGCCGTTGATCCACGCACCATTCGCATGGTCTTCACTGTGCCACAGGTCTACGTGAATCTTCATGGACGCGTCGAGCTGCGTTATTCGAATGGACCCAGTAATGATACCTCCACCTGGGAGCTGCAGACATTTGCGCCACCAGAGGATCTGATAGCCACCTCCCAAATGGAATTCGACTTGCCCAATCTGGAGCCCAATTCATTGTACAAGGTGAAGATCACGCTCATTCTGCGCGACATCAATTCGCAGCCAACGAGCAGCGTCTTCACCGTCAAGATGCCAGCGGAGAGGACAATAACGCCGCCGCCTCAGATCTCCGATTACAGGCCTGACTTCCAGGATATATTCAAGACAGTGGAGGATCCGGAGCTGAATGTGATTGAGACGAACGCCACATGGCTGCAGCTGACTTGGAAGAAACTCAGCGACGAGCAGATGGAGTACGTGGATGGCGTCCAGTTGCGCTACAAGGAACTCACCGGCATGATCTATTCCTCCTCTCCACTGATACATCGCACCCTCACCAGCTATACCATACAGAACCTTCAGCCCGATACGGGCTACGAGATTGGACTCTATTACATTCCATTTGCGGGACATGGCGCTGAACTACGTGCTGGACACATGATCAAGGTCAGAACGGCGCCCAAGGTGGATGTCTATGGCTTCGATGTGAATGTCAATGTCACCAAGGTGAAGACACAGAGTGTGGAAATATCCTGGAATGGTGTGCCCTATCCAGAGGATAAGTTCGTGCACATCTATCGCGCCATCTACCAAAGCGACTTGGGCAAGGAGGACTCCAGTGTCTTCAAGGTGGCCAAGCGGGACAGCACAACGGGCACTCTCATCATGGACCTCAAGCCAGGCACCAAGTACCGCCTCTGGCTGGAGATGTATCTGACCAATGGCAACACCAAGAAGAGCAATGTGGTCAACTTTATTACCAAACCAGGTGGACCACCGACGCCAGGCAAGACGGGTAAGCTGAGTTTCTTTTTGTTAATCTAAATAATGATTATGCTACGATAAACATTTGCCATTTCAAGTCTTGCGTGTTCTTGAAAGGATTTATTTGAGTTTTAAGAATCTGGGTAAAAGTTTTCCCCTTCAAATATTATTTAGATCAGGGCTGCAAATCTTGGAAAACTGGATTAAATTAATTCAAATTTAATTAAAAGATTTTAATACCAGCCTTGATCTACCGTGGCTTACAGTGGCTCATAAAAAATACTAGCGAACATATTTTTGAAACATTTTTTTTGCAGTCACTATTAAAATTGTTTTTTAAAAAAATCGAGGATAAAAGTTGAAAAAGTTGATTTTTACAAAAAATCAAAAATTTTCATGTTATTTTGTAATATTTTCAAATTTTGAGTTGAAATAACTTTAGTTTTCTGTAAATACTTTTGATGAGGTTTGCTTAAAGTTGCTTTTTGGGCTGGTTGAAATAAGCTGTGAGCCACTGTATATGCCTGCCTTCTCTTACTTATTTTTGACATTTATTTTTATCCATGCTCACCTTTCTTTACTTTCTTTCCCCTCCTGCAGGCAAACTTCTTACGGCTGGCGTCACTGAGCAACCAGTTGGAGACTATTATGGACCCCTTGTGGTTGTTTCTGTGATTGCCGCCTTGGCGATAATGTCCACGCTGGCCCTGCTGCTGATCATCACCAGGCGGAGAGTACATCAAACAGCATCCATAACTCCACCGCGAAAGAGTGATGCGGCCTACGACAATCCCTCGTATAAAGTAGAGATACAACAGGAGACAATGAGTTAGTGGAAAAATTTAAAAATTATTACAGTATCTTATTTTAATTAAACTTATTTATTTACAGATCTGTAACTGACCAAAGTGTTGTTGGGTAGCACTCTCAAATCTCCCAAAACTAGCTTAGAACAACGTTCGTGTAAATATTTAAAAAAGAAAAACAAAAAACTCAAACTCAGTGTCAGTAAAAGTTATGAAAAGAATAATATGGATTTTCCATTTCCCGGCGCGAGGATTATGAATGATCCTAACTTAAAAAGGTCGCCATGTTGTATGTAATGATTAAGAAATTCTTATAAACGAACTAATTACTTGTTTCTTTCTTTCCCTCCCGTTAAACAATTGTAACTTGTGTATATAGAGAAATAGAAGAGACAACTGAAAAAAACTTCAAGTAACTGCAATTGTTTTGCGTAAATTCTTCTAGCTTCGATTTCGATAAAAAATGCATAGTTAGTTTAACTTGTAAATTTTAGCTTTACACATACATACATATATGTATACATATACAATAATTTAAGAACGAACAACAACAGTTCTTCAATTAACAGTCCATAAATATTTAAATTAGCTTGTAAACGTACAGAGATATGCAATCTTATGAATAAATAAAAAATATTAAATCAAATGTCTGTACTTTTTATTTTAGCAAGCTGAAAACTACGCCTACAAATATGGAAAATTAATGGAAATGATCATTAAAAATCAAAAAAAATAAACACAAAAACACAGACACAAACACACTTATATACTTACTATACTGCCCGTCATAAGCTTCATTATTGGGATTATCAGAATCAGCTTAATTATATACTTACACTCTTTCATCTGAAAATTAGCAGTGGGATTTTCGATTTCTCATTCTGAACAAAATTACGCATCCATCGAGATCGGTCGCAACATGAAAAGTGGTCCATACATTGCTTATTGTTATAAGATACTTCTTAGGAATTCCATTTAACACACTATCTCTTTTTTTCTTTCTTACTCTTTATACACTTTTAAAAGCCTTGAAAACTCTGCATGCAAATATCTATGTGTACATACTTGAAGCTGTCGATCCACACACGATTCGTATTGCCTTCACAGTACCCCAGATTTATGTGAATCTCAAGGGACGTGTAGAATTTCGTTATTCGAATGGACCAAGCGACGATGTCTCCACTTGGAAGGCTCAGATATTTGCACCGCCCGGAGATCTTTATGCCACCTCAAAACTGGAATTCGAAATGTCTGACTTGGAGCCCAATTCGTTATATAGGATTAGAATAAAGCTCCTTCCTCGTAATATTGCAATGGAGCTGACGAGCGAAATTCTCACAGTAAAGTTGCCTGCGGAGCCGCAATTAAAGCTGAGTGATCCGAGTCCGATCTGCATTGAGTGCTAAATGCCATCTAAATTTTCGATTTTTTCTTAAAATATGTGTATTATTTTGGGTGTTGGTCTACTTTCAAAACTTTTAATCTCATAATTCAAGCGAACTTTGTAAAAAATTGTAATTTCTTATTCAATTGAAATATAAATTTAATGTATTCATTAAAAATGCATTATGAAATATTAAGAAAAAATATATATTTTTGTTTGGCCTTGATTTCTATGACATTTATACAACTTTAACTGGTAAATTGTAGATGACTTTGCCTCCATTTACGCATATTTATCCATTACATATTTCTTTTATTTCAGTTTGCTTGCAGCACCAACAACATATATATTATACAAATATATATACTAGTATATTAATTATATATAATATATATGCTTGTATATACAAAATGCACAACTAGATTTTGGGTTCAAGAATTCAAAATTCAATTTTCATACACTAATGCCACGCTAAATGCTAAAGTTCTTAAGTTAAAAAGTTAAAGAACAAAATAAGTAATTATAGAGCAAAAAAAGGGGAAAAAATATGTGCAAATATTTTTTCGCATTTGGCATGAACAATTTCTTTGTGTGTTTGTTTTCTTGCTTTAAAATTCATGTACATTATTAATTATTTAAATAGACTTCCATTTTCTTTTTTTTTTTGTTGCTGTTTAAAAATTTACAATTTTCGTTTTGTTTTGTGTTTTCTATGTTTTGTTTTTCGTTTCTGTATTTTTACTTTTAAGTTTCGTTTTTGCATAAAAGTAATCACTGTTTAGCCTCCGTTCTTTGACATTAAGTTTGTTGGTTGGTTGATTGGCTTCGGCATGGCAGGACATACAACATGGAACATTTTGGCATTTGGTGATTTGTCTACTTGGTGCTCGTGCTGGCGCTGGCGCTGACGCTGGCACTGATGCTGCCCGATGCAGCTGCCTCGCTGTTGCTGGTGCACTGCTCAATGACACTGTTGCCTTCGGCGTCGCTAGTGGTGGTGGTCGATGAGTTGCTATCATCGTCGTCATCATCAACCTCCGATTGCTCTTCTTCACCATCGTCGACGTCGCCTTCGTCCTCCTCGTCGACGGCATAGACATCGTTCTCAATGAGACGCAAATCCATGCTATCGAAGGAGTCTGTTATAACACTATCATCATCGGTCGTTGTCTCATCCTCTTGGCCGGACGTGTCGTTATCCAAATCCGCTTCATCGTCACCCTGGTGGCTTTGCTGTTGTGACGGAGATTCACTGCCGCTGCCCGCATCGATGCGCATCTCCTGCATTAGCTCCTTGATCAACTCAGTCTCAATTTCGATGACACCCAGATCCAAATGTCGTTTGCTCACATCCATCAACACATTCTTAACGTTGCGCGCCAACAGACGCAGATGCTCATCGCTGCACACCTTCGCATTGCTCAAGTAGCGTATATAGTCCTCCAGATAGTAGGTATTGAAGCTATCCCGACAAGGCTCGCCACTGGCAAATTGCTGATGGGTCAGCAGCAGCTGATTGATCAACCAGTTGCGACCGCCCTTCAGCACCTCGATAGCATCTCTAACACACTGGCGGCCCAGCTCAAAGTTGCGATACAACGGATAAGTGATAACGCGACGCAAGAAGGCCACAAGCACGTCCCGATAGTTGTCGAACTGTTCGAAGTAACAGA
Source organism: Drosophila suboccidentalis (assembly GCA_037043435.1). Lineage (NCBI taxonomy): Eukaryota > Metazoa > Arthropoda > Insecta > Diptera > Drosophilidae > Drosophila > Drosophila suboccidentalis. Next base: position 641,373 of record JBAMBK010000291.1, on the reverse strand, counting down.
AGAGCGGACACAACATACTCCGTGTCCAGCCGGACTCACAGGTTGGCTCGTTGTTGGTTGTGCGCACATCATAGCATATGGCGAGCACAATGCTAATTAGGCCACAATCAATTTCGTTCTGCACTTGCCGATCGGGTTGTTGGCCGGACTGGGACTGGGATGACGTCGTGGTTGCAGTTGCTGTATCATCAGCCGTAGCTGGTATACGACTGCATAGATTATGCAGCAAATGCGCCTGCTCCTGTGTCATGGAAGTCTCGTAGATTTTGGGCTTATAACGCAACGGATTCTGATGACCAGCTGGCACCTGCAGTTCCACAAAGTTCATTTTGTACTGTTCGCGCGAAAAGCGCTTCATCTCATCGATAATACGCTCCAGACGTCGCTGCAATGGGCTCATCTGCTGCGGCTCTGGCACACGGCAAGTCGACTTATCCAGCTGCCATATTGAATGTATTTTAATCAATTACGTCTTATCTTTCCGTGTGTGTGTATTACTCACCTCGCTGGTCTGCAGTGGACCTTTGTATTGACTGGCAAAGCCATAGCCAAAGTGGCTGGTCAGCTTGAAGCTGGTCTCATCGCCATCGAGCTGTAATTGGCACTGTTCGGTGATGCGCTTTAATTTCCACTCATGGACCAGCGGCTCCTTGTCCTGCAGGGTGTCGGCCAGTTTTGGTAGATTGAGGAACGCGGCAATATATTCTTTGCGCGCCGTCTTTGGTTTGGGCACGACGCCGCCGCCACCGCCGCCGCCGCTGCAGTTGCCAGCTGCATTGCCGCTGCCCACAATGGCAACGGGCGGCAGGCAGCGCAAATACAACTGGTAGCAATTCTCGGTCGTGTCAAATTTGATGAGAACTGTTTTCAGTCCCCTCAAGTCGAAAGTGCGTCGGCTGTGAAATCTAACAAAAAAAAAAACAGGAAATTGGTCGTCACATTCCACAAATCGAAACGTCTCGATCTTATATGTTTTTATGACTCACTTGTAAAGTTTAACATTTGCGTAAAAGTACAAGTCGTTGTCGCCAATAAATATATCGACGTTCCTTATGCGATCCAAATTCACATGTATCGCAGCACCCGCCGCCTCCTCCACCACCGCTACCTCTTCATCGACAGAACAACCATCCGCTGTGTCAGGCGATGGCGTGGGCTTTGGTTTTTCCTTGGCATGTGGATGTGGTATCACCACGCTGCACGTGTTGCCCACATAGCTGTGTGTAATCTGTCCATTCAACATGTTTTAATTTTATAAAGCCACTACTGCTTTTCAAGTATAAACAAAAAAATGAGAATTTTAGGGCAGCAAGACTTATCGGCGACTGATTGTGGAGGACGGTCGATTAGAGGTGGAGAACTATCGATGGTCAAGCACTATCGAGCCGCCATCGATAGCAGACGTGCACTATCGATAGTGGTCGATAGTTTTTTATGACGTTCAACTCGTCACAGAAAGGCGCGCATTTGGCATCTGCAGCTTCGGAAACATTTAAGTTTTGTATTTAATAATTATATATTTGTATGACAAGGATAAGTTCCTTACTATAGTCGAAATAGGTAAAGAAGAACTTAACGGAACTGAGCCTAATACAAATTTTAATGCTTTAATATTTATGTAGGTGTACCCGCCACTTTAGTCGAGTCCGAGCACATGTTCAGTAGGTTGGACAAAAAGTTTTAAATCGCGGAACTTTGGCTGTTACAATAGCTTATAGCAAAACATTACTGTTGATAACGAATTTTATTTATTTTTAGTTTTATAATACCTAAATTAATACCAATTTCAATTATTAGTTGGAATTTTATATAAAAATGTATAATTTAACACACTATCGAAAGCTATCGATAGCTATCGATGGTTTGAAAAATAATATCGCTGACTATCGATGGTGCCGACTATCGATAGTTCTCCACCTCTACGGTCGATACATGAAATCACATGAAATCACTGTCACATGTGCGAATCACGTCATATAGATGGCGCTTTATATCTTTCGCGCCATTGAAATATTTAAATTTATGATGCTTTAAAATTAGGCACAATATAGATAAATAAAAATTAAATTTAGAATTATTAGTTATTTTAAAATATTGAACATTTAAGTGTCTGATGCAACATCCCAAGCTTATTGCAACGAAAGACAATATCACATAAATTCCAAAGGCCAAACCCAAAAAAAAATTATTTACAACTGATCATAGTAGAAGCACAAGTTGTTCAGCATGCTATTGCCATCTCTGTTGCTCTCGCGTGTTTTCATGCTTTCTTTAGCAAGCAGCCGCAACAACAATAACAACCACAATGGCAACAACAACAGTCTGCCAGCCCGTAAGCAAGTTCGTCAGCGTGATTTGCTTTTTAGTTGTTGTTGCGGCTGCTGCTGCCAGTGCTGCTTTTTTTACTACATACATTTCTGGCTCGTTTCGTGTTGACCCACTTTTCGTGGCAATACGTGCGATGTCGACGTCGCAGCAGCAGCGGCGGCCTGCACAGTGGGCCACAGTCACGGTGAAAGCTTTACTCTGCTGTTGGTCTGCATTTGTCGGGTCAGTTTGTGCGGTCTGGTCACACTGTGCAGCGCAAAAAGTCATAAACTGAATTGCCAACAGGTTATAGCTACAACTGCTGAGGTTGCGGCTGCAATGCTGTCGCCGTCGACTCCGCTGTCGACGTTGACGTCGCAGTCACTGCGAGTAGTAAAAAGGGCCATGACAGTGACACTTTGAAGTTTGAGGTTAAATTGTCAATGTTGTTGGTTGCTTTTGGTTGTTGTTGCTGCTGCTGCTCCTCTAGGTTGCCCTGCTCTTTAATATTTTCGACATATTTCGTGCCGAACATTTTTGGCTGTTTCATGCTGTTCGCTGCTGCTGTCGTTGCATGTAAATTCAAAAGACTTAAACAACAAACTTGCATTGACAGTGCATTTATTTTTTCTTCAATTGCCGCGTGGCACAAATTTTTTGATCGTTGCACGCACAAAAATGCTCAAATGCTTTTATTTAGTTTATTAATTATTTTTATTTCTTTTATACACACACACACACTTACATTTGAAAAGTGAAATTTCAAAGTAGAACAAGCAACAACAACAACAAAAGCAACAGCAGCACGTACAACAACTGGTCATGCCACGCAACTTGCCGAGAGGTTCCAATAAAAATGAGGTCACTTGTCGCTGACCAACAGCGCCACCATTCGGCTCCTACTTCCCCCTTCCCCCTTCACTAACCCCCTCGTTTCTTGCCATTGTTGAATAGATCCCGCGGCAGAGTTTGGCAGCAAGTCGTTGTTGTTGCTGTTGTTGTTGTCAGTCGTCTGTCTTCAGAATGTTGCATTATAAATTAAATTAATTGCAGTCGCGTCGCGTCCAGTCGCGTCTTTTGGGCTTAACCGTTTTGTTAGTCAGTTTAAGGCCATCGTGTGTGCCATTAAAATGCACCACGAACTTGACAACGAAAATAAGCATATAGTTATGAATTATTTAAAAGCCGCCAAAAATGCGGTTAATTATCAAAGTACATTTTAAGATTTTTTAATGAAACAATAAACATTAAATTATTTCATAAAATTTAATAATTATATGAAATAAATATTATATAAATTATTGATTTTATATGAAATTTAATAAGGAAATATAATTAAATATTTTTGTACTTATAAATAAAAACTTATTGAATGATGTCAAATAAATCTGAAATTGAATTTTATTTGGTATATTTTTGACATTCGCTTTACTCTATCATTTCCATATATTCAGATATATAATCGCTAGAGGATATATGAGTTTATGCAGGGCATTCTAAAGACAAAGACTTTCGATTATCCTTTATTCAAAGAAAGTTAACACTGTTAGAATTATGCAGATAAATAATCTTATTATGACTTAATTTAATATTTTTTTACGATTTTTTTAGCACATAAAAAATGCATAATCTGCGTTTGTTACATTCGCTCTAGAAAAGAATCAAGCTAATCATAGTTTTTGATCAAGTCTAATTGCGTATTTCATAAGATTTTCGTTGTGCACTGTTTGCTTTTGCAGTTAATTAAAGTTAAAGTCGAACTCGAAGTCGGAGTTGGAGTAAAAACTGTGTTAAAAAAAATATTAATTTAATATAATGTAATTATAGCCATGATTTATTCTGGCAAGAATCTTGGTCAGCTGGCCATCGAGGCGTGAAGACGCCGTATTGCAAAACAATAAGTACTTAAGTTGTTTATTTATTTTTTATTAATTCTTATTCCGACAATTAACCGAAAAATCGAGTGCATAAATTATCCATTATGTTTACGAATATGCTGTAAATATTTGCTAATTTTTTGGCCTTTCTCACCTTTGGTGCAATGCCCGTCCGGCAGCAACATTGCTACTTCCTGCACGCGAGCAACTTCCGTTCTGTTTTGCCAGCTCCAAAATCAAGTCGAAGTCGAAGTCGAAGTCGAAATCAAACAGCTGAACTCTTCACGTGTGCATCCATCAGCAGCAACTCAATCAAGAGCAAAAGTAATCAAAATAACAACAACAACAACAACAACAGCCACAAATCAAATGGAAAAATACGACTAGGCAAACAAACAAATCAAAAAAAAAAAAACATAGAAAAAAGACAAAAGCAAAAAGGGGAGCAGCAAATACGCATAGTAATAGTAGATACTCATAGATGGAGACACAAGCACAGTGACAAGAAAATCGTTAAAAACAAAAATAACAATAAATATATACCTGTGTGTGTGTGAGTGTTTGTGTGTATCTGTGTGTACATATTTATAAAAATGGCATGGCAGCAACAGCAGCAACAACGGCAGCAACAGCAAAACACAAAATAGAAATGGAGAGCAACTTTCACCCAAGGTCATTGTGTCTTTAACTGCGCCACAGCAGCAACAACAACAGCAACAACAACAGCAACAAAAACAACCACTGGACAATATGCGACAAAGTTAACTGCGACTGCGACTGCGGCGTTGCTTTTGCCATTTTGCCAACTTTATTGTAGTGTCCATCTGTCCGCCTGTCTGTCTGTTTGTCTCTCTCTTTCTATGCCTCACTCTCTCTCTCCCTCTCTCTCTCTCTCCATCCGCTTTTTGTCAACGAGACAATAATAGAGACTACAACGGAGCTGTAGGGAAATGTGAAAGGCGTTGTCCGCCCGCTTACATTTAAGTTGTTGTTGCTGCTGTTTCTGTTGTTGTTTCTGTTGTTGTTGGTGCTGCAACGTCCTTTGCCAGCAACGGTGGCAACTTGCTCTACTTAATTGTGGTAGATTTCTGTTAGTGTTGTTGTCACAACTAAAGCGCAACAACGGTCGTAGTTCCTTTACTGTGGGGCAATATTCTAATACTTTGAATCTTGCAGCTTATGAATGAATAAATGTGAATCAGAATGAATCTGAGAATCTTAGAAGAGTCTTGTAGTATAACGAGCCCAGTTTACTCCACTAGTTGATGCACTGGATGTTGGATATATCGTATTTAATATAACTTAAGTAATTTAAATAAAATCGTTAACTAACAAGTACAAAAATCAGGTTGTAATGAAGATTTTCAATTTTTGCTTTATAAGTTCTAGTAAGATTTGATAGTCTAGTTTATTCTCTTAACTACATACTATGTATTGATTTATTTGCATATCAGCTCAAGATGATAGAAAATAGATTTTTATATTTTCTATGAATAAATTATATATATTTTATATAAATGTATGTTCTATCAAAATAAGTCTGCAGGTCCTGGAGAATTTTTGTGTTTAAAGTGAACATTGAATAAATCGAAGCTTCTGCGGTTAATATTATATTTTATATCGATCTGTATATTCTTCATAGTATCTGTTGCCAACAATTATAAATGGAAAACTTGTGTTCCATAATTCCAATCTGGACCTCTTCTCACGAAAACGTATGCTAAATATATAAATATCACGCATACGACCCGTGGAACCTTAATATTTTTATATAAAACAAAATTAATCTTCATTTAGAATATCATATTGCAGACCAACGGCTTTCCACAAGTCATTAGACCACGTTGTAGTCATAAATCTGAGCACGAGCTGTGCTCCATTTAGGCCAGAATCCGAATCCGACATCTGCATATGTATCTTCATATTGTGGGTGATTAGATGATGTGAAGCGCCCACGCAATCCCGCATCCGCATCCGTGCCACATCCACGCCCATTACTAACTATGCCTAACTGTCTCAAATGAGCTGACTTGCCAGATAGCCCGTGTCAAAAATCTTGGTCAGAAAGTGTGTCATGCTCTTAGCCAAAAAAAAGATATATACTATATAAAAAAAGTGTGCTGCCTACGACAAAAGCTACGCAAATGGAGAACGAGCGGAAAATTACGTTTAATTGCGAATAAAAGAGTCAATTAAAAATGCCAAAAAGAAATTCACGACGGAAAAGATTGAAGCCAAATTGTTATTGTTAATATGCTGCCAAATGCTTGTGTTTTGCTTATGCCAATTGTTAATATTTTGTATTTGACCTTTGGCTGTGGAACAAAGCAACACGTAGCACATTTTGATTAGAACAAAACGTGAACACTGTAAAAAGTAGGGGGGCGAATATGGAGCAGGGGGAAAGGAGTGGAGTGGAGAGGAGAGGAGAGTAGAATTGAGGAGAGTCGAGAGTCACCGTCAAAGGCAGAGTCAGAGGCATTGGCATGATGTTGCATAAATTTAAGTGCCACAGATACGAGGCGCAAGATACAGAAACGAGTTACAGATACATGCAACGACGCGACGCGACGCCAAAGAAGAAAAAGAAAAAGAATTACAAAAATGAAAAAAAAAAAAGCTTAAACGAAGCCAAAGCAAAGATACAAAAGCAACATAGAAATGCGGATGCGATGCGATGCGATGCAAACTAAACTACATACTCCAGACTCTCGTATTGGTACGAGGCAAAGCTATCGTTGTCTGCAGCTCCGGCTTCATCTTTGTCGCTGTCTCCTTTTCTTTCTCTCTCTCTCCGTCTCTTTCCCCTTTATATCAGCTGCGGTGAAAGAGCATGCGACCGGGCAAAGTATCTTTGTATCTCATTGCCGCAGCCAGGCCAGTTAACATTTCAAATCCGCTGTGGCTGCCACAGACTGTTGCTGTTGTTGTTGTTGCTGTTGCTGCTACTTCTACACTACAACTTCTTCTTACTGCTTGCTTCGTGCGGTTCTTCAGCTCAGCTCGCGATGGAAGAAAACGAGTCTCGAAATTGGGTCAGTGGCACAGTATGCATGGCATTTTGCTTTTGTATTTGTGTATCTGTGTGTGTGTGGGTTTTTTTTTGGGTTTGCCTTTTAGCTCTTTCTTCTTCGCATTGCTTTCTTTGCGGCGGCATTTGTGGTCAATATAATGATTCTGACTTGTTCGCTGGCTTTGACTTTGGCTCGACTTGACTTGGCTCGGATTGACTTGGTTTGGTTTGCTTTGCTTTTGCTTCTTGTTCTTCTTAGTGTTGTTGTTGTTAGCTTACCACATTTATTTTTTTTTCCTTAACATTTTTTTTCTTTAGTAAATTTGTGCTCGTACTCTCGCACCTACTCTATTTTCTGTTTGTGGCAGACGTGTTGCTTTTATGTCAGGTTCCTCCTAATGGCTTGCGGCACATGCGTGCGGCATAGGCAATGCGGACACCAGAGTTGCCACCCCATCAATCAGAGCACACAACTGAAACACCCAAAACTGTTCACTGCGTATACGTGATATTTTTATATAACTACAATGAGTTGAAATATATAGGGCAAACATCTCATTTCTGGCTTTAGATTTGATTATTTTTTGTACATTTAAAATGACAAAATGTTTGTATTTCTTTATTTAAACATAAACATTAAAATTAAATATTAATATTAACAAAATAAATATTTACAATCGAATTGTGTTTTGAATTTGAATCTTTGTTCAACTTGAATAAATAAAATTGCACAAAACTAAAATAACATAAAATATTAATAAAGTTACTAAAATTAATTGCTTATCAAATTAATTGCCTTTTTTTTAAATGTTTTTTTTTTGTAACGAGAAGTTTTTTTAGCTTGCACAATATTTTCTTTTATCTTTTGAATTATGTGATATTGATAAATATTAAAAATGATTATGATTTACAATTTTTCTTTTAATTATTTGTATATGTTTGTATAATTTCCATTGTAAGATTAACATAAACTTTAGCAACAATTTTTTTAAAAAACAAATTAACAACATTTAAATGTAAGGTGTAATAATGATTATTACTTGAGTACTTTTCTATTTCATATTTTTATTATTATAATGCATTAAATTTTTGTTTATGTTGTCTAAAAGTTAACAATTGTTATTATTTTGCCAAGCCCGCTACAACTTATATTTAATATTTATATATGTATATACATACATGTTATAGATATATGTGATTTTTATTTTTTTTTTACTGATATTCTTGTTTTCTTATTTGTTTGTACATTTAGTTAATATTATTAATTTAGAATTGTATTGCTTCTATCATTGTTTTCTTTTTTCTTCTGTTGTTTACTCTTAAAGTTTTCAACACGATGAGGTACATAATTTATACAAAAATCTTAATAAACATACATTCAGCTAGCGTTTAACTATATTCTAGCTATATACTTATGTGCTTAATATATCATCTAGGTGTTTATTTGTTATACCTGTGCCAGGGTCAAAGGTGCACGAAGCGCGCAGTGTTGCATCAAAACAGAACAACAGTTGCAGAAAGACAATTGGACGCTTCGTTGTTCTTACATTGCTTGTGGTCTCTTTGACAGCAAATCTAACTAGTTATAGATTGGGAATAGTATTTAGAAAAGTAAAGCTTATGATCTTGAAAATATTATCTAGTTAAATATGTATTCAATTTTCTATTCACTTGACAGCTAACAGTAAATATTTTTCTTAAAAATTTGTCCTTCAGTTTAACGAAGATTTCAACGAATTTATTTTGAGCTCTTTCTACTAAATAATTAATGTTCTTTCATTTCAAATTTTTTTTTTTTTTTTAAATAGTAAATTTTTTTTTAATTTTTATTGTTGATTCTGCAATTTGAGCTCAATTATTAGATTACAATAAGAAAATATAAAAAATAAATTATATTATAAAATAAAATAATTATTTTGTATAGTTCTTTTTATAAAATTAAAATCTGATACTCATTGAAATTACATACAATAATAATAATAAATCCCCTTTGTCTATTTAAATTTTTTGTAATTTTAAAAACTGATTGAATTTGATTTGTATCTAGCCAGAAACTAAATGAAACTGTGGAGGTAGTAGGTTGATATTTCATATCAAAAACAATTTTTGAAGTAGATATAGTTGGGATACAAGCCAATTATTTATATCTTACTAATAGTGCTCCCCTTCCCATCCCGTATATATTGACTAATCAAAGAGATCAAAAGCAACCAACAACAACGAATATCAAAATGCTTTGTGTATGGCATTGCTTCACTTTGAGGAGATGGCAAATCACCAGACTGATCTGATTGGTCAAGCAATGCGATACACGAGAAGCTGCCAACACCCAATGACCCGGAGATGCACGTATCGTGGTATCCGGGTGACATTGACGGACACTTTCCCCAGCAGGAAAAGTTCCCCGCAAAGCAATGTCCAGAATAAGATAATTCGGGCCATGCTTTTGTGGGTAGTTTTCGGTTTTTGTATTCTGCGTGGCTGTTGCTATTGGCGAGCGGTTTCTTAATGGGATTGTGGCCGCGGTCAGTCACGCCCAATTCTCTTATGTATCTGTTGATGTTTGAGCAAGTGCGCCTTCTGGCGAAACGCCTTGGCACAGACGTCACAGCGGAAGGGCTTCTCCCCCGTGTGCGTGCGCAGATGCACCTTGATGTTTGACTTGTTCAGGAATCCCCGATTGCAGATGCTGCAACGGTGCACGGGCTTCTCCTTGCCGAGCAGACCGCTCAGATCGCTGGCACTGAAACTGGCCACACCCGATGGCGACATTGCGCTCAGCTGAGCTGCTCCCACATCGCTTTGGATCTGACCCGATTGCTGCTGCTGCTGCTGTTGGCTCGACTTTTTCTGCGACCTCGAACGCTTCGCTTTGGGCGTGGCACTGGGCGCTGTTGTTGTGCTCGTCGTGTGCGGATAATTGCTCAACATGTCCGGACTGCACAGTCCGTTGTCCTTGAGTCCTGTCAGTTGATAGCTTTGTTGTTGCTGCTGTTGTTGCTGTTGCTGCTGCTGCTGCTGTTGTTGCTGCTGCTGCTGGTTGTTGTTGTTGGTCAGATAACGCGGATTGATCATCAGATTGTTGTCCGTGGTGCTGACCACCGAGCCGGGCGGACTGCAACTGCTGCTGGCCGCCGACAACTCGTTGCAGTATGAGGTAGAACTGGGCGTCTCGCTCTTCAGCGCCGCTGTCGCCGTCGTCGTCGTCGTCGAGGATCCATTGCCGCCCGCACCGGGCGGACCGTGCTGCAGTCGGTTCTGCAGGAGCGGCATATAGCCATGGCTGAGGAGGCTCTGCAACGTGGAGTTGCTCGCGTGCACCGGCAGCGGCGAATGCGGCAGCATGAAGTCACTGAGAGTATCCTGCTGCGAGACAAGAACCTTGCCCTCCGGCTGGATGCAATTGCCGTCGATCCAGGCGTCCAAATCCATCCAGCTGTCCCGCGTGTCGTTGCCCTCGTCCTTGTCCAGCTGGTTGGAGACGGTGGTGTCGGCTATGGCCGATCCAATAATCGCCGCAATATCATCAATGCTATTCATGTCCACATACTCGGTTAGATCCTTGTAGATGCGAACACCGCTGTTGTGCAGGGAATCCGCCACCTGGTCAATGGGTGTCAGAGTCGAGCCACTGCTGGCCAGGGAGGAGTTGCCGCCACCTGTGACGGGGGCATTCATAACACAGCTGTCCGCTACGGAATAAAGCTTAGAATCTAACTGACTATCGGCGAAGAGCTTCACATCGCTGAGACACGCGTCCGCATCCGCGCTGAGGACGCTCTCGGGCAGGCAGGTGGATGATGATACTATGTTGTGCTCCTGCGAGGAGTTGCCTCCACCCCCACCGCCACCACCACCACCCCCTCCTCCTCCTCCCGTCGTCCCGCTGCATGTTGTTGCCGCTGTTGTAGACGTGGGATTGCTGTTGTTGTTGTTCGTTTGATGGTGTTGCTGGTGTTGATGTTGCTGCTGCTGCTGTTGCTGCTGCTGCTGCTGCTGATGGTGATGATGATGATGTTGCTGGTAAGCGCTCTGCAAATAGTTGTTGTTGCTCTCATCCGGCAGCCGCTGTGCAATCGCATGATAATGATGACCCGATATCCCATTGATCGACAAGTGTCCCGTGTAGCCAGTGAAAGGCGGCAACGGCTTCAGATCCGACAGCGCATTGAGGGACGAGCTATTCATGAGCAGATTGTCGAGCACATCGAGCGAGTTCTTTTGATCCGTGTCGCTTGGCAGCGAGTCCAGATCGTGCTCCAGCAGCAGCTTGTGTCCGTCCAGCAGATACTGATCCTGGCTGCTCGTCTGCGTGGGTCCCCAGCAGGGACTCATCAGTAGACTTTCGACTTCCGATTCACTTGGCCCGTTCATGCTGCACAACTTCATTGTCAGTTGACCCAGGCGATGGACAGGAATTGTTTCTTGTGCTGCTTCTTCTTCTTGGTGAATATTTCAATTAGGGCTGTCGAAGTTGAAGCTGCAAGCGAATGGAGAAATGAAAAGATCTTTAGTTGAAATTAATAAATGAAATTATATAAAAATTAACTACAAAATATTAAGATTCAAGCATGCAATAATTGTCATTTATATATTATTATATATTATTTTGTTCTACACTTGAATAATAAATTAACACCGATTAACTACGAAAATGATCTAGCTCAAAATAAACGCCAATTATTAAATCCAATATACTAAAATATTCCCTTACATTTGTGGGTTCAATTGGGATACTATTATAAATTGTTATCTTATCATCATCTGAAGTTAGACATCTGTTAAAATTACCATATTTTAATCAATCATTATAATAAATTGAGAAAATAGTTTTTTTTTTTTTGCATTTAAAAAAGTTTTTGCAATTAAATAGGTAAATAAAACAGTTCTCTATATTGCAGAACTGCCAGAAATAAATTAATGGGGAAAAGTAAGCTTGAATTCGATATTTAAATTTCTTCAATAATTGTCTTGAAGTCTTCAGCTTAATTCTCACAGCTACATCTGTGCTTCATTCAGAACCCTCAACTTTGACTTATTTTAGGCTCAGCTTACAAGCGACTTCCGTTAGGTGCATAATCCATCTGACAGTATCTATGTGATCTATATCTATATCAATCTATTTTCCCCTTCTTTCCATTCATCAAGTGCCAGCTGCACTTGCCAACGATGGAAATGAGTTTTTGGCCCTAATGCGAGTTTAATACAAATCCCAAATTCGAACTGGAATTTAAACAGACTCCAAATACGTTAGCTAATCGAAATCCATTTTCCATATCAGAATAAGAAGGCGAAGAAGAGGGGGACAACATTTCCACGGAGCTTTTCATATTTCACACAGCGATTAAACTAGGGGAAGACGCCATCGACGTTAACAAAACGAATGGACAAAAACCAAAAAAAAAATATATATACAATACAAAAAAAAATCGATACTCAGAATGGCCAATAATAATTTTCAAATGGTATTTGGGTCAAAACATTAATAATCAGTTAAATTAGCATATAAATTGGTAGAAATAATGCGACTGCGACGCCAGCAGAGACGCGAGCAGAACAGAGTTTTGGATATTCGTATTTGGATTTGGATTTCGATAGACAGATAAATGAGAGACACCGACAACGAAAGTACAACAACTACAACAACAACAACAGACACGCAGGTGCAGAGTTCCCCGCTAGCCCTCTTTCTTCTCTTTCCCTCTTCATACCTCTCTCTCTATCTCTAAGAAGAGAAGCAGCAGAATTAACTACAAAATATTCATGATCAAGACGAAAACGCAAGAAATAGAAAATCCCATAAGCAAATAGCGTCAAAGCGAAAGAGAGAAAGAGATAGAAAAAGAGAGAGAGAGGGAGAGAGAGAAAAGCAAGTGCGAGCATAGAAGCTTGTGTTGTTAGTAATTTTGTATTTTGGGGAGAACCAAACGGTAAAGCAAATAAAGCCAACAATATTAAGTATTTTTCCTCATTTTGTGCATAAACAGTTAACTTGATTTTTTGAGGCTTGGCCACTTTTATGTGTGAGTGAGTGAGCGTGTGTGTGTGTGTGTGAGAAAGAAGAAAGCACAAGACAACTAGCAGCTAGACTTTGGCTGCTCTGCCTGGTCAGCGTGTGAGAGAGCACACGAAGTTTCGCTTTCAACAGGTTGTTGTAGCAACATGTTGCTAGCTCAGCCTGCGGCAAGCGACAAACACAGCACACAGCAACAACTACCGTCTATGCAACAACAACTGCGACGACGACTGCGACGCTGACTGCGAAGTTAGCGTCGGCTAAGCATGCGCAGCTAAGCGTGGTGACTGCGCTGGCTGCGCTGGCAGCGGCAACGGCAGCAGCCAAACTACCGTTACACGAGAGACCTGCTGACATACTTCCGTGTTCGGCAGAGCCGAGCCAAAGCTAAAGCCGAAGCCGACGCGTCGCGACGCGACGTCGTATTGAAGCTCAAGCTCAAGCGCAGCTTTGCGTGCACTCAGAAAAATGGGAAAAACAAAAAAAGTATCTGGCGGCATGAATTGAAATTGCATTAATCTGCAATGTTCACAATTGTAAATAAAATAATAATATTCATTAATTAAATATATATAAATTAGCATACATAAAAGACTTCAGCTTAAAATGTTGCTGCTTAAAATTTCGTAATGGAAATATTTACTTTATATAAGTAATTTAAAAAAGCATCATCAAAACTAGCCAGTTTTGTGAAAAAATAAAATAAATTTGATATGTATAGTATATTGCAATGTATATTGCAATATTTATTCTATATAATAATATAAGACCAGTGACTAGTAGGCCTCGCACACAGTCCAAACGGTAAGAGCTGGAAGGCTTAAATTTTCACAGCAGCTTCGTCTTATGATTATTGAAACTCTCAAGTTTTTTAGAATGAACACGTTTGACATCTTAATATATTTTTTATTTAATAATATATTTCTAGTATTATTTTTCTAGTATTTCTATCAGGTTGCTTTAGTATATAATGATTGTTTTAGACATATTTCAAATGAATACTTTACAATACCAAGACAATATTGCACATTTATATAATTAGTAAGATCGATAATTTTTTGAAGACTTCAACTGCCTTTTTCTCAGTGTTGGTGTGATCTTTTCCTCTAAGTTCCTTTACTTTAACTGTCATCTTTCTTTCAGTTACTGTGTATAATTGTTGTTTGATGGCTTTTTGGTAACTTTTTTTTATACTTTTTCTTCAAAATCATTCCCATAGCTCATTACTATGATTTTGTGGCTGGCATAGTTTCGCTGAGTATCTCAGCGTATTGTTGTTGTCAATTTTGACTTGATGAATTTTCTTAAAATGCTGTCGTACTGTTGTTGTTGTTGCCGCTCAGATTGAGTGACGTTTTGGATGCGCCTCCAAAATTGGCGTGAAATATTTCTATTTTTTTTTTTAGAGATTCTGTTTCTTTTATTCTTTGTCTGCGCGTCAGTTTTAACACAATTTTATATTTGTAATTTTATTGTTTGGGTTTTATTGTTGCTGCTGTGGCTACTCAAAATTTGAGCTGTTCATGTTGTTGTTGCTTTTAATGAGCCACATTGTAACGGTTGTCCGTTGGTCTTTTTGCATTTGAATGGCGGCCCCCAAACGCCAACACCAACACACACACACACATACAATGCGTGGGTGCGCCACACAACAACAACAATAGAAACATGAAAAACAAACAATGCGCCTCTATTGTAATTTGAGCTTGTAAATGGGATTTTTGTAGATTATGGTCAGAGAGCTACACATTTGACTTCGGATTCGGATTCGGATTCAGATTCAGATTCGGGTTTAGGCTTTGCTGTGGGCATTATAATTACAATAGCTCTATCTGTGTATGTGTGTGTATGTCGGGTGATTTTAACGGTTATTTTGAACGAATTAGTGCAAATTTTTGACAGCCGAGTGATTTTATGACCCTGAGCTGAGAGCTTTTTTTTAGTATTTTTTTTTTTAATAATTATGTTTTTAATGAGTTACTTGGTCAGTTCGTGGGTGCACTTGAAATGCCGTTAAGTAATGGGCAGGTGAATCAGCTGAGAGTTAACTAGGTGAAGTGTGACACTTATCAATTGATTGAATTAAAGATACAAATAATTTATTTATTTAGGTATATTAATAACCACTCTCCAAAATGGATCTTTAAATAGAGCTAAAGGTGCTCAGCTTTGAATATAGTTATGAAATTGTATTCTAAAAATGAAGAATCAATTTTTTAAAAGTTATAATTTTAAAACAAATTTTCATTGTTTTTTTTTGACATAATAAATAAAAAAATAGAAAACGATTTTTTTGAGTTTAAATTTTTGTTGATTTCTACAATTTTTGAAGAAAATGATATCGGAAATCTAAGCCGATTCCCAGAAATAAACAAATGTTTTCATTAAGATATTTCTATAATTTTAGAAAAATGTTTCTTAATTCTGAGACAATTTCAATATTATGGAGATTTTCTTAATTATACAAAATTTTCTGATATTACTTTCTGGGTATTTTAATCTCCCACACAATTTAACAATCGAGTTGGTTCTTTCGTTAAAGAACCATTCTATTCTCCTTTCTAGCCAACTTCTCGTTGACCCAATGAATTGAACTTTTCAACTGCAACAACTACTTATAGCAATCGGAGCAGCAACAAGACGTCAACGAGAATAGCAACAGCTGTTGCCCGAAAAGCAGCCAAGAAATTGAGTTCTTAACTCTCCCGCAAAATACAAAATACAAAAACAAGAACAAAAACAATAAAAACGAGAATAACAAAAGTCGGGGATACAAAACTGATGCCTCAGCTGGGGCTTTAACGGAAATTGAGCTTAACCTTTGGCGGCAATCAACTTCCGTTTAAATGTTCGAACACGAATCAACGGCAAAGGTCAAAACGTTTTTACCCCAGCCAAAGCAGTCAAATGGCCAAAACACCAAATGGCTAATATAGAGAGAGAGAGAGAGAGAAGAATAGCAAACACTTTTTTCCTGTGTGTGCTTCGGACAAAATGAAAAGAAAAATCAGGTCGGCGAGCTGGCGTCGGAAAAAGCGAATGAAAAATTATTTGATTGCAAAATTTACAACCGCAACGATTTCCACTTGGAAAAACCGCACGTACATAAGCAATAGCAACAAGAGGAATAACAACAACAACAGCAACAATAACTCTGCAAGGCTGAAAAGCGGTTTTCCAACCAACAAACTTTGACCAAGACCGAGAAGCCGAAAAAAAAAGTCAGCCACAGCCTCTGAAACGTGTGGCTGGCATTGAGGTCGCCATCACTCAATGAAGGTTGCCACAACTGCAACAACAGCCACAGCAACAACAACGACTTCATCTTGTGGATGCAGCAAATTGTTGCCAGTGAGCAGCAGCAGCAGCAGCAGCACTGAAAAAATTAGTGAGAACAGCCAACTGGCAACAATGGGAGACGTGTTCGCTTCTTTTTTTTACGCTGCGCACTTGACAGCACATGTGGCACGTGTGATGTTGTTGGTGTTGCTGTTGCATCCACAGACTCCGACTCCAACTGGCCAACTAACCGCAACTGTTGCCTCCTCTGCGCTATCGCAGCTCTGAGAGTTGTGTGTCTTTTATGTGGGCTGCAACTGAAGCTGGACAACAACGTTGTCGTTGTTGTCTTTGTTGTTCAGTTGTAGGCGTTGCACGTTAGCTACAACCAGTTATGGGGGTGTTGCATATGAATAATGTGTGCCAGGTGTAAATAAGATTGTAAATTAAATGGATCAATTGCTGGCCAAGCAGCTTGGCATGGTTATCAAAGAAAAAGAAGAAAAATGAAATAGTAGCTAATAGGTTTGGCTTATTAACTAGATACATTTTATGATTTGTTTTTATAAAATAAATAATTAATTAGTAAATCATATTTAAATAAATATCTTGAGCTAGATACCTTAAAAACTTTGCAATTCATATCATGAAAAAACAACCGAATCTTCTCAGAAGACTCGAAGCTGAAAAGAGTTGCAGGTTTAAAATTCCTTTAGAGCTCTCGCTTTGATTGCAACGCTTTGGCAACTTTCGTGTCTCTTGGCGCTTATGAATGGGGCAAGCGACTAACAAGTACGTGTCTGACATGCTCGGGGATCGTGCACTGACTCCGACGACCGACGACCGACAATGATGATCCGTTAACCGTCCCTAGCAAAAGGTGGCCAACAAATATGTGTCCAACAACAACAACAACAACGACAACGAGATGACAACCTGGCGATAAACTTGAAATGATGCCGTGTGGTCAGCCTGCCGTCAGTTGTTGCTGTTGTTGTTGTTGCTGTTGAGATCTGAGCTTAGAGGCTTGGCGCTATTTTTATGACAGAGGCTGTACAAGAAGAAGAGACTGAAGACTGAGACTGAGACTCTGCGACTGGAACTGAAACTGAGGCTAGTGTAACCCAGACTAACACCACACCCTGTGTCTGTCTGCTTAGCGGTCGTACCAAAACAACCAAAACAACGAAACAACCAACCAAGCAACGAGTCAAGCAACCAACCGACAACTAACAACAACTATGCAAATTTTTATGATGTTTAACTATTTTTAGTTGGTTTTTACTTTGTTGTTATTTAAATGACGCCCTCGTGCCTCTTGCTAGCGTTGTTTTTGTGGTTGTTGTTGTCTCTGTGTGCGTGCCAAAACTGCTGATACCCTGTAATCAGTAGAGCAATGGAGTATTTTGACTGACAGGTCTTGAGAGGCTGCGTCTTAGTAAGTCTTATAACTTAAATAATGGTAGACTATTGTATACTCTCTAATATATTTCATATCATTAAAAAGCATACTTGATATTAATCAAACAAAGTTTAAGCTATTGCTGAATTATTTAAACTATATTTAAATTATTTAAATTAATACAGGGTATTTGACAGCTCACGTGCTTGTGTGACTTTTGTGCTTAATGTGGTCATCTGCACCAACAACAACAACGACAACAATAAAGACGAACAAATCCAGCGTGTCTGGCAAGTTGAATCCCCAAAAACCCAAAACATTGCTCAGGTCAGCGAACTTTTTTTTTTCTATTAAAAGCGCACGTCTAAAATTGTTGTTTATTGTTATGGTTGTTGTTGTTGTTAGCGATATTGTTGTTGTTGCTGTTGCTGTCGTTTGAATATTATTTGCCTAGTGTTTTGATTTGACTGCCCAAAAAATGTGCAAATTGAACATAAAAGCAGATATTCTACATTTTCAAACGGGATTATTAGTATAAATATTCCAAGCTAATTTACAAGTATTGCAAATTAAGTAATACGTTTAAATTAATTTTTGGTAATGAAAACAGTTATTTAATTGAGCTTGCTTTAGTTAATTACTGTCTAATTACTCGGTTAAAATAATTATAAAAATTTCTGTCATTTCGCAGCATGATGCCCCACTGAAAGTCCAATAAAGTCTCCATAATAAATGTAAGAAAAATATAATAAAAGCTTCTTTGGTGTATTCTTTTTAATCTAAATATAAAGATGGAGAAGGACAAGGAGTAAGAGAGTCAGATAGCATCTTAATTTTAATCTGTTGTAATTGATATGTTACAGTTTCCAAAGCTCATCAGTTGCAGTTAAAATCGAAGCAACTTAAATCTTTTTTTTGGGTACACAAATACTCCAAAAAAACAGAAAAATTCAATTAATGACGAAAAATATGGAATAATAAGAATCTCAAAGACCGAAATGCAACTTAATGCTCAGATGAATTTGCTACGCTCATTGACGCTGACAGACTTAAAAATTGTTGTTGTTATTGTTGTTGTTGTTGTGCCTATTTTGTAGCGCTCTCTTTGGATACGACTTTGACTTTGACAGCGAGCGTGAGAGAGGGAGAGAGAGCGCTAGCGAGAGCGAGGAGAGTCGCGTTTTCTGGAGAGACGCCGCCGACTCACAGAATGAGTAAGCGTAATTTTGCGTCATATAACGGTACAAACAGCCGCTACTGTTGTTGTTGTTGTTGTTGCTGTTGTTGTTGTTGTGTGTGTGTAATTTTTTTGGCTGTTATATTCCGTTGTTGTTGTACTTTAGACCATTTTGGTAGACAAACAAACGGTTTTTTATGATTTATTTTTAGCTTGGCAAAAGCGCTTGGCAACAATCTTAGCTGTAAATTAAAAAAAAAGAGCTTTACTTCCGAGTGCAGTTAAGAGTTTAGTTTTTGGGTCGGGGTCACCAAATTTGACTTGAAACAGGGAGAGACCCCTGAACAAAATCATCGTACTTAGATTTATTTTTAAACTTTTTTGTTGTTGCATAATTCACCAAAAATAAATACAGTCGAACTTCCATAACTCGAACTTCTATTACTCGAATTTTCACTAACTCAAACTAAATCGAGAGGCAATAAATTTAATAAACTAAAAACAAAAAGGAATTCCATAATTATTTTGTTGCCTCTTAAAAGAACCCATTTATAAATCGGTTCATTTTGGGGCTTAACTATTTAAAGATCTTCTGAACACTTTGTTAATACTTAGTA
This sequence comes from Drosophila suboccidentalis, assembly GCA_037043435.1. NCBI lineage: Eukaryota > Metazoa > Arthropoda > Insecta > Diptera > Drosophilidae > Drosophila > Drosophila suboccidentalis. The sequence continues at coordinate 621,685 of JBAMBK010000291.1, read as the reverse complement.
CCAATTAACATCATAGGATGTGAATTACGCAATTGTCAAATTTATGCAAATCTGGCCAATTCTCTCAGCTGCCAGTTCCATTTGTCACACCCCTCGAGCTCCCAACGCACAGACCTACAAACATATATACATATATACATAGGTACTGCGTTGTATTTCATAACAGGTGAGTAATATCGGAAGCGATTTCGGTCAATGACTTTTCGCTGATTTGTTTATAAATCAGGCTTGAGAATGTTCTTATTGTGAGGCCATTGACTTAAGTTTTTGGCTCCTAGAAAATTCATTCTCAGTGTTACTTACTTTTACGAAATTGCAGCCTTCAGCTGTTGAACATCTTGATCACAAAATTAAGTTTAAGATGATTCTGGTTGCTTGGTTTTGATTTTGCTTGTAATTTGTGTAATCCTTGTTAAGTTTGATTTTGCGATTCGTTTGTAATCCTTCAACGCGTGTTATTCGAATCCTTTAAGACAGTTTTATGTGTGAATTAATGTTTGTATCCAAATTGTCGTAAATGGGAGAGATGTCATGATACTAGTATATGCTTAAGCTTGTTTTAATTAGCGTTAGTAAGTTTTCATAGTTTTTTATAGTTAACGCCTTAAGCCAAACAAAAGAAAAATAGCAAGATATTAGTTTGCAAATTTTTAAGCATGCAAAAATAAAAAAAGAAGATTATTAAAAGAGCTAAAAGTTGATCTGAGGTGAAATAAAATTGAAATGAAAAGCATAAACATTTTTGTATACTCACAAAAACAATGGGAGGAAGACATAAATATATGCATAAAATAATGAACGGGGAGTAGTACGAGTGGGTATATAGAATATATATATTTTGATATTTTTTTAATCCTTGTTTTCAATATATATAATTTATTTTTGATATATTGTATATATGTACAATGGACGACTTCGGGGATTTAGAGATGGTAATTGGGTAGATATGTGTTTTCTTTTTGTAATATTTCGCTTTTGATGTGAAAATATTTACAACAGCGTTCTGGAATAGTTTGTTTTTTGTTTTTCTTAGGATTTCGATTTTTGTGGACGGATAGAGATTAACATTGTTATAATTGTTGGTTTGAATTTTAACTTTTTTGTGTATTTCCTTTGCTTGTTTTGTTTTTTTTGTTGTTGTTTTATTTTGTTAATATTGCACACTTTTGGCGATTGCACTTGCACTTCTTCATATATGGTTGTATATATTTGTATTATATATAATTCGATTGTTAAACACAATCTGGAGCAATCTGTAATTTTGCTCTCAACATTTTGTCAACCATTTTCACAATTTTTGTAACGCATTTTAGACATATTTATCACTGTTATTATTGATAATTTTAGCTATTATTGTATTAATAGTTGTTGTTGCTGTTTTTGCACACTTTATTGTTGAACTGGTCACTTCTTTTATTGGTTGTTCCAATTTCTGTTGCTTGCTCTTTTTGTTATGCCACTCTGCGTGTGTTCTTTATATGTATTCGTATTGGTATTTGTTTGTGTGTGTGTGTGTGTCTGAGAGAGTCCACGTATCGGAATCACGCGAAACCAAACGCTTGTAAATTGCTGCGCAACAAGAATCGCACAAATCCGAAGACGTCAACGGTAGAAAGCCAACTGTGCGCAGGCGCAACACGAAAAGAAATTTTCGAACCGCAGCGGCCCAAGAAGTCGCTGTCAACGTCGACGTCGCTGTCGCTAACAGCAGCAGCAGCAACAGCAGCGATCAAAGAAGTTACTCACCTGGTTACCAAGCTTGCTCGCGCTCTCTGAGAGAGCCAATTGAATTGAGAGCCAACCGTTGCAACATGTTTGATCCGCAACATGTTTGATCGCAGGTGTTGTCGAGGTCGATCTTGCTGCTGTGCTCGGCGGTCAAAGTCAGGGCTAAGTTTGTTTATGTTGCAGCAGCCGAAGCTGAGAGAGCTCAAATTAATATTTTCTTAATGGAAATTTTGGATTTAATTTTTAGTAACTTTAAATATATAATAAAAATTATCAATTATTTTATATTTTCTTTTTAAAACATTTTTCCAGTGCAAATTTTGTCATGTTCTAACTTAACTTCCAAACTTGTTTGATGCTCAGTCTTTTATGCTCTCTCTCTCTCTCTCTCTCATGGTGCTGTGTCTCTGTCACACGTTGGCTCCATCTCGTTTGCTCTCTTTCGCTCTTTCGCTCTCTCGCTCGCAACTTGACCTACTTAACAAAAATTTAACATTTTTTCCTGTTATTTCGCCTTGTAAACATGCGAGCAACAATTACAGTTGCCGGCGTTGCTGTTGCTGTTGTTGTTGTTGCTGCTGCTGCTGCTGCTGCGACGCGTCGCTGCATTTGCCATTTTGTTGTTGCATTTCCTCTTTGGCTGCTCATTTCGCACTTGTTGTTGCTTTGCAGGCCGCGTTGATTGCCGCTGCTTGATTGTTGCTGTTGCTGTTGTTGTTTGCTTCGTTCGTTCGGGGTATTTTTTCGCTGTTGTTGTTTATCTTTTTTTCATTTTATTTTTTTTTGCTTTTTAGATTTTTCTGTTTATTTCCAGCATTTTGCAGTTAACGGTATCGCTTCGAAAATGAAAGCTCACACAGAGACACAAATACAGATACAAATGGAGATGCTGATGTTGATGCTGATGCCGATGGAGATATGAAGAGCACAGACCACAGCTCGCAGGTTGTGTAAATTTATGTTTTTACTCACGACTCTTCTTGTTGTTGTTGTTGTTGTTGCTGAAGTTGTTGTGACATTAGCATAAGCACAAACAACAACAGCCGCCGCCGCCGCCGTCTTGGCCTCTTGACCAAATGCAACTACGTCATTTGGCTATCTTTTCGGCTGCTTTCCCGCTTCTTTCGTCTCGTTCGCTTCAGCTCCAATTTTAGCCCGCAACAACAGCCTCCATGTCCGTGTCCAGTTCAGCGTCACTTAAGTTGTGGCTCATGTTTATGGCTCATGATTTGTTTTGCATTTTTATTATTTTTGTTTTTTACACATATATTTTTCACTGGAATTTACTTGCAATTTTTATTCGCATGTTATTTTAATATTTATTTTTCATCTTGTGACTCATTGGAGTTACATATTTGTGTGTGGGCTGCTGAAGTTTTCGGTTTTATGCTCGAGCTTTATCATCTACCGGCTTTTACAAAAAATTGCTTTCATTGGCAAGTTTGTTGCCTAAGTCTTTTGTTTTGTAGTGGAAATCGGTCAGTATGTAGAAAAAGGTGCGTGTAATTGAACACAAAATTTAATCCACTGATATGGGCGAAATTATTGTAGCTTTAATTCATTTTTATTATAATTTGATTCATCTTTTTCATATTTATTTATTTTGCTATTCACAAAAATGTCTTAATTTTTTAAGTTAAAATTGAAGCAATAAATTACAATTAAAATCTATTTATGACAGTGTCCTTAATTTTTGTTTCTTTTCTTAAATTCCCAGATTTAGCTGTCTTTCGCAAACTGAAGTGAATAGTTTTGTGCCATCACAAAGCTGAGGGACCGAAGAAAGACCAAAGAAATTAGACAGCCAAGAGACAAGACAGAAGAGAGTCAAGCTCATGGGCACGGCTTGGAGAGTCGCACACGAAAGGCAAAATACAGTTAGACAAATTCTATGCACGTCAAATGTCAATCTCAGAAAACAGTACAAACAGCAATAGCAACAACAACTGGCAGCAGGCAAAAAGAGGTGGAAAAAAAATGATAATGAAAATCAATCTTAGCATTAAACATGGCAAGGCACCGAATGATTTCGGCGCAGCTTTTGAAGAGCGGCATACAAAACTAATTGAACTTGGACAGCGTGACACTTCATCAAAAGGCACCAAAAACTGTGATAGAATGAGGGAGTGAGTGAGTCAGAGAGTGAGTGAGTGAGAGCAGGAATAAGCTTGACAGTTGAGGTTTAGGCCAGGTCGAGTTGATGCCTGGCCATCACTCAAACCTATTTGCTTCACACAAATAAGACAAGCTATCAAATTAAGGCAAACGCCACGGGAGTAGCACCTGGATAGGATAGGGCTCGAAAAAAAACGAAAACGGTAAAGTTTTGGAGTGCAATGCCATTACCATTAACCGAATACCATAACCAATATTGACATGGGGGTCAAAGTCAAAACCACACACGGACCCCGAAACAACAAATGTGCATTTGACAACAGCAACAACAACAAAATGAAAATGGGTTAAAAACATACCCAACCAAATACTCCTCTATATATGTAGGTTAGGCAAAGCTCCAAGTACTTATAGTGCCAACTGAAGATGTATGGTATTGAGACGCCCAGGAAATGAGGAAATGAGGCAGCCGAGATTGAAGTTTGACCGACTGAAGAGACTATCTTTTGGCACCGCAGGCGGTACCTGCTGACCGCAAAAGATTGTAAATTAAGGTGCAAACAGTGAGCTGAACTAACACACACACAGACACATACACAGACTCTGCCTCTCTATTTGCCGCCGACCAACCGGCAAATGTGACAAATCTCTGGCTCATTTGCGGCAAGTGCTCGTTGCACTCGACGCGACGGGATTCAGTTGCATGCCACCTTGGGTGGGACGAATACTTAGCCTACCTGTTATGCTCGATTTCTGACATCAATTGAATTGTTCAGTTGCCGAATTGGCAAAACAATTGTCACCTACACGGCGACGACAGTGGCAATATTCTCAGCAGGTGGCAGACAGACTGCCAATGCCACCCACTGCTTAAACTGGGCTAAAATCTGCAACTGCAATCTTTTTATATGTCTGCAAGCTGCAACTGAAACAAATGTATAAAACGGTGTAAATAATTCGTTGTTGAGTTTGCATTTTCGTGAGAGTTTCAGATCGATTGGCTAGATAAATATAGAATGTTTTTCTATTCGAGATGCTTTCACTATTACGAGATATTTTTCCATCAGAGGATGATGAAAACAATTCCATATGATTTTAATACTTCGTTTGGACATGGGATCAGAGTTGGCAAAGTTATGCAAATTTCAAATTGGTTGATTTTTCGACCTAGCAACTTTACAAGTCAAACATTTTGTTCATTTATTTAATTCGAGATATCTTAAGGGAAAAATTATTTGAACTATGCTAATTATATTCAGTGCAGAAGAAATTTAGAACTCTGATCAATTTGACATTCCGTTTGGAAATCGGATCAGCTTTGGCAATGTTATAAAAGATTGAAGTTTCTTTAAAAAACATGGCTTTTTTTGTAAAACTTTATACAAACTTTTTTACTATATATCGACAACTCGATTGCTTTTTTGTCGGCCTTAAACATTTCAATGCTAAACTCAATACACGCTTTAGATTTACATCACTAGAGTAAGCCCATCATATTCAGAGCATTACAGAAATGGCTTTGCCCAAAGCCACCGAAATACGAGGGGTCTAACAAAAGTTCGGTAAGTTACCGACTTTTAAGTCGTTTTTCAAAATTCCAAAAATGTCAAAACTTTCGCAATACTTTTACGAGGTTATATTGAAAATTACAAACAAATCGGACGAAATGGACACTAGAAAACGCAAATTAGCTGAAGGTCCCTCAGATGAAATTCCACTCTACCAACGCAAACAGAAATTCATTATAGCCTTTTATTCGGTTTTCGATGCAAACTGAACCCGGAAAAAATATTTGGTGAATGTCAAAATGCCTATGAAACGATTGCACCATCTCTGAAGACTATTTCAAAATGTTTCCAAAGATTCCAGACAGGACATTTTTCTGTAGAGGACGAATTCCGAGAAGGTCGACCAAAATCTTCGAGGGACGAAAGAAATGTGGCCCTAGCGAGAGCAAAACTTGCCGAAAACCCTCGATCTAGCCGGGAAATGATTGCTAGTGAACTGGACTTGAATGCCATAGCCGTTTCTCAAATATTGCATCAAGATCTGATGTATACGAAGAAGTCTGCGCGATGGGTTCCACGCATTTTAAATGAGGCCCAAAAAGAAGGTTGAATGCATTTTGCCCAATATCTTTTGAACAAATTTGAAAATGGAAAGTTTAGCAACTTTAATAAAGTCGTTACTGGTGCCAAAACTTGATTTAATAAATACGACCTGGAAACCAAACAGTAATCCATGGTATGGAGCGTCAGAAAAGCCAACTCACCCATTTAAAAAGCTTTAAAAGCAAGATTTTTAAGAATGTTTTGAGAAGCAAATTTATAGGCTTAAGAAATGCATTGAAATCAATGGCAAATATGTGGAGAAGATAAAAAAAGACGAAGATTAAGAATAAATAAAAAAAAAAATATTTCGAAATTTTTTTCCTGTCGACTAACCGAACTTTTGTTAGTCCCCACGTATATATGTCAAATATTGCATAAACTTTGCATAATTTGCCAAGAACGAAAACAACAACGACAATAATAATAATAATAATAGCAACAATAACAATAACAACAACGATGAGGTGAATTTTGCATGCATAATTTCGTATTCTTTTTGGTTTTCGTATGCTGTGCCAAGGTGCGGGCGTGAGCTTCCAAAGACAACAACTGACTGAATGACTGACTGACTGACTGATTGACTGACTGACTGTAGACTGAGGGGACGACAAGGGACTGGACTTATCATAGCTAATAACAGGCGAAACGACAACAACGGACGATAAAAATAGATGGCGAGCATAAAAAAGCAGAACAACAAAACGCACCACAATAAAAATGCTAAATAAATTGCCATGTGGGAGAGCTGAGTGATAGGGCTAGGGATGGCTGGAGAAAAGGGGAAGAGAGCTTGGAATAGGGATAGCTGAAAGAGAAACAATAAACAACAAAAAGAACAATCTACAGCAACAGCTGTATACAGACAGAGAACGAATTATGAATGTAGTGCAAACCGTAGGCGTTTTATCTGACGCTTGACTTGCAAAATGGTGTTTGCTAAAGGGGGGAGAGGGGGCACTGAAGTGGGTGTTGGTTGCCGGGTGGGTGGGCGAGTAGAACTCAGTGTGTGTGTATGCCAAGGCGAGGGCGAGACAAAGGTCAAGCTGAAACGCAACTGGCAAACTGGCAACCGGAAGTGGGTCAACGAAAACCGGATCCGCATCGCAAACGGCTAAAACTGCAAACGCAGCTGTGTGTGGAGAGAGATAAACAACAGCAACAATGACAACAACAGCAGCAGCAACAGCAGCAGCAGCAACAACAACAGCAGCAACAGCAACTGGGAAAACAAACAATGCAAAATGCAATTGAGATGCAAATGCAAATTGCATTGGCCACATGTTGCTGGGCTGTGTGTGTGTGTGTGTGATTGTGTGAGTGTGTATGTTGCCAGCAACATAAATAAACATCAAAGTAATGCACGCCATTAACATTGCCAATGGCCCCCAAAATGCAATGACTCTGATGAGGGCAGAAGCAGGCGAAAGAGGTGACGATGGAGGAGTGGAAAGGAGAGGAAAGAGAGAATCAACAGGGGCAACAAGAGAAATACAGACATATAGGCAGACAAGCTGGCAAAGAAGTGCCGTTTGAGGTGTCATGGGCATGGGCTATTTGGGGGGTGAAAGGGGCGGAGTAGCGGGGAGGGGGATGGTGCAGCATGACCAAGTGGAAGGCAGACAATGCATCCATCGCTTGCAACGCTTGACTAACACTGCGGACGGCAATGGGCGACAACTTTTTTGTGTTGTTGCCTGTTTGCTGTTCGCTGCTGGCTCTAATGAAGATGCAGTTGGTGTTGATGTTGCAGTCGGAGTTGCAGTCGGAGTCGAAGTTGGAGTCGGAGTCGGAGTCGAGCAAATAAAAGCGAGTACAAACAAATGTCTGACAGAGTCGACAATTTACCTTTAAGAGTTCGCTAGTTTTATTCAAATGCTAATAGAAAAATAATACAAGAATCGCGAATGCATATTAATCGCTAATAATTCGAAAACAATGGACTATTAATTTGGAGTTAAATAAATCATAAAATAAAATAAAAGAAAAAGATACGACAATTAAGTTTATTACTTAACAGTATAATTAAAGCTTTAGTCGACTAGTTTATTATCACTCAAAAATAATCGATTAATATCCTAATATGGTTAATCTATATTTATTAATATTCTTGAAGCATATGCTAATAGATGAAGTCAAAAACTCATGTTTTGAATTAATCGATTATTTCATTTTTGCAGGGTTATTATATTTTTACCACATTCCTTGTCACTCTAACCCATTACTCTCCTTTCTCTTATTGCCAGAGATTGCAGTTGGGTGCGAGATATTTATGAGATTTTTATTGATAGCAGAAGAATTTATTGCATACAAAACGAAAGACTGAGGCAACGAACTTGCTGTTAAAGTAACAACCCAACAATTGCGCATTGTGGAGTTTATGATACATCTGGGATTGGGTGCAGAGAACGTTTTTGTGCAGCCAAGCACAGCAACAACAACAACTACAGCGACAACGAACAACAATCAACAACAACAACAACAACAGCAACAACAATGAACAGCATAACGGCCGAAAATCAGTCAGAAAACAGAATCCCAAAAAAACTAAAAGACGCGACGCTTGGAAATTATAACGCAACGCAGCGTTTTGTATAACGGTTATCGTGGTGGGCTGGTGAGGGGGAAGGGGGTGCCTAACACTGGCACAACGGCACTTTTTTCACTTTTGCTGCATCTAGTATGAGATACAGATACACAGATACACAGATACAGACAAACGAAAGACAGATACTCACAAATGAATGCTGCTGCCACCTGCAGCTCTGACAGACTCTGTGGAAGATGCAGCTCGATGACTGTGCGCTTTGTGTGTTCCCCCTACCCCCCTTCCCCCTCCTTCTATTGTTGTTGTTGTTGTTTTATATCTGTTGACTGTTTTTTAATTAAACATTTTGGGGTTTGGGAAAAGATCTTTGAAAAAACGTCAACGTTGCCGGCAACTTTGGACGCTGATAATCAGTTAAACGTAATGGGCCGTTGCAGTCTGAATTGGAGTTGGAGTTGGAATGGGGGGAAGAGGCAGGGACTGGAGTAGGAGTAGGGGTAAGGGTCACCGTTGTCTGGCTTGGCTGGGTTACCGTTTAAGCGCCTTAATTGTTTAATTGCCATTGCCATTGCCATTGCACGGTTGGGGGGACTTTCGGGTTACCGTTGTGACAATCCACTGAAGCAAATTAATCGATTTGCAGTCTCAGTCACAGTCAGAGCCACAGTCAAAGACAAAGTCACAGTTGCAGTCAGAGCTCGATTACCAATACAGCAACCGCAAAGCCGTAGCAACGTGAGTGACAGCAACCAAAAGCTGCAACTGCAACTGAAGCTGCTGTTGACCCAGCTCCCGATTTGCATATCTGTCCGCCCAAGCCAATTCCTGACTTGTTGTTGGTGGCGGCATCGCTTCTTGTTTCTATGTCACTTTGCAATCAGTTTGCCATTAAATGCTGAGCAAAAGTTTCCACTGTCTGTAGTTATCAGATACCTCGTTCTGTTGGAGTAACAAATGGCTGAGGTAGCTCAGTTAACTTGATAGCTTCTCCCGCCTGGTTTGCTGTTATCGCGCAAATAGTGTTATGCGACAAGTTTGTTTCCTAAGTCATTTGATTTTGTGTGTACAACATTTTCAAAGGTGGTGGGGATTGAATTCAATACGGACCGTTTATTTCGTTGCTTAAAGACTTATTGTTGGAATATGAATAATTTTAGTTCCATAAAATTTTAGACTGCTAAGTTTAGTACACTTCTGCACAAAAAGAGATCTAAGAAACTGAAGCGGCAGGTTCAGGTGAAATGCCTTTCAAGTTTGTTGCCTAAGTCTTTTGAATTTCTCTAAGAATTTAAAATGGCCAGACTTTCAGTATTTAAGATCTTGGCAATTATAATATAATAATGACAAACTTTTTTAATTTTACACTTCGGTTTACTGAACACTAAATTTAAATCTAATAGAAAATTAAGTTGTTTATTAGAGCTATTGCTTTAAAGTCAATTGCTTCTGTCTGAAACTTGAAACTGAGTTTAAAATTCATTTAAAATGACATTTAATTTCAGGTCGCACGATACCAATTTGTATTTAATTAACTTTAATTTATTTCATTTAGCTTTTTGATTTATCACATAAGTCACGCTTGTCCAAAAGTTGAGCCTGTAACTGTGCTCTCATTTTGTTGCCTTTCCTTTGCTGCCGATCTTAATGCGCCTGTCAAAAAAAACAGATCCAAAGACAAGCAACAAAATTTGTAAAATCGCCTGGTTGCACGCCTGCGGCATTGACTTGTGGCTGGATCTGCAACTGAGACTGAGACTGACACTGGGAACCGAGACTGCAACTGAGACTGGGAACTGAGACTGAGACTGAGACTGGGAACTGCGGCAACTTTGCGCTTGCCACACAAAATTAACCCAATTATGAAAGGCGCAACATAATTAAAGTGGACATGTCGCCGAAAAAGCGACGAGGTAGGAGTAGAAGCTGAAGTATTGGCAAGTTAACCACTTGCAGATACCACAACCACTGCACCACACGCACAGCACATCACCCTATGCTGAGCTGAAGTCGAAGTCGAAGCAAATTGGGTCACGTGCTCAGCTCGCAACGCAGCCGGCGACTTCAACTGACAATCTTGCGATATGCCAAAGACAGCGGAGGAATTGGAGTCTGAGAAGGAGTTGGAGCTGGAGTTGGAGTTCGTGTTGGAGTCTTTACTGTGACTCTGCCAATGTGCGTAGTCAAAAGGTAAGTTGCTGTCTTCGTTTGCCTAAAAGATTCGCACCAGTCGACAAGTGCAATGCATCTTTATGGTTGTTATTGTTGCCGTCGCTGTTGTTGTCGTTGCTGTTGTTGTTGTTGTTGTTATTATTGCTGGCGTCGCGCCCATAAATTAAATGCACAAACGAGTTTCGCATCGCACTGCAAGATTAAGTGAAAAGGGGGCAGCGGGTGACTGTAAAGACGGATTCGAAGCTAAAGTTGAAGTTGAAACTGAAGCTGAAGCTGAAACTGAAGATGGAGACAGAAACAGAGACAGAAATAGAGACAGAGACAGAGATAGAAACAGAGACGGCGGAGAATTTGCTGCTTTCGCATATAATTCAGCTTTGGGCTACATAATTAATTCCGCCAGGCCGCCCAGCGTTTTATGTTGGCCCCATCTCCAACCTCACCCCGTCCCCCGTTCCCCTTCCCCTGTTCCAGTTACAGTCCCCCAATGGGAAGGAGTACGCGTAGTACGTGATATGGGCCAACAGGTTTTCCGGCGCACTTGTTGCCCATCGCAAAGACGCCCAAAAAAATTAAAGAAAATAAAAAAAAGCAACAACAACAAAATTTCATATGCGTCGTCGATTCCGTGGGCTTCAAGTGTTTTTTGGGGCTACAGTTCGATGGAGGCCCGTTCAGCGCTTCCACTTGATTTGATTTTGGTATTCCATGCACCGTTATTCAAAATATTCGAAAAACGTTTTATCTGCTATGTCTGTGTGTGTGTGTGTGCTTGTGTGACTGGGTGTGTGTGTGTATAAATATGGGTGTGAGTGCGTGCTGCTTTTAAGTTGCACAGACGCCGACGCCGATGCCACAACAGCTATCGCCAATTTAAATATTGAACTTTGTTCATATTTTTGTAAAAATATATTGAATTACATTTGCATTTATTTGAACTACAATTAAACGTTTTTATTTAATAACACTTTTGAATCTTCTTTTAGAGTAATAATAAACAGTTTCGTTAAAAAAAACTGATTGAGAGACATTAAAATAATTAAAATTATTATTTATTGATTTAATTTATTTTTAAAAACAAATTATGTGAACCTCTCTTTATAATTCTCTTATGCTTATACGATAAAATATATAATTTTTTATTAGTGACTATTTGAAAAAATGATAAGTATAAGAAATAAATATAAGAAGAAATACATATAAGAAGAAAAATAAAACATTTTTATTTTATTTAGTTTGAGAAGGAGCTAGATTTTTGATAGTAATAGATCTGATTCCATTCCTTGTCATCTTTTTACCATGTGTTTATTTGTATCTTTCATACTAAGTGAATTGAAATCTTAAAATTGTTTCCAAATTTTTCAGTTGCCTTTTGAGTTAGTTGCTTGTTTTGATTTTCCATTTTCTTAGTTTTGTTTAATTACAGCCGGCGACCGCATTCGCAAGGAAAATGGAAAGAAAAATGGAAAATTGTGCGGGCAAGTTGAAAGCCTGAAACTCAGAAACATCGGCTTAAAAGCCACGCCAGAGGCGGACAGACTTATAGACAGACTGAGTTAGACTTAAAGTCAGACTAAGACTGAGACTGAGACAGAGAAAGAGACAGAGAGACAGAGACTAGACCAGGCCAAGTGTGGAAACTAGTTAAAGTAAGTTGGTATAATAATTGTTATTGTTTGCTGGTAGTTGGCATGGTAATGAGCAGCCAGGCAACCAGCCAGAGTCTGATTATCATGAGTAAGCATGATTATGCTTATATGTGAGTGAGTGTGAGTGCTTGTGAGTGTTTGTGAGTGTACTTATGTTTATGCTTATGAAGGCATGTGAGTATGCCGAGAGTAAAAGTGTTCGCATTGTAAGTGGATGGATGTGAGTGTGTTTAGAATAGTGTGTACGAGTACGTCGACAAGGCGAATGTAGGCCAAGACTATTATGCCGCTCTACGGGTAAGTGTAAGCCTACAGTCTAACGTCAGAGCCAACGTCTACAGCTGCAGGCATTAATACTCAGACACTTAGTTTTATGACTCTAGCTAGTAAATATAACTACTATCTTCTCATATAACTAGAGCGAAGTACAATAAACTAATTGTTAAGATACATTTTAGAGGAAAAAATATATAGCTTAATGTTTCTTTGAGTACAATATAAATCAAGTAAATTTTAGACTTTTCATGTGGAACATTAAAAATTTTTACTAATATCGATTAAGCATTGAATAGTCTTTATTTTTTATTTGTATTTCTATTAGTTTAACTTAAAATTAAAGAAAGTTAATTGTTTCCGAATCTTGTCTTGTTCCTATTTTCCCTCTTACACGATATCAAATCAAGTTCAAATTGGATTAAGTAGACTAAATTTTTAACCTATTTTTGCCATAAATTTTAGTCTGGGGTTGAAGAAAGTTAAATGTTCTCACATCAAGTTTTGCTCCCATTTTTTCTTATAATACAAAATGTATTCTTATAGCATAAGATTTGAATATGATATCTACATTCTTTGCCTTCAACGAAAGTAGGAGTTAAACGCCATTAAAAGCACTTGAAACTTTTGCCCTTATCTGGCTCATCTATTTTCCCATAACAAAAAAAAAGAGATGCCCAAAACTCAAAAAACGGAAAATAACTGAGAATCGCCCGCACGGCAACATTCAACTTAAAGTTAGGCTTCAGCTTTTGAGTTCCGTCTCGGCCAATCGGGTTGGGAGTGTGGTGATTGGTCTTTGGTGGTTGAGTGACGGCTGGCGCCTAACCTGCTGCCCGGAGCCAAAGCCAAAGCCAAATCCAAAGCCGAAGGCATCGGGCCAGACGCCGACACAGAGACCCACAAATGTCATCATTGCACAATGCACAACGTGTTCCAAGTCTAATGGACACTTGAAGCGGCTTTGGCATCGGGATTGAGTTCGGGACCAGTGCAGTGTTGCCGTCGACAGTCCAAACAAATTGGTGGGGCTCGTTCGTTCGTACAACTTCCTTGTGTAATTTGGTCAAGTTTAGTGACGCATACAAGTTCCAAGTCAGTCGCAAGTCCGGCTTGGCCAAGTATGCCAAGCGGCAACTAGTTAGTCAGGCCCAGACCCAGGCCTATGCTATGCTATGCTATCTGTGTATCCATTCATGCCAAGTGCTTGTTTCTCCCCCTCAGCACGTTTTTTCTCTCTTTCTCTCTCTCTTACTCATACACTCGCTGTCGCTTTATCTGTGAGTGTGTGTTAGTTTTGCCAATTATGGTGTCCTCCTTATTTTGCGTTGTTGTCTATCCAACTGGCTAGTTGCCGTTGTTGTTGCTGTTGTTATTGTATTCGTTGCCGTGGCAGTGGCTCTATCTTTAGCTTGTCATATTTGTCTGCCTCGTCTTCGCGTTCGTTGCTTGAGTCTTTCGTTTAGTTGCTTTGGCTGTCGTCGTCGTCGTCTTCGTCGTCGTTGTCGTTATGGTGTTGCCTCCAAGTGGGTCACTTGCGATTTCATGACCGACTTTTAGCTTTTTTTCATACTCGCACACACACACACTGTCTCTTCTGCCTTAACTGTACCCCCTTTCCCCGTGTTCCCCTCTGTAACTGTGTGCAGTTATTTATGATTGTTTAGCTGGTCACACAGGCGAATCCCATTCAATGCCAATGGCCACTGTTTGCAGTCAAAGAAATGCTTTCTATGCGTCAGTCTTAATACATATCTATATTGTATCTATTATATTTTTATTAATATTTTTATATATTTATTTTTTCAATTTAAATACTTTATTAATTGGACTTCTCGATTGACAATTTGAGTTCTTTGGACATGCAAATGGCAAACGTTTTAGCGGCTTTTTGTATTTGATTTGATTTTGGCCCCGCTATGCTCCACTTTGAAAGTGACAGTTACCGTTCGCTTCGTTTTGTGATCTTACTAATGGTCTGGGCAAATACTTATGTGAGCCAGTGTTGAGGGTTCTTGTCGCTTCGCTTTTGGCTCTGACATTCGTTCGTGTTCGTTTGCTTTGCTTTTGTTTATGCTTCAGTTGTTAAGACAAAATAAACATATCAAGATGCCAATTATGCGCTTGGGTCCACCGATATACTCAATATACTTATGTATGTATATATATATATGTTATTATATTATTCTGACCAGCAGTTCCCCTCAGTCCCCTTATTGTGGAATGGTACGTGATTTACCGCAACGAACGATTGAAATATAACACACACAGAGACCGGCAATTAAATAACAAAAAGAAAATTATCTGTATGCATTTTGTTTGAGTACTTTTCATAACTGTTTACAGTTACCTTCCCCTGCCTCTCTCTTAGGTGTCCCCCTCTCCAGTGTGTCTTTCTCCATTACCCTCGAGCGTGGACCATCCCAGCTTTATAGCCATTTCTCCGCAGTGGCCACAAATTGAAATTAATTGCCTTGTTTGGAGCTCGAAGCTGACGTTTTTTGTTGCTTCTTTAACGACTTGCTGAAATTGTTGCTTAATTCTATAATTATTTATGCATTCTGCGGCGCTGTTAACAAGTCTCGTTAAATCTTTATTGAATATAAAATGTGCGCATGACACTCGAACAAATCCCTCATCCACTCAGTCCTTACCCTCGGGCCTGGTGCTCAACTCAACTCGACTCGACTCGAAAACTTTTATGCGAAAAGCAAATACGTGAGGCTAATTGTTGCAGCACGTATTTACAGAAGGATGAGGAAAGCGGCTCAAACATAACGAGTTAAAACGCAATGAAATGAGCAGAACATGTTTTATTTTTGAGGGCAAACATAAAGAATCTGTTGTTATCTTTGTGCCGATTGAAAATGAACGAAAACGGGTAATTAAAGTATATGCTTAAATATTTGTAATAGCCTATAAAATATATTGTAGATCAACAGACGGATCAGCAAGCTTTATATTCTATATATGTGAATTTATAGACAGGCATACACTTTCAACTAACAACTTAATATTTACTATTGCCTATCTTTTATTTTCTATTTAATTTTGTTTCGATATTGGGGTTAGTCTATTAAATCAATAGGTGATAATTTGAGTTGAGTTGAGAGAAGAACTGTCGCCAGCTGGTAACTTTCCGAGTGCAAATCAAACCGAACCGATACAAGACAATCAAGTCTGAGTTGTAATGCATATAATAACCACAGCGTGCTAAATGCGCCACAGCAACTAGAATAATTATTAGACAACAACAACAGCAACATCAAGAGCTGCTAAACGACAATTATCATCATCATCATCATTATCATCGTCGACATTGCCATCATCATCATCGTCATTATCATCATTATCATTCTGATTTAGCTGGTGGTGCGCACATCAACGCGGCAATCAAAAACGATTAACAAGATCGCAACTGCGACCACTTCAACTTCCCCCTCCCCCCTTAACACTCTTCACTTGTTGTTGTTGCTGCTGCTGCTGTCTCCTGACCCACTTGGGCCCCACTTGGCCGCCTGACAGATGTGTGTCAACTGCAGCCAGAGAATTTTACAAGTTGTTAAGTGTTTTGATTAAAAAAAAAAAACAAAAAAAACAAAAAAAAAAAACTAGGAACTGCTTTGGCAGCGACTACAAATGTTATTAAAGTGGCCAGGCAACATGTGCAACAAGTTTTGCAACTGCAACAGCAACACCAAAACCCGACTCCGGTTTCTGTTCACTTTGAATCCGGGTGCAGGGGAGACAACAACAACAACAACAACAACAGCAACAAATGTAGTGCAACATTTGTTGTCATGTTTGTCATGTCATTTTTGGGTGTTTTAGACGCTGCCACAAATGAGCACAAATACATGCGTATCTCACACGCACACACACACACTTGTTACCCCTTTTTCAGTCGTCAGTCTCCAAATCTGAGCCAAGCGAACCGACCGTAACTACTTAGCCAGCCAAAAAGACAGAGCCAAAAATTTTAATTACCAATCGTAAAGTCGGTACACCCGCCCAAAATAGTATTTGGAACAGAACCAAAAGTGTAACAAGCATGACTGGCAGACCCACAAGGGCCACACTTAGTACTTACCAGATCTGCCCTCCCTTCTTTCCCCACTGCTAGTCCTCCTACTCTTCTTTCTCCTACGCCAGTTTTAGTCTTCTCTTATGTCCGCATATTCCAAGCATGCCGAGAGAATCACGCTAAAAATATTTATAATGCGCATGATAATATCTGATTAACCGGACATGCCAAAAATAATATGTCAGTATGACGCTTGTTCCGGTTCCAAACTTTATTTCAAATTAATGGAATTTTAAGAACTTAAAATAATGTTTAAGAAAATTGAAATCCGAGTATTTCTTACAGATATTTTTAACTTTTATCTAAGTTAGCTAATTTTTCAATTCAAAGAAACTGATTTACAAAAGCTCTCTAAAAAGTATACCTCTAATTTAAACACTGGGTACCTTACTTGTTATCATAGTGCATATGACTGCTACTCAATTTGGCTTTCCGAATTCAGCTCAGACCCTTTGTGGACTAATATAGGACTGCCGAAACACTTAAAGAGCAACTTCAACGGGCTTAAACAACTTTCATTTAAGTGCACCCCTTTTGTTGAGATTGTCGTTGATGTTGTTGTTGTTGCGGTAGCAATAACAACTGAAAATTCCATTACAATGCTTAACAGCAGCCAGTCAAAAAAAAAATATTATAACGACGTGATTCTTTTGCATTGTCTGGCCTCTCAATTTATTTTATTTTTTCATTTTTTGCCACAAGCAGAATTGCAAAAAAAAACAGACTAGAAAGAAAAAAATGAGAGAAAAATGTTGCCTGAAAGTGTGCGCATAATTAGCCCTATTTGTAGATGTTGTTGTTGTTGTTGTTGGTGGAACAGCAATGTTGCCAAATGAGCATCCATTACATTTCTTTTGTGATTCTGTCTGCTATTTATTGCTGCTGTTGCTACTGTCGTTGTTGTTGGTGTTGTTGTTGCTTTCGCACTAATCTTGACTTTTAGCCAATGTGAAAGTAACAGTTTGTTTTGTCAATTGCCGCACACAACTCACTTTTAGACATTACGATGACTCTTATTGTTATTATGGCTATTATTCTGGTTAAACAAAATATTTTGCTGTAATTCTTTGCTAAATTAAATATGAAATTATAATTAGTGTTTATTAAAATCATAAAGTCTAAATATTGTTTCAAATCTCTAAAATGTGTCCCAAATATCGAATGACTTAGGCAACAAACTTGCAGTGAAATTTTTTTTTGTTGTTAATGTACACTTGGTAATTTCTTTCAAACTAAAATTTTCCATTTTTTACTAAAAAAAACTTAACAATTGTTTTATATCATATTTACAACATTTTTATAGTTTAGAATGATGCTGAATTTTGCTATCTTTAAATATTTTATCAGCTATATTTACCATGTGCACAAAACTGATTCTTTGACTAATTTATGACATATTGTTGTCCATTGTCAAGGTTACATAATTTTGGTCACATGTGTGCGAAGTGTGTGTCCTGCAAAAAGGATAATGACGGCTGACGCAAGACGCGTGTCATTTTTATATGACGCAATACTGAAATATTAGCCGGAAACTATAAGCTCAAGGTCAGAATTCTCAAGGCTAAATTCCTAAAATTAATGACAATATTTTTAGCAGACATTTCAAAGGGTTGCAGTTTAGAGTTTTGCATAAGTTCAAGACGGCGCTGCGGGTAACTCGGGGAAACAGAAACAGACACAGACACAGACACAGAAACTGGGTCAATTTTGTGTCACATGCAAAGCATTGCGGGATGATTTACGACTGCCAAGAAATAGACAAACGGCGACAGTAAGTGCAACTGCAACTGCAACTTTAACTGCCACATGATGCGATTGCGGATGCAGTGACGATGACGAAGGAGAAGGAGGAGACGAAGATAGGCGACGCTGTCATCTTTTGTCATGGCCATAAAATGTCATGTTTAGCGTGTCCAGCTCAAAGGCGTGCTCGCTGACTGTTTCCACTTAAGTTCGGTCTTTGTTTGTCATAAAATCGCGCATTTCACTGTTTGCTGTCCTTTGACATGCTTGCCTAACTGCCAAACTACCAAACGGGCCAAACGGCCCAAAACTGCCTACCTACCTACTGCCCAAGAAGCCAACAGCAAACCTTACTTTAGCCATGGTCTGGCAAATGATGCAAAAGCGTATTTTACTTAATGACCTTTCGTTTGCCCTTCGCCTGAGGTCGAAAGGGTTCCCTGGACATTTTCCGAATATCTGTGGGCGTTTTGTTATGCCTTAACTTTATGACAGCCAGTAAACACATTTGCATCATCAGTGAACCAAATTCAAATCATTTTACTACTACTTGGGATTTGTTAGGCGTAAAGCAATTCAATAATATACTCAATGCTTCGTCAGCATCTCATCTCGTCAGCCGCTGAGCTCATGTCTAAGTAAATAACAGACAGAATCGCGCTCGATTTGGGTCAGGGCACACCTCTTTATATTGCTCCCGGCTCATTGACAGATTGAGTTTACTGCCTCGTCCACATCCACATTCACATCTCTGATCTCACATAACTCATAATAAGCAACGCCCACAAATCATATACAAAATATTTCTTGCCCCAACTGACGCGCTTCACAGCTTTTTCACGTGTCCACACTAAAAGTTATAAAGGAAAGAAATGTTATACAAATAAGAGCAACAACAATAAAAATTATATCTGCAAGGCGAAAGAATTCGCCATAATTTCGCATGCCATGAAATATTTAAAAAGCCAGGATCTTTAATGGTGTTTATTATTATTTTTATACTTAATACTAAATAAATCAATATCTTGGCTTCTCTGAGATTATTTATTAAGGATATAAATCAATAATGGGAAACAAATTTATTTTATTCTATTGTTTTTAAAATAATAATTAAATTCTGTTTTTGATAAAATTAATCATTATCCTTGAGGGAAATCCTTGTCAATAAAAATTAGTTGGGAAGACTGTAAAATTTGTATCTTTTTTTTCAATTTTTAAAATTAAATTAAATTATTTAAATATATAATTTAAAGTAAATATCTTCGATTTCAATCCATTTTATTATAATAATGACTTTTTCCAGCAATGCTCAAAACCCAAAAAAATATGCAGCCCAACAAATTGCCAGTTAAAATCGTTGCTAGTTGAGCTGTAGCTTCGTTAACTTTAAAGCCGTCTTTTTGGTTCGATGCCGCTTTAACGATTCCCTTTAGAATGCTGAACATTAATGCGCAACTGTGGCTCGCATTAAGGCAACTCGCGCGCTTTTTGGCTAACAGCATTGACAGATTCAGGTTAAAGAGATGCGACTTAAGCCCACTTTTGATCTCATTTGCTTTGCAAACAGCAGCAGCAACAAGACAAAACACAAACAACAACAACAACAACAGCAACAACAGCAACGGTTGCTAACATTCTGATTCACTTTCATGCGCAGCGCGATCGTCGAATTTGATTGTGATTGTGAGTTAAGCGTACAAACAAATAAAAGCCACAAACCAACACACATACACACACACTCACGCACACACTTATGTACACACGCACAGAGAACGAAATGCAACAACAATTACAACAAAGCTGAGAATGAGATTTTATTTGCTTAACCAACGCTGTGAATATTTAATTTGCACACACACACACAGGAACACACACACACACTCAGAGCTATACACAGTCAAAACTTTAACGACGCTGCTGACCCACTTTTGGAGCAGAGGCAGCTTAAAAGCTGACTTCAGAGAGCCATACAACGCTAATAAGAACAGCAATGCCGCCATTACGAATACAAATACCCGCACATACACACTCACACTCACACACACACACACACACAATTACACTCAAAGTTAAAGCGCCAAAACGCGTTATTGTTGTTGTTGCTGTTGCTGCGTGCGTGCAGAGGAAAGATACTCACTAATTAACTCAACGAAAAGTCAGCCAAAAGAATCAACCAACTCATTTGCAAATTGTGTCTGCGCGTGCGAGCGAGATAGCGATGCGGAGAAAGAGATAGAGTGGGGGAGACAGTGAAAGAGCGATGGAGAGGGCATTGGTGAAAGGGCAAAAGAGGTAACACCCATATAAATTATGCTTAGGAAAGCCCAATAAGTTGGCCAAAAAATAAATACAATGACATCATTTCAACAATTTAGTCTTAGTAAGCTGGGAATGTGGGCTTAAGAAGAATGCTATGGAAAAAAATGATTACATACGGCTGTTAAAGTTACAATGGATTATATCTTATTTCAAAATAAATAAGCAAAGAATTTAATGAAATTTACATTTACAATTTTAATGTTATATTTATAAACATAATTTACTTATTTTATTAATGTTTATTACTTAGTTGGGAGTGAAAATATTGCGAAGAATGCCAAAGAATGAATTTATCACAGAGTTATTACAAACAAATAAAATACTCTGACTAAATCAATTCTCATATTTTTTTTTGTTTATTTGAACAATAATTAAGCCAAATGGATTTTACTAAATATTTTTAAGCTGTTATTTTTATAATTTTGAATGGTGTATACAGCCGTCAGCTAAGTTTTTAACTTGATTTTAGTCCGGTAAGCATATTTTTTAAATAAGAATAAAATAATTTTTTTTTTTTAATTCATTTTAATTTACCTGACTAAATGTAACTAAGAATAAAATCATTTTCTTATATTTATATAATTTTATTTACAATTTAATTCAGAGACACACAAAAGAATACATGTAAATATTTGTAGACTTAATAAAAATACTGTTAAGTAATTCTTTGCCATATGTAGCACATTCTTATATATTTAATGTATTTTTAATCATAACAATAATGAGCCTCTTTGCACATTTATGGAGGACAACAAAAATTACGGATTGATTCGCTGTAAATGATAATTCGGCACTTGATGAATCAAGCGGTAAGTCCCTACGCACCTGCACCCACAGTCTCCCCCTTTCTCCCCTCCGCCCGCATCATCATCACACTCTCTTTTTCTCGCTCATTATTTCACCACACCTACACCCAGACAAACACTCACACACTTATGAATATGCC